>VXAU01000437.1:41274-68591 GCA_013399695.1 Formicarius rufipectus | reverse complement strand
TTTGGCTTTTTTTTTTTTTTTTTCTTCCTTTTTTCCCTTTCCCTCTGGGAAGGGGTGGAGGGGGGAGCCTGGAGGTTTGGGTGGACACTGGGTGAAAACCACCACAATTATATAATTTATTAATATTATTATTATTTGCATTTTTACTTTAGAGGCATTCTAGATGTGGAAAACAGACTGAGAATAAACTAATTGCCCAGTTAGCCATGAAAATTTTTTATCTCCCAGAATCCAACTCAATTTAGGTAGTGAAAGAATGAGAGAAAGAGTTTTAGGACTAAGAAATCTCACCTTGAACTGTCTTCTTGGTTTTGTTTGAAGTCAAATAAAAACCTAAAAAATAAATCCATAACAGCATACAACCATTTCTATATTGACGGGAAATCAACTACTTTCCATATGTCTGTCTAAAAACAAATTTCACAGTTAAATGTCATATTGTCTATGGAGAAAACTTTGTTTTTCACAGTCATGGACAGCTAGCAATAGGAAGGCTACTAGAGTTAACCAGTAAGAAATTTTCAACAGCTACAGAAAGTTGTCTGGATTCCTCTTTGTAGCAGTGTTTGAAAGGTGAAACTCAAGGTCAAAGTATTTATATACACACTCACATCCAGAGTCCAAATATGTCTCCTGGAGAACAGGATTCATTATTATACATTAAAATCTACCAAGGGAAAAGCTGATGGTAAGATTATTATTATATTATATATTGTTATATTATAACTGTTTCAAATGTTTACCCAGAATGAGAAAGCTTTTGAAAACTCCTCCGTTAAGTATAATGAATAAAACAGAAAGAAGTTTGATTCTTTTCCCCCTATGCAGTACTTCAAAGTTATCACAAGTTTAATGAGATTTTTATCAATATAAATTCAAAAATATCTATGAGAATGAAAATTTGGGCAGGCCTAAAAAAAAAAAAATCCCCCCAAAAATCGGCTGCAACTAGGGGGAAAAAAGCAGAAAGGGATCCTCTGCTAGTCACTACAAGCACATTACAGTAGGAAGATATGAAGGTGTTTGTGACAAAGAGCCAATTACTTTTGAGGTCCCAGTACTATAATGTCAGGATCTAAGTTATATATTTCAGGTTCAAAAAATTGCTGTTAATATTGTCAGCATCCAAGAAACATGCTTCAGTGCAAAAACTGAACAATGAATTTAATACAATAAATTGACTGCTTAAAAAGAACATTGGCCATTCTATACTTTTGTGAGCCTTGTATCAGTATTCCAAAAGCATTGACTCACTAAATTTTTCTCCTTATACTTCACGCCTCTCTCCTACTTTAAGGACTTATCACCAGTAATGACATATAGTAATTCCGGAACAATTTCATTGTAGATATGGAGTGTTTTCCTCATGTACTATGTCATGCATTATAAATAGGGATCTACTTTGAAATTATGGATAACTGGACTCATTTATCAATAGACATGTCAAGACTAGGACACCACTGCAGTGAATACCATAGAAGATTTTTAGACTCTTTCCTATGAAGAAGGTAGTGGTCTCCAAAGTAACAGAAAGATCCAAAATATAAAGAAAAGATCTAAGGCAAATCATCTCTCTGCTGTTTTCAGAATCTAATTTGTAAGTATGGATAGAGCAACGATTACATTTCGTATGGGAGAACATACCTGCTGATAAGATCTTAGTCTGTATGACCACTGTTACTTTCTTTATGGAAAAAACAAAATAATATTCACATGAGTAAAATAATGTATACTAAAAGAATATTATTCAGTGTCTTAAAGAAATTATCTTGTTGCATAAATCTGCTGTGGGCCTATTTATATCAAGCAAAAAGAATATATTCAGCACACTACACCCAAAGGCATATCATATCTACTAAATGTGTAAATGCACACAGTAATAAGATTACAGTACCTTAAAGCAAATTAAGCTACCCACACTGTTAAACTTCCTTTATGTAGAGATGTGTATATCACTATTTATGGTGGAAAATACAAATATTTTTTTTATAAAATGAAAGCCGGACCAACAATGTTAATATTTCTCAAGCTACAAGTCATATGTTCCTTTCATTTTCTATCTAAATTGGAAATACATAGTCAACACACTGTTGGCACTCTAGGGCTTGTTCAAAACAACCAGTCCTGCATATTTTGTTATTTGCACAGAATTCACATTTGACCTTGGTTAAGAACTAACATAAAGAATAATCACTGCTGATGTATATAAGGCATTAAAGATCCACCCAAAAAATTAGTCTTTGATACTTCCTGGTTCTGTGACACTTCTGTGAAATCAAAGTAGTGTAGAATAAGTCATATTTGTTTGATTTGTTTTAATTAATTTTATATATACTGTATTCACATGATTTTGGAAAGAAAGATCAAATAATTTGGCGAGCTCTAACTGCGCTGTGCTGCAGGAAAATAATAAAATACTGCAAACTTTTCGTCTTTTTGCAATATAACCGTCAGACCGAATTCCACCAAATGAAGGTGTAATATTTAAAAGTACCAATCTACCTAATTAAGCAACAGAATATATTGCATCAAAAGGTGAGATTCAACTGATCTTATTTCAGGCATCTGCAATGTAGATTAGACTCTTTCTGTTCTCAAGAGAGAGACATTTTCATTGCCAAGGTCATGCCAGTTCTGAATAGGTAGAATCATGATTTGGACCCAATTATCAATATTAAAAAGATCTTACCAGAAACTTTGAATCATTGTCTCGAATATGAACATCTGATGTTGGTTAGCTGAATAACACAGTATTACTGAAGTCATGATTTCTCTTCTGGGTGTATCTGACAATCACAGATTATGATAAATCGCCAAAGAAACATAAGAGAAACCACAAGAGGGAAACATAAATTTAGGATTACATCAAATATTCTATTTCCTTAGGGATAGAGAAATATTAGTGCCAGTATACAAAGCAAGATGAGATTTCATTTGAAATTCTCTGCATCCACAGCTAAGAAATACATGGAGTGTGTGAAGGGAAGAACAGCCAAAGTGGCAAGGGACGTAGAGATTAAAATTGGCTAAGAAAGTTTGGTTTTTAAATTGTTCAGCTGTAATATTAAATTAGAAATTAAAGGAATGTTTCTGGTCACTGAAACGTTGATAATTTCTCCACGTGGTAGTATCATGGCTGACCAAAAGTCATTCTAAACTTGGACGGATCACTAGATGATAAAAAGGTTATCTGATGTACATGTTAATATTGATTTTTTTTTTAAAGCAACGATGTTAATTTCCAAATACATGTATTCAACATTCAATATTGAACATAAATTCTAATTTTTTTTTTTCTGAAAAGGTGTAACTACACCTAGAAAAACATCGTGTTGTTGTCAGTGGAGTTTTTGATTAGTGTCTACCTCTTCTATTTTACCACAGGTTGTTGAGGGGTCTTGTTTATTTTTGATTTTTTTTTTATTTTTTTTTTTTTAGGTATCACTATTTATATTACATAAAAATGTTTGTTTTAGTATTAATACTTGCTGCTTATTTTTTGCCATTCATTTGTTTAAAAATCAATACATTAACATTTTAATAGCACCCCCTAGTTTTCTTTATTCAGAAGTAAGGTTATTCCATAATCATTTGCAGTAAAAACAAAATCATTTTAAGTAAAAACTTATCAGGTCTTACTTGATCATTCTAAACCTATTAAGAAACAAAATAGCTAACAGTAAGCTGTAGATGTGTTTTACAGACATGTCTTACTGGTTCTTGCAAAATATCTTGTAATCTTGTTCACTTATATGTGACTTTTATTTATTACCTGAAATTGTTTCCTGTTCTCCAGCTCAATCTGAAATTTTGACTGATTATGTATTATCAGGAGAGTATTCTCCTCTTTTCATCTTCCTCTTTGGGTTTCTAAGATAGTCCATCCTTCAAAAATGTTTGATTGGCACACTCACATGTACCATTATCAGTTTAATATCTACTTTGATTTTTCAAAGACTTAGATAGGGTTCTAAATCAGAATATGATCTTGATTTCTTCAGTGATTTCACATCTCAGTCTGCCTCTGATATTTTTGTCTCTATTACTTATAACTGAGTATGACCAAACAGGTTTCCTCAGAATAAATAAATGAATGACAGTCAATGGACATTGAAACAATATGAGAAGAAAATGAAGCATAAATCAAGACAAAACAAAGTCCAGAAATTGTTTAAAGTACCTGTGTTTATCATAATAGTATTTATCATTTTTTTACAACACTTACAATGAGAAAGACTGCAAATATTGTTGTGAATGATTTAATGTTCACATTTAATGTTCACTTTTTACACTGGCTAAATAAGCTTCATAGTATTTGACAAAACTAGTGTTTAATTAACCTTAGAATTCTCCATCAAAATGGAAGTGTTCAAGGTCAGGTAGGATGGGGCTTTGAGCACTCTGATCTAAAGATGTCTGTGCTCCTGGCAAGGAGGGTGAACCAGATGATCTTTAAAGGTCCCTTCCAACCCAAACCATTCCTTAATTCTAAGATTCCTAAATATTGAACAGTATTTGTCCCAGTTCAGACCCCTGAGGGACATCACCTGTTACTGATTTTCCCCTGGCCACTGAACAAAGAAAAAGGACTCTAACTTTCGGTACACAGCCATCTAGCCAATTCCTTATCCATCTAAACACTCCATCCATCTTTCATAGCACTTCAATTTAGAAATTAAGAAAAAGTGATGTGGCTTATTGGGATTACATTAAGACCTTAGCTTGCTACTGATATAAAAGACAGACAAGAAAGGGAAGTGAATTGAATCACAAAAACAAGTCCAGATGCAATAATATTTATGTGAAATTAACTTTGTACCTATTAAAACTGCAAAAGTATCTCAGGCTGAAAATAATTGTAGCCACTGTAGTCATAATACAAAACTTATTTCCAGGTGGGAGTCCATTTTTGTTTAGAAGAGTGGAATTGATTCTGATTCTTCATTTGAAGATTCTGAGGTTAACTACTCCTGTGCAAGGGTGAGAATAAACTCATCACTAGTCACTTAACAAAATATAAACAGATCCCTCCACTTAAATGTTCTTCTTCAGACTTTATTGGTTTTGATTCCTGCATTTAAATCCCTTTGCCTTTTCAATCTCAAAAATTCATTGCAGTTTCCTGTAACAGTGTTGCCTTTAAATAGTCAAATTATCATTCTAATCTTTGGTGTATAATGCAAGTATTTGAGTTTGGAAGCTGATTAATACATTTCCATATAAACCAGGAAACCTTTAAAATAAGTAGGTATTAAATTTACATTTCTGTAATGATAAGACTATTAAAGCATAGATACAATGCCTCATTAACAGTTTATATATAATCTTTATTTCATAACCCCCAAACTCAACATTCCAACAATCACGGAGTGGACACTCTAACTGTCAGGAAAGTGACAGCAAACTTGTAGGAAACCAGACAGAGAAACCTCTGTGAGTATAAGAGCTGTGTTGTTCAAAAGAGGCCTTCAATAATCTGTCTTTCCAGTATACTGCATAAGACTTCTACAGGATTTCAGTATTCATAATGCTTATTTCTCTTATGTGTCAATGGATTTGGACTACACAGCAGAAGAGTAGTTACTCCAACATGCAGCATCATACAATATTTTTTACAGAAGAAATGTAGGTCAAGTTTTATTTCTTTCATTTTAGCTGAATACACTGAACAGTGTTAAAATTTTCATAATTTCCTGTCCATTTCAGTTTATGTCACTAATTTACAATTTCTTTCTGTTGATTTTTGTCCCTCAGGGTTTATGTTGGTCAATTTTAGACACTAATCTCTAATTAGTAAATATAAAATAATATAATGCAAATAGCAATTTCAATTGCTTCAAAACACCAAATGTTTATTGCAACAGTGAGTATGTATAACACTTCTGCATTATCAGAAGATAACACAGTTGCTTGCTAGAGCAACTTTTAGCTACTGGTTTCTATTGTTACTACCAGAAAAAATTCTACAGGCTGGTACTATATGCCATGGAACAAAAAGGGCACCACATTGCAGTGGCTGAATAGATAACACATGTCAAGAGTGAGAAGTAGTGATTTACTTAAATAGAAATGTTTGAAGTTGCTCTGAGTCACTTATCAGTGCCCAGCAGCTTATTTCATTAGCATTTTCATATTTCCTTATGTTTTGAAAATCAGTCTGAGCAAACAGTAAAAAGTTCATGTGTAATTTACTCCAGTGCATTTTGTGGGATGTACTTTTAAGAGAAAAAAACAGAATTAATGCTCTGTTGAGCTATAAGTTGATTCACATGAAAAGTATAGTAAAAGTATAACATCAAAGTTTTATCTATGTTGCACAACGCATATTGGAAATTATAGCTTTCAAAATCTGTAAGACATTTCCACAGTGCATTTTGGTGAACTTAGCACAAAACTGGGGGACACTGAAAAATTAGAATAGCAGTATAACAAAATACTTAAGGCCTGGTAAGAATAGTGGGGGCATTCTGATCATCCATCAGACAGCTAAAGTGGTCTTTGAAGAATAGTAGTTTCAAGAATAGATCTCACATTAAGCAAAACAAGACCACTAGCATTTGCAGAGTAGAAAATAATACAAAACAAACCAGCTTTTAAGCAAAACCATCCTCAGATTTTATTGCTAAGAACATAGTAAATTACAGTTAAGAATTAAATTGTGCCAAATTTTGTCAGGTTCACTGTGCTTTTAGCCATTATTGTTATTATTATAATCATTATTATCATTATTCAGTGTGGTGTACGGTATACACTCTGTGCTCAGAGTATCATTCTTTGTGTCAAATATGTTTTGACATAAGCAAACTTCTTCTGTTCTGCTGGACTCCTAAGGTCTCCTACCTTTAGTTTCATCTGTTGTTTCAGTGTGATTTCACTGTAATTACTATTACTAATATTGTTGATTAGATCTGTGTTGTAGTTTTACAGTAACTGACACAGAAAAAAAAAATTCCACAATATAAGAGAGCTTGAAGTAATCAGTGAAGTTAAGATTTCTGACCTGGAGATTTCAAATATTACTTTTATCTTTCTTTTAATCGAGCCTAATATCCACTGCCAAATGCATTTTGAGTAATCTAATTGTTATAGAGTACAAAATGAAGTGTATCTTACACTTCTGTTCTTTTTCAGTTCTATTTATGAGGGTTTCTTCTTTAGAGATATAACAACACATAACAAAATTGAAAATATGAGTAAAAATCAATCTTTTCTGGTTCTTTAGTGTACCGGGTTAGGATGGGTTAGAGTTAATTTTTTCACGTATGTTGTGTTTTGTTTTGAATGTGTTCTGAAAAACATCCTTGATAACATAGAGATGTTTTTTATAATTGATGAATGGGTCAACCTTTTTTGCTTTTTACTCTACCACAGCAGCGAGGATGCTGGGGTTGCTCCAGAAGTTGGGAAGAGACTTAAGAGGGACAGGCAACTTCAACTGACCGAAAAGATATCCCATACTTTATGGTAACATGCTCAGCATGTAAAGCTGAGGGAAAGAGAAAGAAAACCTTCAGAGTTATGTCATTTGTCTTCCCAAGTCACTGTTACATGTGATGGGGCCCTGCTTTGCTGGGGATGGCTGAACATCTGCCTGCCTGGAAGTGATGAATGAATTCCTTGTTTTGTTTTGAAGCTTTTGTTTTACTGTTACCCTTCTGACTACCTCTCTCATACTACCGGATTGGAGTGAACAAGTGGCTACATGAGGCTGCGTTGCCTACCAGGATTAAACTACAGCATCAAGTCATGGAAGTTAACCAACCTTTAATCCAAAAACCCTCAAAATAAAATGCATGCAAGATACTACATTTGCCATGAAACGTTAAAAGTTAGGAGGTATATTTATTTTTGAAGAAATATCAACACAAATGACTTCTTCATAAGATTAGATTATTAAGGTTATAAGGTTTCAAATATAAACAGCATATTTTTGAAAAAAAGTGTCTCTAGCTATGAATTAGAGTTCTTAGTATGAGCATTAGTGTAGCATACTAGTTTGACACATAGATCTTGTGTAACAAAAACATAACCTCTAGTCAGGTTTGAATTCACGTTTCTAGCTTTTGAAGTATTCTAACACAAGTGCCTTATAATGCAACTTTCCCTTAAGTTGCCACTACTTGTAGATTTGTTTGCTGTGGTTGAGTGACCAGTTAGAATTTTGTCTTAATCAATGTAGGATTTGATTTTTGTAATTTTAAAGATCTTACTGTGGAAAGCTAGAACATATTACTAACCCTAAAGCACAGCAGCAGCAACAGCAAACATAGGATATAAATGTGTCTGTGATCAAGGTGGGCAAAATCTGATAAACTGACTCTCCCACAGTTGCCCACATGATGATTTTCCTGACTATTATATGGCGGAAAGGCACAATTATGCTTGCTGAAGAGTAGAAAACTCAATTTATTACCTACAGAATACATAGTACATTATATTGGACTTTATTTGGGAAAATAAAACATTGCAGCACTTTGTTATTTTCTAATAACCAAACTATAATTACATTTCAGAAAATGGTATTGTCTTTCTTTTAAATCTGCATTTTAGGTACTTTCAATATTCATACCTTATACAAGTCTCCTAAAAGTAGTATGCCATGTTCTGAAATAAACTGATAATACATTCACCCTTAGTGTCTGAATCAAATATTTATATGGTAATTAAGTTCATAATGCAAATAGAAATAGAGCACTAAAAAACCCCAATATATCTGAAGTATAGAATCTATGCCCCTTCTTCCAGTAAACATATAAATAAAATACTTCTAATGAAGCAAAAACAAGATAGTGAAATTCATTTGTTGTCTTATTTGATTAATTTATTATTACCAGTTGGAATTTAATACAATGTAAAATGTGTCCCACTAGTTTCCTTAAACACATTTCCTGGTGATGCAAAACATTTTTGTTCCTGCTGTTACTTTATGACAGGGATGTATTATATTATTTTTAGAACAAATCTTTTCATTCTATTACATTGATCACATACAAGTCCAAATCTGTGGCTAGAAGCAATATCCCCTACCTCACTGTTGCAGTGGGAAATTAAATTAAGAGCAAGTAGAAAGGCTTCAGTTGTTCACGAAGAATTCTGTGCTGCAGCTCACAAGGCACATGCCATTTGATCATGAAGATTAAGGCAATTATTTTTTTATTGTTTTCCATACCTGACAAATCAATCAGACAATGATTTAATCAGTAACAACAAAGGTTTAATTTAATTCACAATAAACAACACTTAATTATTGCACTCTTCCTATAGGGAGTGCACTCTAGGCAACTAGACTATAAGGCAGATTAATTTTGCCTTTTATTATATTTTGTGTTCCTGTACAAATTTCTGTAGCAAGTGAATTAAATTATATGTGGTGTTAATAGCTATAGACATTTATAAATTAATAATGCTACAAAATTGGTTTGTCTGGATATAGAACAGTGTTCCTCAATAACCAGAGAATGCTGAAAAATAAGAGAGATAAAGATATAGAAACAGTATAAAGTTAAAGCACATGAAACTTGGCTACTGCATTTGTTTCCAAACTACTTCTGAGTAGAAAGCTACATAAAAACTTTTACTACAGTCTTGGTCTTCTCTGTAAAAAGGTTGCACTATTCTTTTAAAATATAGTACACATATAGTACAAACACAGTCAAGTATTAGTTTATTTCTCATCATGTGGCTTCTGCTATGAAAATTCCATTGTATATACACATGACTGAAAGGTGTAGATGGAGAAAAAAAGCTGCTCATTACAATGTGATCTGTGTCCTATGAGAGTTTCAGTGCACCGTGGAAATCCTTGTAGAAAGATAAAAGTCAAAGGTGCTATGCCTACTATAACTCATAAAGCTATGCCTCCCCTTAAACCTGTAGGGGTGGATATCATGATGTGCTCTTGATATGACTGCTGTAAGAGCTGGTATTGCAAAGAGACTTATGAAGAACTCAGATGAGTTGCTTCTATTTTAGCTTCTTAAACCTCCTAGCTTCTTCAAACCCTAATTTTCTCACTGAAGTACCTCAGGAAAAATAAATAAAAAAAAGAATGACAGTGAAAGTATGTCGGGGTAGTGAGCAGGACATTACTCCTCAAGGATAGATGCCTGAAGAATACCAGAGATGGAGGAGTGCATACTGCTACGAGAAAGGATATGAACCATTTAAAGTACCCCAGAAAAGGATGTGGAAAGACTTTTTCTAGTTTAATGAACTACTGGACTTACATGGACATTTACAGTTTATATATATTTTACAGTTTATATACAGGTTTATATGGTTCTTATGTTGGTAATGTTAAATGTCTATTACAGTTTTTTAAAAAATCTTTTCATCATGGTTTTACTATACTGTATAGATGTCACGTAGGCTTGTTTTCATTGGTTGAAGTTTGCTGCAATGCTTATTATTCGTGTTCTACTTGTTCCAACTATTTTCCCCAGTTATGGTGTTGTATCCTCCCCTTAATATCCAAGTTTGGAAGTTCCCTCCTACCTTTTCCCTTGTTTATTAAACTCCTTCCCTCTTTCCAGTTTCTTCCACAGCCTCCCTATAAAAGGGAGTGCTGTGGGCTTAATAAAGGGCTTGCCCACTTTCACCTTTCTTGCTTCCTGACTTCTTTATTTTGAGCTTCAATTCAGAACCCCTCAGATACCCTTGAGGTAGCTGACCCTCCCCTATCAGGACCCTTCATTTAATTCCCAATAAAAATACATTCCCTTTCATCATGAAGTTGCTTAGAGGCCTAAAATTTTGTTTATGAGAAAGCTAAAAATGGTTGGTTGTAAATTTCAGTGTAAGCAACTGTGATTCCTCCCTGTTCACAATCAGAACAGAATCAGTTTCCTATCATGAAATTTTAGAGAGGAATTTCAAAGTAGTTTAAAAGATGAAATCAGGATGACTTAAAAAATGACAGCTCAGCTTGGTGTATGGGCAACAGATTTTTCTTTTAAAATCAGATGATATGAGAATTTAATATAAATAACAGTGGGGATGTAGTAAAAGTAGATACTATAAGACATGTATGTGATGTAGTGTTTTGGAACACTTGAATAAAGAGACTAGCATGTTATCAGTGTTGTAAATACTAAATGGAGTGAAAATTGACTCACCACTGGTTTCAGAATTGGAATTATACATAGATAATGACTGCAAGTACCTTAAAAGGGATTTACTCTAGTCCTGATTCTTGTCCTGTGCTACTATCAGTGATATGCAAAAAAAGGATAACATTTTTCACAGTCAAAACTGAAATGAACAATGAAAGAGGGGTAAAGTAACAAATAAGACTGTTTTCTATTACTGGGGTGACCAATTGTAAAACCAGTAATGAATACCAATTATTGAGGCCGGTGTTAAGTCATACATTAATATTGAGGATATAGTCTGATCAGTATTGTGGCAATTGGTTTAAAGCACTTCAAAATTTCCAGAAAAGAGAATAGCAAATAAAAGTAAAGAAGTTACAATGATAGTGATGGTAATAAACTGATGTAGTTGGAGAATTCATCACTAAAATGTGTGCTCTACTGGAAATGCCTTTCTAGTTCAGAATCAGGTTAATTCAAAGAATTAATCTGTGACTTGTGTTATGCTGAAGTCAGACTAGATAATCAGTGCCTTCTCAAGGTTTATAATCTGTGAATCTGTTTATTACAACAGGTGGTCAAACCACAGACTGGAATAAAAGTGTTGGATAAAGAAAATTATAGAATCCTGATTACAAATTGTAAAGTCAAATTCCTTGCCAATCCCATAATTTTCAAGAAAGAAACAATTACTCAGACTTCCTGTGATAGATGAATTTTGCTACTAATCTAAAATCAAGAACTTTACCAAATATATGGACAGGAAGGGAAAAAAAAATGAAGTGGCAAGTTACTGATCAATTTATAAGCTGCACTGACAATTGACTTTGTAGATTCTTTAAGAAGATTAGATACTGTTTGAAATACTGTACAAAAATTTAATGTGAGAAACTGCTCCACCATTTGAATGTTTTGGGTTTTTAAGCAATTCTGGATCTTAATTCTGACTTAAACTTGCTCATCAAAATGGATGTAATCCAGAATCTTGTAATTTTCATGAGTGAATTTGGACTTAAAGCTTCCAGATATATTCAGAAACCTGTGGCAATGCCTTAAAACCTTTCTTAAAAACCAGACTTCAGTGCCATTAGGATGATTAAATAGCTGTTCCATCTGATATATGGGAAGTGCCTGAAAGAAAAGTGATAAGTCAGACTAGAGAAGAGAAGGCTCCAAGGGGTCTTACCAATGTGGGCAAACATCTGATGATTAAAAGAGATGCAACCAGACCTTTCTTGCTGGCACTCACTAGCAGGACAAGATATAATTCTTGTACAGTAGAAAAAACATAAATGCCACCAAAACAATAAAACACTTTTTCATTCTGATTGTAGTCAAACACTGGAAGACATTGCCCAGAGTGGTTGTGAAGCTTAAGAGATATTCAAAACTTGTCTTGATATAGTTCTGAGTAACCCATTATAGCTGTCCATGCCCTGAGCTGGGGCACTTGACTAGAGATCCCTCAGACCAGGACATCAGACAGATCTGTGAGGATGTGATCAGGACAAGGCCAAACCTGGTGAAGGGAAGCAGGCTCAATCACAAAGCTGGCCAGGCCAGGCTTCAGGGATAAACAGAGGTTGAGTTGGGATGTGGGAATGTGAGTGGACTTGGCTTGGCAAGGCCAATGGATGGGCAGGGTTGTCAGGAACTGGAGAGTGGTCCTGCTGCAGCATCTCTGGGGCACAGGCTGCGGGCCCTGGGCACTAAAATTGTATCCTGAGACATGGGCAGCGGGGAGCAGACCCACAGATATAAAAACCCATTAATGCACTTAGGTCCCTTTCAGGCACTTGTGAGATATTCTCCTGTGATGTAAAGGACACAGATTGACTTTCCTGGTACCATTTCTGAAAAGCAATTAAATCATAAAGAAACTGAATAAAGCATCAATTTTCCACTGCTTTTTTAGTAAATATAATGGGATCGGTGAGATCCTAGAGATGTTTGCACAATGATGCATTTATTTTTAGACAGATTTGTCTTAGTGTCTGTAGTTTCTAGCTTACCTAAATTTAACCTTAACTTTCAATTCATAAACTCTGTTGTAATCTTAAAACCATAGGGTAAACATATTTTCTTTTAGTTGGAATGACTCTATGTAAAAATACAAGTAAACTTTTAATTGGTATTAAAATGTCTATACCATTGAGAATTCAATACTACAATGAGATACCTTGACTAGCAAGGTTTAGCTTTTTTTATTATTATTATTTATTTAATATTCTGTCTGCACTCCTGATTTGTCGTAGAGGTTTCAAAAAGCAGGCATTTTCTTGCCTGTAGCATCACATACCTCTGATACAAAATTTTTTTCAAAGTTACTTTAGATGTTTTTAACTGGTGCTCAATTATTAAAATTAGACATACAGACACTGTGAAACAAGGCCATATCAAATGTTGTTTCTGAGTTCAATCCTGACTCTTGGAAAAAGGGAATGTGGGTTCAGGCCCTGGAGTTTAGCTGCTCTGCCCCATAGGCTGCGGAATGGATGAAGTCTATTCCTCCACTGGCAACTTTCATTTTGAAAACCTTCTTTCATGTGTTGTTAGACAGATCCTCAAAAGAAGCTCTTCAAGTTTAAAATACCTTTGTAACTAGGCAAAATGAAGAAAACAGTGTTTCGCTTCCACAAAGAGAGTAAAAATTTCTTTCCTCACTCTTCTAAATTCTCTTCTGCTGCTGAATAGAGAAATAACTAAATTAGCCCACAATTTTCATAAATATATTAATTAAATGTTAAACCAGATTCATATGTGGTTATTTTAAAAGTTAAATTTAAATAAAATCATTCCAGAATGAAGGATATTGTTTATACAGCTATGGTCAAAAAGACACAATGTCATAATTCAGTTTTCATGTCACTCTGTTCTACTCAGCTCAGAGGGATAGCTAACTTTAGAGCTTTGAAAACTGAAAAAAAAAAGTAGTGTTTTTCTGATTCTAATACTATTTCCAATGTATTCATTTCTATTATATTATTGTTAACAGTATTGTGTATATTATTTTATGATTAATGTTATTTAGAGGTCTCAATTTATTCTTTTTTTTTTTTTTCGCAATAATAACATAAATATTCTTACAGAAGCCTCTTACATTGATGCTTTCCAACAGTTTAAAAAACTTAGCATTCTCTAACTGAATGATGGATATTCTTTCATGTGGTTATTTAGGACTTGAAATTTAATAGCACAAAGAAATACACTCCAGAGCTATTTCAACTAGATGATTGAAGGTAGTCCTTCAGTGAAAACTGTAAGTGATGCAACAGGGGTACTTTTGTCATAATGTAATCATATCCCTAAGGCTGTAAAAGATACAAGATTTAGCAGAATATCTATAGTTCCCAAGGGGGGTGATTATCTCCTGACAACTACCCACTAGATTTGCCTTGCTGCTTTTATAAGAAGTCTGCATTGTGTGAGATAATGCAGCTTAATTTTCTAGATCAGTTGACAGCAGTTTTGGTATGTTTCACATGAAATAATCTGTCATTATGAAATAGCATTTAGAATGTTCTTTAGCTATTGAGAGCCTTCCCCCAAATCAGCGATTCCGTGTAGTAATGAAGATGACCAAAATGATATGTTCAACAACCTAAGGATACTGGGAACTTAAAATAAAAATGGGGAATTATTATGGAAATTTTACTGTCCATAATAAAAGTTGTAAGGGTTTTTTTTTTTGTGGTTGTTTGTCTGGTTCTTTTTTTTTCCAGAATATTGTAATAACTTGAGTTCGATACTGTTCTTATGAGAATACCGATGAAATTGGGCTGCCTTTATTCTAGCTTTTCGGATAATAATAGGGAATGACATAACATCTTTTAACAATGCTAAATATAATTTAGCAGGAATTAAATATAATTCCTGGTCTGATTTTGAAGGCCTTTCTAAGAAGTCACTGCTAGAAAGTTGCTGTTATCCAGGTTATTCATTAAGGTCAATTTTATTGTGTCCCAGTAACTCTTCACTATTGTGGTAGTTTTCTGTAGGCCTTCCCTAGAAACCGGGATACAAAACCAAGGAAGTATTCCATATCATTCCCTTACATAATCAGGTGTATAAAGACAGGAGGGAGTTTCCTGTCTGCCTCTCTTTCTCTTTTGCTCTCCTTCTCTCTCGCTTGTCGGGTGGACACGGAGCCAGCAGTTCCCGGTGTTAGGCCTCGGCTTATCTCTCTGAGCTCAGGCCTGGCGGAGAGCTGTTGTCTCTGCCGACAGAGGAGGGAAGGCACTTACTTCTCCTAAGGGAAGTTGGTGAGATCTTTCCTGTGTTATTGTTCTATTTAATTAATTCCTGGGATTTGATTGAGTGGGATTGTTTTGTTTTTACCTTTTTTGGTCCTTTTCCCCTTCCCCTTTTCCCCTTTTCCCTTTTGGGGGGTGTTTGGGATTGTTGTATTATATGTACATAGTATTTAGCTGTATCTATATAAGATATCTATAAATATATATATATTCCTTTACTAATTTTGCCTTTTACTAGTTTTTTTTTTCCTTTTGTCGGGAGTGGGGTGGGGAGAGCTAGCCGGCACATAGCTGTGTTTGGCGGGGAGCTTAGCAAACCCGACACAACTATGACAGATTCAGCTGATAAAAATCTGTGCAGAACAAAGGATGACATACCTAGACTAAGTGACATAGTAGAAGTTAGATAATAACTAATTATCTAAACTCATCCCTTAACCATTAACAGAAAAGAAAAAGTTCTCCAGGTAGTAAATCTTATTATCCACTTAAATTTAGTAGATTTTTAATTGCTTTTTTTCCCCCCAACATACAGCATTTGACTATTAAGAAGCATATTTTTGTTATAATAGTCCTTCTTTAGATTCTGAACTGTGTAAATATCCATTGAAGTTAGCTTTTTCTATAAGAATAAATATTTTAAAAAGTAACATATAGTAAAATATGCTATCAGCTCTTCCTACACACTGATTCAATAAGAAATCATTCTAATATGTAGTATGACAGTGTCATACTTGATTGAACAATGCATGTGTTAGAAAAACCTCGGGAAAAAACTCCGAAACAAAACAACCCCACCCAGCAACTTAATTCATACCCAGAAGACAAGATGGAAAATATAATAAAAGGAGTCTCAAATTCACAGAATTCCAAAGACCATTAAATTTGAATGACAAATCTACTACTTTTTTCCAAATTGGCACTTTTAAAAGAAATACTCAATAAGAATGGTGGTTCCAAAATTAAGTAACAAAGGATTTGCTAACAGATGTAAGTTTGTGTCTTTTTATGGCTTTATGCTGAATATTTTAGTCACAACCACAAGGCATGAAGATGGATTAATTCTTATTCATACTAGCACATTATTTTTATTAGTTCGACAGGCTGAACTGGGTTGTATATAAATGTTAGAAATTATTTTGAACAAAGTTAGATGGAATGAGAGGAAGTACTGTAGAATATTGGATTACTGGAAAGCTAGAGTGACAGAATAATGTTAAATAAATATGAATACTTGTTGACTCTTAAAATACATTTTCCTTGTCTAGATTTATGCTATTTCTCACTTTTCCATAGAGGTTCATAGTAATTGAGGTTTACATGAAGAAATTATTAGAGAAACCAAATTTGTCTCATGTGCAAGTAGCATTAATAGATACATACTTTCTTTTTGCTCAGTCAGAGAATACAAACTGTAGTGTACAACTTCCCCGAACAAGCAGATCTAAAAAACAAACAAACAAACAAACAAACAAACAAACAAACAAACAAACAAACAAAACAGCTAGAAAAAGGAGTATAAAACATTATAAAGTTGGGGAACAAAACAATGATCACTTTAGAGTAACTTTGAACAAATGAAAAAATGAAATACAAGGAAAACACCATAATTTTCTTGCCTTAGCCTTACTAAAAGGAGAAAAATCAAAGGATGGAAGGCAAGCTCCTAAAAAGTATTGATACAAATGAACATTAAAGAAATCCTTTTCTTGGATTAGATTTAGGAGACTGATCTTATTAAGTCAGTTTGTCAGCCTTGAGAAACAAAGAGTTGAGAAAAGGAAAAGGACTAGGTGATTTTAATATCCAAGATGGTACTGGAAATTTAACGGCTTCATGGACAGGGCACTTTACATTGCACGCATTGCAGATCCCTTCATATAATTATAGTAAGTACAACAAACTAGATTTTCTTCCACACAGGCAAATAATCCGTGCAAGACATACTCATTTGAATCAGTACAAACATTTTAAACACACTAAATTCCCTTTCATGCCCTGTTTCAAAACAAATCCCATATGTATGCACCTCAGACTAGCTCAGGACATATAATTGTAAGATGCAATGGCAGAAATGCTAGAAAAAAAACTCATGGGACTGAAGATTTTGAAGTCTGAAACTGAAAATGTTATACTTCATGAAGCTTTGCATCAAGAAACTACCAGTTTTTCTGAGAATCCTAAAAGATCCTGAAGTAAGCCAAAGTCAAGTTTAGCTTGATTCCAGCAGAGTTAAAAGTGGATCTCAAAGGGACTGAACTTCTTAAATGCTTTCCAGAAAATCCAAATTGTCTGCAAGATTGATAAAGAATATTTTTAAATAAATTTGTTATTTTATGAAAGTTAAGGTTTTTCAAAGACATATTCCCAACCATGAAAAAGTGAAATGATTTTAAGTAATTTGCAATCCAGATGGAGATAAAGTATGAACTACCTTCAATCCCTACAGTACCCTGGCTAATTAATGAACTATTTATTTTACATCTCTTTCTTCTGAACCTTTGGCAGTGTTTGACAGTATTCTTTATATGAACTTATTTCCCCAAACAATATTCCTTCTCACAAGAATAATTATACCTTCTATACACAGCACTGTACATGCACAGACAGAAACAATAGCTCACAGTTCAAAATTCTTGTGATTTACCTCCTGTAGTCCTGAAATATGGGTTTGCAGTTTGGCAATTTAATAATGTGGAGATGTCAAAAGTGAGAACAAACAAACAAACAAACAAACAAAAAAGGATCATAGAAAGTAAATTATAATATTTGGTTGCATAAATGACATTTAAAGAGTGATTTAAGAGAAGAGAGCCTGGACTCAGGTGAGCTGGGAGGGAAGATGTTTCCCTCTTTTCAACACTGGTAACATATATTTTGAATTTGTAAATAGCATTCCTGAAGCAGGATGAAGAATTATAAACAGTGTATATTGTTATCTAAGATATGAGAAGGCCACTTCTCCTATCATTTTGGCAGAGTTTACTTTAAAATGACAAGTCACATGTTCTTAATTAAAGGAACCACTAGTGCATAGAATTATTTCTAAGCAGACATCTTTGAAGGTTACTGTTTAGAAGTATGACAAGAAGTTTAATATTAAGACAAGTAGAATCACTAAACAGGAAGTGATGAAGAGCGTAATGACTCTAAAACTCTTGCTTTGCAATTTTCTTTAGTAATAAAATTTTGCCATGAAAATATTTCAGATCTTAATATAGGAGAGAAATGGAGACATTCTGTTTGTGAGAGGGATTCTAACCTTGGCACTTGTGATGCGGAAGAAATTCAAATATATATGCTCATAAAAAGCAAATTCAGAAGGAAAATATGCCTGATATTATGACTAAACATTTCAAACTAAAAGCATAAATAGATTCAGAATCAAAATGAAACTACAGCAGAGCATAATGGATTAATTTGAATTACGCAGATGTAAGCTCTGTATGAGTCTCTAAATGTTGGCAGAAAGAGACTCTGTTTGAAAACTAGAGTGTGCTAATGTAGATGGGAAACAGAGAGGGCAAAAAAGGTACAGAACAAAAAAGGGATGACTGATAACAGATTTCTTTCCATCCAAAGAACTCATACTGTCTCTTCTAAAAACATCATTTGCAAATTCTGAAATGTTTTTAAGGTGTTCTGGTCTACATAGTACATATATTCCCAAAATTCAAGGCAAGTTCTTATGAATTTCTTTTTTTTTTTTCCTCACTGAAAAGAATAGCAATAATAATAATAGCAGTTTGCATCTTGTCTATCTTTAAATCTTGTTTGTGATGTAGATTATACATTGTTACTTCCACATTTTTAAAGGAAAGTGAAAATATACAATATTTTTTTATGGGTGATCTATTAGGGTGACATATTACAAAAAATTTAAAGAAGAAAAAGGCAGAAAATGTATTCATAAGTACTAATACTATGTTGG
This sequence comes from Formicarius rufipectus, assembly GCA_013399695.1. NCBI lineage: Eukaryota > Metazoa > Chordata > Aves > Passeriformes > Formicariidae > Formicarius > Formicarius rufipectus. The sequence continues at coordinate 49,317 of VXAU01000437.1, read as the reverse complement.
AAAAAAAAAAGTTGAAACAGTTGTGAAAATGGGGCTCTAACCTATTCTGACTCAATCATTTTTTTTCTGATTTTTTACTTTAATAGTAATTTAATTTTATAATGAATATCAGTTTTCAAAATGGGACTGCAATAATTTGCTTGAATGTTCTGGAAAATCTGTTATCAAAGAGTATCTAAAACAAATATATGCATGGTAGGTAAATGTATAAATTCTATAAACATAAATTTACATTAAAAATACAACGAAAATGAATTAGTTGTGTACAAAACACTGAGAAATGTTTGTGTTTTGTGAATTCTCATTAAGACCTTAACAAGGAAACTGGTTCAAGATTGCTACCATATTTCAGGGAAAAAACTTATACATACAGTTACATATATATTTGCACAGTTAGATGTACAGCTATATTTCCATAATTATGTAGGATATTCCATTCAGATACATCAAACTTATTTCAGTGCCGGAGTCCTGCCCATCTTAATATAGTTGACAAATTCCTATTGTATTGTAAAAATCCTTAGTTCTCTTAAAAGAAAAGCATAATTTCACCATGCAGGCAGTAAAAAAAGAATACCTCCATAAATGGAGATATGGTTTTCATTTTAGAAGGCATGATGTTTAGCAAGGTTCATAAATTATTGCTTCAGAATAAGATTAAGAGCTTTACAAAAACTTTAAAATCTATAGATTATGGATATTAATAGAGTAACTATATTAATCACAGCCATCTTCATACAGACTAGATTCTGACAGGGATCAGACAGGGAAATGGGTTCTCATGAGTATGTTTTGCTGATTGGCTCAAGAATTGTTGTGAAAAAAAAAACGTTTCTAACTTCTCTATTCAGTCATGTAGAACACAGCATGTGTTAAGCATGGCCAAGTCAGTGAGGAGAAACATCCTTTTGCAGTTAAACTTACTGTTAGTATACAAGGTACCCATTTGATGTCCAAGGATCTGACTTCTCTGAAAAGTAATCACTGCAGACATACTGGAGTTTTTTTTGCAGATGTTCATAAAATTCTCAGGTATTTGTAGACAAACTGGTTTTAATGTTATAACTTTTTTTTTTTTTTTTGTCTGTTTTTAGTTTGTGTAATAGACGTACAGGCAAAAATGAATCCTACAGAAATATTTCTTGTTGAAAGGCTTTTGAAGGTCTGTCTTCTCTGATTCTTATGTAAATCTATCTATATCACTAGCACCTAGATTTTATTGGTCATTTTAGAAAGTTTGCAGACAAAATGTTCATTTGGCTCAATGAGAGCCCAAAAGCATATTACAGTAGCTCTTTTTCCTTTTAGTGCTTTCCTGTATGTCTCTTTCTCTTCCTCCAACACTAGTACAATTTCTTTCCCTACTTTTTGCCATTGTCCTGTCACATTATTTGTTCATCTTGCTTTCACTTGTATGGCTTTATTTAAAGCACTTACTATATCTCAAATTACAGAATTAGCATATTTCAATGCAAATATTGTAATACCAATATCATAGTGTATAGTTTGTTCCTGTAATTTCTAGCTATCAAATGTATTTAAAAAATAATATGGTTATAAAATGAAAGTGGTATGCATAACAAACACCTGACCTGATTTCTTGTGTTGGTCTAGATTTTTAAAATATGTTTTGCAGTATTTTATGCAGATTTACAAAAGAACCATGAATTTCATCTTACCTTTCTGAGTGTTGCATTTTATGTAGTGGTGCCACAAAGTCAAGGATAACAGATTAGTACATAAAACACATAACACCCATCACTGATGAAATACATTCAGCCAGTGCATATATTTACACCTTATGCATATAACCTAAGGACAAAAACTGTCCTTTACTAGTTCATAAAATCTGGGAATATCACGTATAGAAACATAGATATTTTGAAGAACAGTCTGAAAATGAAATTGTTGAAACTAAATGTTTATATGCTGGTAGCCATGTATCTTTTTTAAAAAGAGTGAAACTGAGGAGTGTGACTACTCTGCAAGTATTTCAAACAGCCCAAAGGTAGCATATACTTTTTAGTGGACTAGGATATGCCACTTAAAATATGTCCATATAGGGCATTCAGAACCAAATCTGCAATCAATCAGGTCAATGACAATGTATCCACTGTTTTCAAAGGGATTTTGATTGACTTTAGAATCAGATTAAGAAAATAAATACTGAAAAGTATACTTGATTTATTTAAAAAGTATCCAAATGCAGTTCACTCATTGTGAGCCCAAAAAACTAAGCACAGAATCAAAAAAAAAAAAAAAAAAACCTGTGTAATTTGATGCCAAATTAATCCACCTAGACCAATTAGCCCAGAAAAGGTTTCCAGACTCAGCTATGTAATATCAACAGAAATAAATTAATAAAGGAAAAAGTTTGAGTGAAGAAAACTTCCAGAGAAATCAGGACAGAATTCGGAATTATGAAAAAGCCTGAGATCAAAGGTCTTGCAGGCAAGTTTGCACCAGAGTTCAAGGTAATACAAATAATTTTATGATACTTGTCATTCACTGATACACTGAAAGAAGCTGGCAAAATACTGTAACTATTGAAACCTTTTCTTTGCTTTGATTTTGAGGGGAGAGGAAGAATAATTTCTGCTAAACTTTCTGGCATTTTGATAGGCTAAAATTATTTGGAACACTTTTATCCATGAGGGACTACCATGTTACTAATGCACAACAAAGAAAATGTATGATTACTGGAGCAAGAATGGTACATTTATACAAATGTAGGCTTCTGTTGCTTACTGGAACTCTATCTCTTTCATTTTTTATCTATTAAAATGATGACAAAATATAAACATATAAATCCAGAAACTTTCATATTTTCCTTGGAGAAACTTGAAACCTGGTTAAATTCTCATATTAGTAGAAGCAGTACCTCAAGTAGTTGATAGATTGTGCACCAAAGCCCGAGTTCTATGAAGGCAAGAAGAACAAATACAGGCCAAATGTTCTTGACCAGTTAGGGAGTGGCACATGCTAGCCCATGAGGAAAATGGCGGTAGCAGTTCTAGGTTAGCGGTGCATAGCTGTTAATACATAAACTGACTGGACAGCATCTTCAATTCTCTCGTTTCTTTTTATTTATTTTTCCTCTTACCCTTTTCCATTTTTCTTCTTTTTTTTTTTTTTTTCTTTTTCATCTCTTTTTTTTTTTTTTTTTTCCTAAAGGTTCTCTAATTTTAGTGTACTGTATATTTTCCATTTTTTGTATCAGCAACCTCACACAATGTTGTTCACACTGTTTGCTGGCAATGTCCATTCTCCCTGCTTATAGAAAGATGATGAATAAGGTAAATATTTTCAAATGCATTCCATATTAAGTGTTAACTGTGCAAATATTCCAACTCATTATGAGTTGGAATAGAAATTTAAACTCAGAAAGTAGATTCTTAACATACAAATATCACAACAGCATAAGTAGTATAAGTAGCACTTTTATGAATACACAGGGCACATACAGGCAGTTAATGTTTTCAGAAATTCATACATGTGAATTTTTTAACTCAAATGATAGATTCAGTAATTTTTGATCGGAACTAGTTTCAGAACTGCTTTTTAATGGAAAATAATTGTAAGAATTAATTTTCCTTAATATGTATATTAGTGCATGTTATACATAGTTGTATTGATTTTTTTAAAAAAATGAAATAACACTCCATAAGACACAAAGCAGAACTTTTTATTGTCTTTTCCTAAGCTCATTATAATCCTAGTCATAGCTATATCATCCACACACAGAATTAATGTGGCTAAATCTTCATTTCATCAAGATTTTCAAGTGCATTCATTTGCATGATGCAAGAATAGTAACTGCAATCTCCTGTCCTTGGGCAGATTCATCAATATTTGGGACTTCATAAGTGAAACCAAAAAAGAACAAGTTAAAATAAGGAGATAAACAGTTCTACTGTAATTAAATATTAATAAGAAATTGTCAATTTGTAATAAAGTCTTTTCTGGTCTACTTTCTATATCTGTAAAGCATACTAGAGGTTAAAAATGTATTTTCAATGATTTGTTCTGTGATGTTTCCTTTAATAGAAATGAAATAATAATTTAGTATCCGATGTTCATAGCAAATATTCAGTGGCAGATAACTGATAGCTTAATACTGAAGGATGGAAGGACCTAGAACTAGATGTCTGAATGTGTAACTCATTATGGGATCATTCTGGGTTTTTTTTAATACAGTTGGCTTGATAATAACTCATAGTTAATAGATGTAGTTGTAAGTAAGGAAAATCAGATGTAATAACTTTTGAGTAGATTTGAAACTGTCCATTCATAGCATATTTGTAACTAAGATTTAATTAGGTCTGGTTCTACTGAAATCTTATTCAGGACAAGTAGACACCCAAAATGAATTTGGTGCAATTCAGCAGTTTTGGTTTGGTTTAATTTGAAGTTTTCAGCATCTTTGGCACAGATTTAATAAAAAAACCCCTAAGAATTAGTTTGTATATTTACTTACTATCATTACTCTCCAACTATCATGTTGGGAGAGGAGTCCAGTACTTTAAAATCTTCTCTAAGTGCTTCACTCTAGGACATTTTATGGAACTTTTAATGCAACCAGTAATAGTAATCCTTTGCAGAGAATGCTACAGAAAAACCAAGGAAATTTTGTTCTCTGACACGGAAAAGCCTTATGAGTTTCAGGAGCGTTTGACTTGTCATTTAGCCAGTACTGTGTGACTTTTTATTCCTGAGGACTTGCATTATACATTACAAGGAAAAAAAAAAAAGAAAAAAAACCAAAACCAAAACTACTAATCACAGTATATATTTTGCTATAACTTTTATCTATTAAAATTCTCTCATATCAAATGAGAAATAATCAGTCAACTACAAAATAGAGTGCTGTATGCAAAATAAATTATTAGGAAAGATCTGTGACAATTTTGTTTCTTTCTAAATTATTAGAAACATTTAAAATTCCTTTTGGTTTTTATACCTTTAAAGGAACTTGTTGACTTAGCTCTAAGACTAAGCTCTGTGTTTCTTTGACATATCGCTAGAATATTTTAGAATACTATCACTTCTATATTCAAAAACTCAATCTATTTGTTTGAAATTTGCATGCTTTTCTCTGATGTTTCTATGTTTTTCAGTTTTTCTTACTGCATTATGTTTTCAAAGGGTTATGAAAACTCTAAATGGAAGTTATTTTAAAGTCTCTTAATTTTCTACTTTTGAGAATAAAACTTAGGTCACCAAAAAATTGTCACATGCTCTTTTTTACTCAGTCTTGTGAAGCCATTTCTATAAAATTCGTATTCACACTCTGATAAAAGTATGTTGTTAGAAATCAATACTTCCTAGTACCTGGTACGCTTTCTGGCAAGTGTAGCTTTCCAAGGTCATTGACACTGAGTAGTAAAGACGAAAATGCAAGCAATTCACCTCATTCTGGTCTAGTCAGCTTTTAAACATTGTTCCAGAAGTTTTGCACGCTTTTACTTTGCAAATAAAAAATACATTTCTATGTTTTAAAACACACTTCTGAAAACCTGTAACAAAACTTTTGCATCATATCAGACCTTTTGCACAGAAAGAATTAAAAAAAAAAACAAAAAACACAAACCAAAAACAAACAAACAAACAAAAACAAACAAACAAAGAAAAAACTACAAAAAAACCCACCAACAAAACAAAACACCAAACCCAGTAAAATAATTTTCTTGACTCAAAAGGAGATTCAGGGATAGGTGAAGTATGGAGAATATATAGTCAATCTCCTTAGAAGATGCAATCACAGAGCAGTGCTTATGTGATCTACTCAGAATAATTTTTCTGCTGGCCACTGGCCACTTCCTTGAACAGAGCATATATTAAGCAAGACACAAAAAAATATTACAGTTATTTTACTTTAATTGAACCTGAAGGTTATTTGAAGAACATTCTAAGGGCTCACTGATTTTTAAAAGGAGAAACTTACTTAAAAGAGACATTTTCTTCATTCAATATACTAGAGCTACATTTTCAGTATATTTTGGTGAAAATGAAATCAAAGAGTATGCTAAGTTTGGATGGGACCCACAAGGAACACTGAATCCAAATTCTGACCCTTCACCCATTCCCAAGGGTCATACCTTGAGGCCAAGAGCACTGTCCAAATGCTTCTTGAACTCTGGCAGGCTTGGTGCTGTGACCAGTTCCCTGGAGAGCCTGTTCCAGTGCCTAACCACCCTCCCTTTCTAATATCCAACCTAAACCTCCCTGACACAACTTCAGGTCATTCCCTCAGGTTCTGTCAGTGGTCACCACAGAGAAGTGATCAGTGCCTACCCCTCCTCTTCCCCACACAATGAAGTTGCAACTGCAATGACTCAATCTCATCTCAGTCTGCTCTTCTCCATCTGAACAAACCAAGCAACCTCAGCCACTTCTCATGCCTCTCCTCCATAAGGCTCTTCACCTTCTTTATTACTCTCCTTTGGTCTCTCTAAGAGCTCAATATCATTCTTATATTGTAGTGCCCAAAACTGCACACAATATTCAAGGTGAGGCTGCACCAGTGCAGAGCAGAGCAGGACAATCCCTTCCCTCAGTTGGATGGCAATGCTGTGCCTGATGCCCCCCAGGACGGGGTTGGTTCTCTTGGCTGCCAGGGCATTCCTGACTCATGTTCGACTTGCTGTCTATCAGGGAAAAAGCCACAGACTTCTTTCCAAATTTAAGGAGAAAACAGGCATCTTGACAAAAAGTGGACATGAGTAACATACAACTAAGGAGAGGATTCTACAAAGGTACCCAGCATATAACAACCACAACTTAAGTAAAATACAACCCATCAGTTCTAAGTTACCCACAAGAGGAGGAAAAGAGTAAATAAAAAAAATAGGATAAGAGGAAAAAAAAGAATGAGAGAAGAAGAGAGAAAAAGAATTACTGCCAAGAGTCACAGGGTGACAGGTCCCAGGACAGAAAGCCCAAACAAAATAGAGTGCCTCTTCTCCTTTATTTATATGCCCCAGCCACAGTGGCCACTCCCACCTGGCAGGACAACCAGTTCATTGACCAGTGCCCTCCAGGCCAGAGACATGAGGGAGTGAGACAACCAGGAGCTCCAGGGAGCATGGTGTGGATAAACAACCAGGTGGACCTTTTTTCATTAATAGGCTTTGGCCAAATGGTTCCAGTGCCCATGAGCCTTCCAGGCTGCCATGTTGGCTGCAGACCATCTGCCTTCTGACACTGGAGGCCTGGTCCTCTCCCCCAGCACACACACACAGAATTTGGTTGATTTGACCCAATCAATAAATAACCCAGTGAGATACAAATTGAGTCTCTCAAATAAGGTCACACAACCAGTGGATGAAGTGAAGGCAATAGAATCATAGAATGTCCTGGGACCCACAAGGATTGTCGCAGTGCAACTCCTGGCTCTGTACCCCAAGAGTCACACCATATGCCTGAGAGCATTGGGCAAGCACTCTGTGAACTGTCAGGTTTGGTGCTGTGACCACTTCCCTAAGGAGCCTGTTCCAGCACCCAGATGTCCTCTGAGTGAGGAATCTTTTCCTATAATATAACATAAATTTCCCTTGATATAGTGGGGCCTAACTCAGGGCCTAACTTTCTGCAAGTGATACTCTAGGAAGCAATATCCACACAAAATTTATTCATACAATATTCATCAGCTTTCCTCTTCCTCTACTCGCTCACAATATTTTATATCTACTTTTTAAAATTGCATACAATATGTAGAGAAGTAGCTATTTTGTAGCATCTAATAGCACTGTCATGGGTTTCTGTAGCTGAATTTTAGTAGAAAAGTAGAAGTACTTTAGTAGAAGTAGAATTTAGTAGAAGCTGCTAGAAGTTCCTCCTGTCCTGTTGAGTTAATTAAAATTATAGTGACGCCTCTGCGATACATATTCAAGAATTGGCGTGTTTGTGCAGTTGAAAATTCCAGCTTTGAGATAACAATGCAGACAGAGAAGAGACCAAGGTCAGAAGAGCAGGAGGAGGCGAAGGAAGAACCATGCTGGAGCAGGGTGGGGGGGGAAGGACTGAAAGCTATTTCCCCCCCCC
>VXAU01000437.1:16913-32974 GCA_013399695.1 Formicarius rufipectus | reverse complement strand
AAAAAAAAAAAAAAAAAAAAAAAAAAAATCCTACAAGAAAAATTAGAAGATGATTTGTGTCTGAAGGCATTCTTGAGTTAAGGTTATCTTTTAGATGATCTTTTTCAAATGTGTCTGCCTACAGGAAGTTTACTCAAACCACTCGATTCCTTTCTTTCTGAAGATCACACCATGACATAAAATATGCCACCTTTTAATGGAATTAGGAACTCTGGAATTCATCCTAAAGTCTTCCTTGATTTTGCCACTGAGTTGTGTTCTTTCCAATGCTACTAAAATTTCAAAACCAGAAAACGTTCATATTGTGATCATCTCAACTTCTTTTAGGCATCTGAAATATATATATATATATCTTTGTATCTAGATTGTAACTACACATACTAGGCTGATAATATTTAAGGTGAACTACCTCAAAAATAGGTACTAAGGAGTTCTGTACTTTACATTAAAAAGAGTTGAATCCTCAAGCTCACTTCAATTTCCCCCAAAACAGGTATTCAATGACTCAGAACACAGCACTGAAATTTACAGAAAACTAATGCTGTAAAATCATAGTTTAGTAATGCTATGACTCAGTAGTTTGGCATGGTTTAGGGCTACAACATGTGAAAATATACAAATATTTCATCAAATAATATAAAAAACCCCAAACCCTCAGATATTCTCATGGGTAACCTATTTAGCAAGTAACTCAGTTGAAGAGGAATAATGATATTCATTGTAATAACATCTACTCAGCAGAAAGATATAACAGTTTCTGTCTCTCAATAATATTCTTACAGTCTTTATCTCTAAGGAGAGGTAGAAAATTACTAGTAATTATGCACATATAAACATTTCCTCTGGATGCTATTAAAACTCTCCAGAGAAGTGCTATTAAGAGCTGTGCCTAAAGGAGCAAATGGAAATATTTCATAGAATAATAAGATAATTTTGGTTGTGAGAGATTTAGGCCAACCTCTGGCTAAAACCAGGTACACCTGTGAGGACTAACTGACTTAGTTGGGGTTTTATCCACTTGAGTTTAGAAGATCTCTAAAGCTGGAGACTGCACAATCTCTGAGAAGTATGTGATCCATTGTCTGACTATTTTTAGGAACAAAGTTTCTTATATCCAGTCTAACTGGCACTTGTTTCAACTTGTTTCTTTTGCCTGTAATCCTCCCACCATGAATGGCTGCAAAGAGCTTTGATCAATGTCCTCTATCACCTCACCTATTCTCTGTAGTTACTGAGAAGCTGCTGTGAGATCCCCTTGAAGCTATCTCTTTTCTAAGCTGAATGGTGCCCAGTCTGTTAATCGCTGCACAAAATGCTCCAGCCCTGGCCATACTGGTAGACTTTTACTGAACTTGCTCCAGTTTATTTATAACCTTTTTGTACTCAGCAGGCCTAAAGTTAGAAGTGTTATTAAAGATGTGGTCTAATGAAAGTTGAGTAGAGGATGATCATCATTTCCCTTGGTTTATTGACTATTATCTAGCTATCACAGTCCCAGATGCTGCTGACTGTCTCTGCTAACAGGATGCACTGTTTGTTCTCTTTCAACTCTCTGCACCCAAGAACTTAGCAGTTTTCCGTGGTCCTGAGCGCAGTCCCTCAGAACGTGAGCCTGTAACAATGTCAGGATCTCCCTTCTCAGGGGTGAGACTCAGCATTTTTCCATTAGCATTTCATTAGTTTATCATCAGCTCGTTCCTCCGGTACAGACACATGTGCAGACATTGCTCTTCTGGTTGACTCCAGATATGGGGAATAATCTCTTAACCACAGCCTTCTGAGCCACTTCATCCAAACAATTTATTGTTCATCTGGTTGCTCATCCATCCAGTCCATAATGTGCTAACTTTTAAAAACAGGATGTTGTGAAGCACAGTGTCAAAGGTCTTGCTAAAACTGAAGAGAAGACAATGCCTACTCTCCCCTTACCTATGAACCTGCTTAATGGACAAGAGGAAATGGCCTCAAGTTGTGTCAGGTCAAGTTCAGAATATTCAGAAAAAATCTTCACCAAAAGGGTTGTCAAACTTTGGGATAGGCTGCCCAGGTAAGTGGTTTTACTACCAATCCTGGAAGTATTTAAAAGACATACAGATATTGTACTTAGGAATGGGGTCTAATAGTAGGCTTGACAGTGTTGGGTTAGCATTTGGACTTGATAATCTTAAGGGTATCTTCCAGCTCAAATGATTCTATGATCTGATCATATAGGATAGACAGGATTACCAGAAATTATTTAAGCATAGGCACTTTGAACTTCTGTTCTGATGTGACCACATTAATGGACACAGAAGCTTCAGGGTGTCCTGTTCTCATATGAACTCATCCTCTGGCCGCAGTCCCTCTGACTGGAGTTCACACTGGAGTTCCAGTCTGTCCGGTACAGCAGCCCAGAAACAGTAGTGATGCCCTGGGCATCTGCCAGTCCAGGCACATCATTGCTGCTGTTATCAAAATGTTTCCAGGCACAGCAAAGTAAAGTGGTCAGCAGCACAGCAATCAGCAAAAACAAAAGGTATCCACTAACAAGCACTAGACTAATATACAGTATGGAATGCAAGACTTATGGCAAGCACAGGAGCCTGCCAATTAATAGCTAAACAGCAACAACAGCTATAAATTCAATCTAGCACATTCTGATAAAATCCGTTGAGGTCTTGAACCCTTCAAGCCATATACTAGATGCCAAAAAGGACTGTTATGGTTTAACCCCAGCTAGCAACTAAGCTCCACATAACCACTTGCTCAACACTCTCAGCAGGATTAGGGAGAGAATCAGAGGAGCAAAAGTGAGAAACCTTGTGGGTTAAGATAAAGACAATATAATAGGTCAAGTGAAAACCACATAGTCAAGCAAAGCAGAACAATTCATTAATTCCCTGCTTCCCATGGGAAACAGATGTTCAGACAAAACTAGGAAAGCAGAGTTCCATCACACAAAATGGTAACTTGGGAAATAAAAATGCCATCACTCCCCTCCCCCTCTTCCTTTTTCTTCCCCCAGGTTTATATGATGCCGTACCATCTCTACTATCCCTTTGATCAGTTGTGGTCTGTCCTGTGTGTCCCTGCTGTGTCCCTTTCCAATTTCTTGTGCACCCTCAGTCTCCATGATGGTAGTGTGGGCTGAGAGGCAGAAAAGGCCTTGGCTTTGTGTAAGCACTGCACAGCAATAACAAAAAAATCCCTGTCTACCAATACTGTTTCCAGAAGAAACCCAAAACATAGCCACTTAACAGCTATTATGAAGAAAATTAGCTCTATCTCAGCCAAAATCTGCACACATAGCCAACATTCTTTGGCTGTGTACTCTGTTATCCATGCTTATTTTATTTATTTTAATTCATCATGAGTGTACTGGGTTGGGTTGGGATGAAGTTAACTTTCTTCAGAGCAACACATAGGTGTTTTTGATTTGTATCTAAAACAGTGTTGATAACAGACCAGTGTTTTGGCTATTGCAGATCAGGCTTTCTCTTTATCCCACTTGATACCCTCAACTTGTAGGCTGAGAGTGAGAAAGACAGAAGGAGGCAGGACTGGCACAGCTAACGCCAGCTTGCCAAAGGGATGTTCTATAGCATACAGTGACCGGAATGCATTTGACCTGTTTCTTTCAGGGTATCAGTCTGCTATACCAATTAAATAAAGCCCAGCTAAAGATTGTAGCGGTCAGTTTCACGATCTCCATTTTAGGGGGCAAACAGAGATATTTATTGAAGCAACATGATACAATATATAAGTTCAGCATGTAAATATTCGTCTCAGGGGCTGGTTTTATGCTAAAGGATGGGAGGAGATATTACAATTAAGAGAATACAATATGCTCATTATGAGGGAGCTCAGGAATGCAAGGTTAGTCCATTTTTAATGAATATGAGACAGAAGAAATGAAGGGATTGATAAAGTAGGACTCCATCCGGCCTAGGGAGTACACAGAAACCCACAAATCTTGTCAACTGCATGCAGCTTGGAGATACTGAGGCAGCAGATGTCTGAAGACTGGATCGAGTCTTATCAGCTCTGAGATACTCCCAATACACTTTTCTAAGGTTTATCTGAGTTTCCAGACAGGTCTTTTGTTCTGCTGAGTTGGTTTCGGCCTCCACAAAAGATCAGGTGAAACTTTGGCAATAGGTATTCTGCAATAATTTAATATGGCACTTTTCCTCTCTTGCCCTGCATATTATACATTCTACACAGCAGAGAGTTTTTTACATTGGATTTAGATCTAAAACCTAGTGAATTAATTGATTTCTATAAATGTACTATATAAATACAAATGTTTATTAGCATCATATGAAGACTGACACTAACATAATTAAAATTATAGTAACATATCACAAAGTTCTACTTTCTTCTTCTTCTTTTTTTTTCTTTTCCCAGACAGAAAAGATTTATGGAGACAACTATGTAATCTGATAGCATATATGTTAAATTAATGCTCACCAATGTTTCATTTTTTCATAATTGCATTTAAACCTCATTTTTGTAAGTCTAGAAGATTAAATTCAAGACATACTTTCTGAATTTAAGATAATTTCCTTTCTCAATAACATCTGTTTAAGATGAAGGAAAAATGAATACTGTGAATAATTTTACACAGATGAAAATCACACTCCAATTGAATTGTGAATATCTAAAAATAGATATTTTAAAGAAAAGTCTACAGAAACAGACTATGTGTTTTAGTAATACAGAAAGTTTCTATAAAACTTTCTGAAAACCATGAAATTAAGGCAATCTGTAGATCTTGCCCCACTGCATGGTGCTTCAGATAAGAAGGTTCATCAGAATCACAGTGCATGAATGGTCTATCCGGTGAAGAAATAGCATGTGATGCTGTGTCTTTTCGACCTCAGGAATACTGCCTTAATTTTTATTTTTTTTTTACATTTTTATATCACTTCTACCTTGGGTAGTGGGTTTTCTGTAGGCAAGTGATCATAAGTTCATGGCTTGATGTACATGCATGTTCTAGTCTAAGTTTACTACTACTATTAACACATTGTAATTATCCATATCAGCTTTTTTAAAGCTTTGTATGAAGTCTTTGTACTATACAACACTGTACACTGAAGTTTTATGTGGAAAAAGAGGACTATCTGACATATTTTAATTATTTTGTACATGACACATGAAAAACAGCCCAGATAACCTAAAATATTACACATTTTGTACATGTATAGGGTTAAGAAGATGAAACAAGTTCCTGCATTTAGTCAGATGAGGAGGTATTCATATTCTCCTAGGCTTAATTCAGTTGCCTAACTTTAGACAGTTTTTTGGCACTGTTTGAACATTTTAAAGTGTTGTTCAGTTGCCTGAATTTAGTAACCTAGTGATCTTTTAAAAGCACTAGACTAATCCACCTAACTTCAGCTGATTCTTTAAAAGGTTCATGGCTTCCATAGGGTCTGTTTCTCACCTTCCAGCCTCACAGAGCACGGATTGTATATTTTAAGACTTCTCAGGAGTCTTAGATTTCAGCACTTGAGTCACAACTTCTTCGCTATATACTCTATTTACCTCCTACTGTCTGAATCATCCTATCAGAATTGACAGTTATGGCTAAACGCTTTAAAAAGACCAGTCCCCATATAGAATGTTTGGGGGAGGATTAAGTTGATATTCTAGGGCACCAGTGTAGACATATTTAGACATATATACCATATATATGGTCTGGAGTTTAATTTCCCTCTATATTTGATAGAAATGGGTTTTTCAGAATGTGAAATGAACAAAATTATTTCTCTATTTTTCAGAAAACAGAAGGACTCAGTGTGTAGAACTAATAAACAGAGTTCTAGCCATTAGATTTGATGACATATACATTCATATTCCTTATTGTTTTGAATTTAAGACTGAATAAGGTTTGTAGAACAGCTCAGGTATGAGTAAATTATGAAGAGAAATAGAATCTTATATAAACAATTAATTTTCATAATCAGTAGGGAGAAAAGGATACATATGAGTAATGAATGAGAGATTCCAGAAATAAGTTATAGTTCTTTTCATAACCTTTTTCTCAGTTTACCACAGGGAAATGGTCATTACATATGCATAATGATTTCTATGACCCACAAGTGCATCTGATCCAATGAGAGTATTTAAAGTTTGGGGTTTTTTTTTTCTTTCTTTTTTTTTTTTTTTTTTTTTTTTTACTGTGAATAAATACATCTGTTGTCAGAAGATAGTATAGAATAATGTGACAATACTTCTGGTAATTTTAAGTTAATCCAGTTTGCTGCAGGTAACATATCTTTTTAAATTCACCCTGAGTTTCAGCATTTCTGTGACAGAAAGTCTCTACCCTTAAAATTCAAGAGGTTTTGCTATGTCAGGAGATGGTATAAAACTAGTTCCTATGGGGGAACTGCATAAATGAGTCTAGGTCCACACTGCTAAATTACTCTGTCTAAAAGAAGACCCACAGTCTTCAGGCTAAAAGGTACAGGGTACTTGAAATGAACCTTAAAGCAGGTTAACACATTGGTAATACATAACATTTATAACTGGGACTTCCAGGCCCTAATTCACCTATTACAAAACAGTGCAAATGAACTTAGCTTGGTGTCTATGAGAGTTTTGGGGCTCAGGATTTGACTGAAAAACTCAAGAATGACAGTGTTAAGTCATGCCATTGTCCCTGGTACGTGGCAAATTACTTTGGGAGGAGAATGACATCTGAAGGACAAAACAACTGTTGTAATAGTGTTGGAGATTTTGTAAGGTGGACAATTCAATGTCAAGTGTAGTTCCTAATTAGAAATTAGAATTCGTATTAGTTTCTAATTAGTGTAGTCACTAATGTTGTCTTCTGAAAGCTATGCATGCAGTCTTATTGGACTAGCTTGTTCAGATCAAAACCCAACCCAAGAGCTAGCTGGTGTTTACTTAACACTGTGCTTGTATCAGTCCTGGCCACCCATTCTGTCACAATGCAGTAACATTACATTGTTTGGCAGAGATAGTGCTCTGCTTTATGATTCAACCACAGATTCATAGAATATCCTGAGTTGAAAGGAACCCACAAGGATCCTGAAGTCCAATTCCTATCCCTGAACAAGACAACACCAGCAATCACAGCATATACCTGAAATAATTGTCCAAACACTTATTAAACTCCGGCAGGTTTGGCACTATGAGCACTTCACTGAGGCACCTGGGTTCTTCACCCTCTGGGTGAAGAATCTTTTTCTAATATTCAAACTAAACCTCTCCTGACACAAGTTCAGGCCGTTCCCTCCAGTGTTGTCAGTGTTCACCAAAGAGAGGAGACCAGTGACCACCCCTCTGCTTCCCCTCACAAGGAACTTGTAGGTCTACACTCAGTCTCCTCCAGGCTGAACAGACCAAGTGACCTCAGACACTCCTAACATGGCTTCCCTCAAGGCTCTTCAGCATCTTTGCTGCCCTTCTCTAGATGCTTTCTAATATCTTTGCATCCATATATTGTGTGACCTAGAATGGCACACAATAGGTCTATCATAGACCTCCATGATGACGTCTACTTAATTTGTTTGTCTCTTAATCCTTACCTAGAGGAACTCAACCATACCACTACCAACTGCTATACATTTCAACCCCTTCATTCATACCACACCACCAATATGCCTATGCCTCCTGAAGAGCCTATAACCATACATCATTGCACCCCAGTCACAGGACTCATTCCATCAGGTTTGCTGGTGTGTCAGCAATGATTTCATATCTCTGTAATTGGGACAAAGCTTTGAGCTTCTCTTGCTTGCTTCTTGTGGTGCATACGTTGGTGTAGAAACATTTCAAATTTCAATCAACCCAACACCTCATGGAGCACACTGATGGATCTCACTTACAAACAATCCCTCATACTTTGGTGTGCCATCCCAATGCTTATCCCTGGCAAACCTGGTTTTGTCCTTTCCCCACTTTTAATCTAGTTAAAAGCTCTATTTTTTTAGCCCTGATAAGATCTGTACAAAAGCCCATTTTACAGTATGAGAAAGGTGCATCCAATTGGTTGTTGGTAGACCTGGTATTGCATAGACCATCCCATAAATGAAAACCCATGAATTCCATGAGCGAAACAAGCCTCTATGCCATGTGTTGAGTAATTAGTTCTGTCTGTTCATTTCAATATACTTCCCTGCTACTGAAAAGCTAGCAGTGATACAGACTTGGAATTCTCAAAAATTATTCCACTGAGTGTTATTCACTTTTTTTATTCTATGAATTTCTTTAATTTTTTTAATTTTTGTGTGTGGAAATAGGAGCATAAACTTTGCACAGTTGTCACATTTAATCTTTTAATATACAAATACCACATAAATAGTCCTTAAATTACATTAATGTTCGCATTAAAAAACAATACTTTTTGATCCACTTGATTTAAAGCTTGTTTCAGATTTAGAAAATTTTGCAGCTTGCTCTACATACACTTAAAATATAATTAAATGATGAGTCTTTGCTAAATAGTTACCAAAGCTCTAGTCACAAAACCCCAGGAATCTGCTGTCATAACAGAGGGAGCATTTTCTTATAAGAACACAATAGCCAGTCTTTGAAGAGCAGGGAACAGAACCTATAACTAACTTTAGCACTTTGAGATCCTAAATCAAAAGGAAAAACAATAATTGGAGGAAGTAGAGATTAGTATCTGTACCCAACAAATGATTAAAACTTCCTTACATAAAGTAACTTTACAAAGGAAAACAACTACTGCAGAGAGAGATTAACTAGAACATCTTAATTAGATCATCATGATTACTTGGCTAAGAATTTAATTAGAACAACTACAGCTATGGAAAGCAATCAGAAAATCAGTTAAGGTTCTAAGTAAATGGAAACCTATAAAAATTTTTGGGGAAAATGTCATTAAATCCATGAAAAGGATGGTTAAAGCAAAACCCTGTGCTTAATTTGAGCAACAGTGAACTCAGAATTTTGTGCAGGATGCTGGTTTGGATTCTTTCACTGAATTGTGTAGTCACATTGTTTAGTATTACTTGTGGATGCGGTCTTAAATATATTTAGAGATGAATGTACGTGCAAATATTGTTTAATCATTTTATCTCCAGTTACAAGTTAAAAAATTTAAAACTGGCAAAAAACACTGATTTAATCTCCGTAGTACCAAACCAAGTTTTTTACCTAGAAAAAAAAAGTTACCTTTAAGTTAACTGCATACACTGGGCTCCTCTTTTTCTTTTGAAACATTTTAAAATTCTATCATGTGTAATATTCAGAGACAAATGATTTATTCATTATATAGCTTCTCCAGATTTATTCTTAGTTTAGATCTGGTTGTCTTATGATTCTGTAGTTGGCTACCTCAAAGTAACTGCCCTGAATAAATTACCCAGCTGAATCAAATATCCAATATTACAGTGTGCTTTAGTGTATTTATTGTTTTACAGTTCACTTTTCCTGAATAACAGATCCTTAATTTTACTATGCATTTATTAACTAGTCTACTAGACCTAAGTTTGTTGACTTTCAAAATAGTTAATCAAGTCTTCAGTGTAACCAGGTTCATGAAGTTAGTTTTATTTCATTTTTTTGACTGTTTAATTTTATTTTTTCCATTGTATTACATATTTTTATTTTATTTAATAGATGAGCAAATACTGAACATGTAATTTAACAGGTACGGTTTTTATCATACCATAGAGGATGTAAAAGCCAAACTATAAGTGGATGAAATGTTAATAGAATGATTTGAAATACTGCCCTACATAATTGCTGAACACTATTATTCTCACAATTTTGTATTTTCAAGCTATGAAAAGGTTCATTACTGTATTTAATTTCATAGAAGAATAATCCAGTTTCAGATTTATTTCTGACGTCAAAGTTTTAGCAAAGAAATATAATAATTTGAAAGTGAACAAATAGTAATTTTGATCTTTGGAGATGATAAAAAACAGGACACTACCCTACTACTGTCTTGGAATAGCTTAGGCTCTCTAAGTCTACTCTGAATATATGCCTTGCCTTTGTTCTGACCTTACTGAGGTGAGACCTAGACATGCATCAGGATTCTTTCTTTCCTCCTAAGTCTTTAATTGAGCATAACAAAAACTAAAGGTTATGAACCTGACAAGATATACTAAGGACTCCAGTTTATTTCCCTGTGTGGAGCGACCAGTCATATTCTAGAGCTTCCTCTCTGTGTGCAGTTTAGTGAGTGCATGAGCACTTCCTTTAAAAAACAAAACAAAACAAAACAAAACAAAAAAAAACAAACAAAACAAAACAAAAAAAGACAAATAAAACCAAAACAAAAACCCAAACCAACCAACCAAACAAACAAACAAAGTCCAAACATGTAGATATCTCCTGAAAACATTTGTCAGACCTTGAAATATAGAATATCATTATGCACTTCAATACAAAGTCTATTTCTTGTTTTAGATGTTTAAGCATAACTTTAGTAGAAATTACTGTAGATTCAAAGCAAAAGAATTGGAAACCATTTTCTAAATGTTCTTCACAAATGAGTAAGTAGACACTTGAAAGTCCATTGAAGTAGCTTGTTTTGTGAATATGGGGGGTTTTGGACTTTCATGACAGTAAAATATTTGCATAGCACTGTTAATTAGCACAGGACACTATCAAACACCTCTGAAATCTTTATAACAAAAGCCTATGTGATGGAAATAAGTTATTCCTTTTCTTTTGATTCTTTTTTTGAGTTGAATTTACTGCCATAAAATAATGCCCAAGTTACTTACTCCATCAGTTTCCTGTGAAAGTATATTGCTGATCACCCCAGCATACTGATAACTTTCTAGCCAGCAGAGATGATACATAATTATTAATTTTTTTCATTCTTATCTTTATGCCTGCTAGTAGAATTGCAACAATGCCTGCTGGCTGAAAAATTAGCCAATTGAACTCTTTCAGGTCTATTTCTCAGTAGGNTTCCTCTCCTTGCTGAGAAGACTCAAAAGTGGGAGGACTAGAAAATTTCTGTAGCCATTTCATTCTATTTTCCTTTTTCTTTAACAGAGGTATGGCAAGGTAGAACTGATATAACATCCAGTTACACAGAACATCTTGTTCATTTGAATAGAGGTTCTCGCTTCCAGCAGAATTTATGGAAACAAATTGAAAATTGACACTATAATAACCAATGCTAAAAATAGCAGTACATGTCTCCTTTGCCTTCCCTTTATATAATACATACATTCCAAATTAATTACTTCCGTCTCCCACTTCTTGAGTCAGGAGAATATTGACTGACCTTTCCTATGCCAGTAATTCCAATTTTCATTGTCACAGAGTCTTAAGTAACATACACAATTTTCTTTTTATGCTACCCTCAACAGTGAAGGAAGCACCTTGTAAACATCTAGAATGGTCTCAGTCCTTTGAAACAAAGATTTTAAGTTAACTGAGTACTGTAGTCTACTGTATACTATACACATACACATCATATCAAGATTTCCTTCCCTCTTTTCACAAACTGGTTTGCCTTTTTGTATCTCATCACATTTAAGTTCATGATACTCTAGTATTAGATACTTTGATGTTGTTTGCTTGCTTTCCATTTGGTGAGAACAAAACACGGCAGTGCTTCCTTGTAGACTGTACTATTGGATACTAATAAAAAAGTAACATAGCAAAATACAGAAATTTTGAATAAGCAACTTATTACTCAAAAATATATCTAAAATTATTGAGTGTAAACTGTCAAATATATCCACTTATTTCTACAGTCATGCTGAATAACATAGAATTTAATTATTATAAAAGTGTAATCAGTAGTCCTATTTTCTGTATTGGGGAATTAGAAGTAAGAATTGATTTACATTAAAGACATTTTAACAAAACAGCTACATAACATCAAGTCCTGATTCAGTCAAAAATGTTTTAAAATAGACTGTAGTCCTTAGAGCATCCACATAAAAATGAATAAAGCAAGAAAGAACTAGAGTTCACTCATGTTGTTCTGGACAGGCTTATCATTTTATGCTCCATTTTACTTCATATTCATAAAGAAAATATGAGATAATATACTGATTACTTATGGCCTTAAAATCTATGTACTTCAAAACCTAAAAGCTGAGTTATGATCCAGAATAATATAAATTTTGGAAAATATTTGATTTCCTAGGATAGATTCTTGAGTGGTCAAATACTGGAAAATGCATGTGGTTCATGAGTGACATAACACAAAAAAGTATCTAATATTTCTTCAAAAGTAATCCTTACAAATGTAAACTGAGATTTACTTGGAAAGATTAATAAATAATTACAGTATCAGTAGAATAAACATTTTGAAATAGAATTGAAGAAGAAAAGAATAAAATGTTTCAATTCCAAATTTACTACAATTTTTAAGCAACTTTTAATTTCAGCTTCCAGTGTTGCCACTGGAAAAATGCTGCAGCATGACAATCCTTCAAAACTGGTTCAAACTCCCTATATTTTCTTTAGTTGCTTTTTTTCTTTTTGGTGAAACATGTCCCTTAAAGAATGTGAGTGCAGAAAAAAATTAATCAATAGAGTGTGCATGAACATACACTACATAATTACAAAATGCCATTTAATACACTGAGTCAATTCAAGACAGGCATGCAGTTTCATGGTTTGACACCAGTTAGAAGTTTCAGAGAAAACATGTAAACAAAGAAAATAAGATTCAGGAAAGTATTCTAATACTAAACCTCAATTTTTTTCCTGTAGGGATCAGCAAGACAACTATCTACTACTCATGTTAGACACAAATATTTAATCGCATTGGAACAATTTGGAATGAGTGCTATTCAACCTCTCTTATAACTGAAAAAAAAAATCAAAATGTTTTCACAGAGGTCCCTAAACACAAGAAAAACCTCAGCTACCACAAGCCTCAGTGCTTCAATGTAGTTTTACAGGCTTCTTTCAGGAACTAGTTTCTTGCATTGAGATTTATAGTGTTGTTTGTCTCCCACCTTCTCCATTGTGTCTCATCTCTGTCATACCTTCAGCTGTTGCTACCAAATCTTAAACTTAACCTCAGAACCAGGAAGATTTAAAAAAACAAACAAAACCAAACAAAACCAGCAGAAACAAACAAAACCAAACAAAACCAGCAGAAACAAACAAACAAAACCCCAAAAACAAACCAACCAACCAAACAAACAAAAAAAAGCAAAACCTTTGTCCTACATGTCCTGGGATAAAAGTTCTTGCCTGTCCTTTGAAACTCACTGTT
The DNA here is from genome assembly GCA_013399695.1 of Formicarius rufipectus. Taxonomy (NCBI): domain Eukaryota; kingdom Metazoa; phylum Chordata; class Aves; order Passeriformes; family Formicariidae; genus Formicarius; species Formicarius rufipectus. The sequence continues at coordinate 19,788 of VXAU01000437.1, read as the reverse complement.
CTGGGACAGCAGAAAGGAAGAAGAAAAAGCACAGTTCTAGCAGTTGCAATGATGAGTTAGCTCTCTAGAACTCTAATCTTATGGCAATTCAGCAGTATTCTAAGTATTATATAATTCTCCTATGCTATGCAATCCTTTTCTTTATTCAATCTTTTGGTATAATAATTTCTTTCCCACTTCTCTTATATAATTTTTCTATAAGTCATTATCACCCCCCTTAATTCCTTAAATTGTTCTGCTTCTAACTTTGATTTGATCCACTTCTAAGATGGAATTAAACTGACTTAAAAGTTGGCCTTCTGACATTTCTTACTCCACTTTTTAACAAAGTGAAAAAGCAGATCTCTGTGTTATTTCATTAATCATCATCATCATCATGGCTAGACTTCATAACCGAAGATTTGGGAGGGCTCTACCCATACTTGCTGCAAGCGCGCTGATGGCTGATAAGGCCAATGCGAGATAGGCAAGTCCGGTTGCAAAAGGCACAGCAGAAAGTCTCCACAGGTGGTACTGTCAAGGCATAGTTCTTTCTGCAGGGTCTTTTCTCCTCCAGGCTGATTCTACATGCGATTTCAAAGGAGACAGCAGTGTTATAGATTGTGTGTCTCCACATCTCTCAACTGGAGGCCAGAGTGGACCCCTGATGGTGGTCAATATGGCCAAGTCTTAGGTGTTGTTTCAGGCAGTCCTTGTATCTCCTCTTCGGGTCTTCTCTCTTGTGGCAGCCGGTGGCAAATTCTCCATAGAGCACAGTCTTAGGGAGGCAGTGATCCTCCATCCTGGAGACATGTCCTGCCCAGTGCAGCTGAGTTCTCAGCAGCATGACCTCAATACTGGTGACCTCTGCCTGTTCCAGAACAGACACATTAGTCACGTAATCAGACCAGAGGATGTTTAGGATTGTACGGAGGCAGCACTGGTGGAAGCGTTGGAGGAGTCGCAGGTGGTGGCGGTAGATGACCCAAGATTCAGACCCATAGAGAAGAGTAGACAGTATGATGGCTCTGTAGACACTGACCTTTGTACTTTTCTTCAGGTGTTTATTGCACCAGACTCTATTATGGAGTTTTCTGAAAGCTCTGTATGCCTTTGCTAACCTGTTGTCAATCTCTTTGTCAATCTTACCATCCGAGGAAATGATGCTTCCCAGATAAGTGAACTGCTGGATTGACTTAAACTCTGATGATGTGGGAGTGATGGAAAACTTCCTGAGGTGCGGGTTGATAGAGAACTTCTGTCTTCTTCAGGCTGACTTCCAACCCAAAAAACTCAGCAGCTTCTGCAAAGCAGGATGTTAAGCACTGTAGATCTGTTTCTGAGTGGGCAACGAGGGCAGCATCATCAGCAAAAAGCAGCTCATGGACAAGGTGGTTTAGGGTCTTAGTGTGGGCCTTCATCCTCCTTAGGTTGAAGAGGCTTCCATTGGTACGATACCGGATGTAGATGCCATTTTCTTCATCAGGATCTGCCATGGCACTTTGGAGCATGAAGACGAAGAAGATTGTGAATAGAGTTGGTGTAAGAACACACCCTTGTTTCACATCATTGGTTATTGGATATTCATTAAGATAGCTGTGAGAATAGATTTATACTGGGTTTATGTGGTAAGGTTTTGATAGAAGATGGACTACAGGGGTGGCTTTTTGTGAGAAGATGCCAGAAGCTTCTCCTATGTCCAACAAAGCCAGTACCAGCCGGGTCAACGACAGACTGGCTGAGGGCAAGCCGATGGTGGTAGTGCCTCTGGATTATCATATTTAAGATGAGGAAAAATTTGCTGAGCAACAGCAAATGCAGTTGGAAACAGGAGTGAAACCTGTGAGAGAAATACATCTGCAGCAACTCTGCAGACACCAAGATCAGTGAAGAAGAAGGATTAGGAGGTCCTAATAGACCAGACCTAATAGACCTAATAGAGCAGACATTCCCCTGCAGCCTGTGCTGAAGATCATGGTGAGACAGGTTGTCCCCATGAAGCCCATGAAAGTGTCCATGGTGAAGCAGAGATCCTCCTACAGCCTGTGGACTACCCTAGGCTGAAGCATGCTCCTATGCAGGACCTACAGACCTGTGAAAGAGTAGGTTTGGTGGTGGGACTTGTGACCCCATGGGACACCCACACTGGAGTGGTCTGTTTCTGAAGGACTGTGCACTGTGGAAGGGACTCACTCTGGAGCAGTTTGAGAAGAATGGCAGCCTGTGGGAGGGACCCATATGGTAAAAGTTCATGGAGGACTGACACTACCAGGTGAGACCCACACCAGAACAGCAGAAGAATATGAAGAATCCTCTCCCTGAGGAGAAAGGATCAACAGAGACAATGTGTGATGAACTGACAGTTGTTCCCATTGCTATCCCTCTGTGTTGCTGGGGGCAGGAGGTAGACAAATCATGAGTAAATTTAAGCCCAAGAGGAAGGGAGGCTTGGGAGGAGGTCATTTAAAGATTTAATTAGTAATCAATTAATTTTCCCCAAATTGAGTCTGCTTTGCCCAAGACATGAGAGATCTCTCCCTGTCTTTATCTCAACTCATGAGAGTTCAGCTGAGGGGGGAAGTGACAGAGTGGTTTTGGTAGGTACTTGGCATCCAGCCAAGTTCAACCTACCACAAAATCATTTTTTACCAGAAATAGCTGCCATCAGGTGATAACTGCAGGTGAATTGTAGCCACACAAGTCAGGCAAATTTAAAATATCAACTAGAGAAAGGCTTCCTGGAAAAGTTGTTTCAGAATCTGTAGAAAGAGAATTTCCGGGTGCTTTGTTAGATACAGGTTCACTTTGTCACAAGAACACTAATACCTTGCATCTGAAAATTTTATGCCAGAACAAGGAAAGAATCTTTGCTGGAAGCTTAATGAAGCAAGTTTGT
>VXAU01000437.1:2611-16868 GCA_013399695.1 Formicarius rufipectus | reverse complement strand
TTTTTTTTTTTTTCCTTTTTTTTTTTGATGGGAACTACAAGGCAAAGAAAATAGTGTGATTATTCTTCAGCCAGTAAACAGAAACCTGGCAGTAATAATCTCTCCTCATTATGCTCATGATTTTTTTGACTTTGTTTCCTGTCACTGCACACTGATTTCAGAATACTGACTCTGTTGGGAGTTCAAAATCTCTTTCCCCAGTTGCAGGTGCCAAATCTGGTTTCATAAACACATGGGTATTTTTCAGAAAGTTTTAGATATTGTTTTCCCTAGTTGCATTATTTTATGTTTGTTTTTGTTGAAGTTTGCTTGAATAAGCCTAGTCTCATTCATGGAATTGGAGATTACATTTTACACTCCTTTTCTCAGAGTGGTGACAGTGATGCTAAAATTACCGTTGTCTCACTGTAGCTCTCTTTAATATAAGGCTACACACGTATTGGTCAGCAGTTCTGCAGTTTCACATCTGATGGTTGCCAGATATCACAGGAAGATGCTGTGCAGCCCTGATGACTTACTGTCAACTAACTTTTCTGTTTGATCAAATGCTTTCTGTATGTTCCACATTGATCTAGCTTCTCTGAACTATCATACAAAAAGGGTATGACAGTTATGGGAATATACCTAACAAAAGATCCTACAGAGCCTTTTTTCTATGGAGTTTTAATCAAACTGCCATTTCATATGGTGCAGCGATTGGAAGAATTATTACTTGTAAGCCATTATGAACCACTGTTTCATTCAGACTGAAATTCCATTTAAATTAGGAAAATGGAACATAATTGAGCACAGTTTCTTCAGAGCTTTTTTTGTTTTGTTCTGTTTTAATTTGGAAAAATAATACAGGCATTCTTTAAATATATTTGAGAGTTTCAGCTTTTGAAAGCAGAACTGTACACTACTGCTTTACTCATTAGCCATCCACATTCATCTCCTTTTGAATGACACTTTATAGAATATTTACACTAATCTTCAAAAAGACCCAGCAAAAAGATTTTCAGAGCTNNATTTTCAGAGCTGAAGGTAAGACTATAGAAATATTTGAATTTAAAGAATAAAAACTTTAATAGTTATTATAGTTTCTTTGCCTCTATGAATTTAATTGCTAATTTTTTAATTTTTTAATTTTTTTTTAATTATAATGTAGGGGTAGTAACTGAAAAAAAAATGATGTTTTTCTCTGAAAAGTACAATTCATATGTATATGTATATAGAGTTTTTTCTATATTTTTTTATATAAAAGGATTCTAAAACTTGATATTTAGGGTTTTTTTCTTTTTTTTTTTTTTTTTTTNCTTTTCTCAGAGTGGTGACAGTGATGCTAAAATTACCGTTGTCTCACTGTAGGTCTCTTTAATATAAGGCTACACACGTATTGGTCAGCAGTTCTGCAGTTTCACATCTGATGGTTGCCAGATATCACAGGAAGATGCTGTGCAGCCCTGATGACTTACTGTCAACTAACTTTTCTGTTTGATCAAATGCTTTCTGTATGTTCCACATTGATCTAGCTTCTCTGAACTATCATACAAAAAGGGTATGACAGTTATGGGAATATACCTAACAAAAGATCCTACAGAGCCTTTTTTCTATGGAGTTTTAATCAAACTGCCATTTCATATGGTGCAGCGATTGGAAGAATTATTACTTGTAAGCCATTATGAACCACTGTTTCATTCAGACTGAAATTCCATTTAAATTAGGAAAATGGAACATAATTGAGCACAGTTTCTTCAGAGCTTTTTTTGTTTTGTTCTGTTTTAATTTGGAAAAATAATACAGGCATTCTTTAAATATATTTGAGAGTTTCAGCTTTTGAAAGCAGAACTGTACACTACTGCTTTACTCATTAGCCATCCACATTCATCTCCTTTTGAATGACACTTTATAGAATATTTACACTAATCTTCAAAAAGACCCAGCAAAAAGATTTTCAGAGCTGAAGGTAAGACTATAGAAATATTTGAATTTAAAGAATAAAAACTTTAATAGTTATTATAGTTTCTTTGCCTCTATGAATTTAATTGCTAATTTTTTAATTTTTTAATTTTTTTTTAATTATAATGTAGGGGTAGTAACTGAAAAAAAAATGATGTTTTTCTCTGAAAAGTACAATTCATATGTATATGTATATAGAGTTTTTTCTATATTTTTTTATATAAAAGGATTCTAAAACTTGATATTTAGGGTTTTTTTCTTTTTTTTTTTTTCTTTCTCTTTTTTCCTTTTCCCTACTAAAAATTTTGCTATGCAACTACAGGAAGTTAAGCTGTTTTCTTAACAAGTGCTTCCATTATGATAAGAAGTACAACACTGCATTTGGGTTCAGCCTGTACTGTCAAAGAGGTGAGTAAATTGAATAACACTGGTCAAGCAGTTCATCTCTTTGTATCTCAGTCTTCTCTAAAATATGGGAAAACTACTGTCTTTCTATGTAAAGGACACAAATTCTAATGGAAGAGTACACTGAGTACTTCAGAGAATATGATTTAAGCTATTAGCACAAAGAGTTAACACTTTCTTGTAAGAAACTCATGCCAGATGTAATAGGAGAGCTTTTGTGTAGATATTTTATTTCTCTGTAAGTGATTGAAGGGAATTTGGCATTATGACCTTTGGTTCAATATAAAAGAAACAAGTTTGTGGGAACTTGTTTAGGGGAAACTAAGAATTCTATGTGTGGAGTTAGATAGAATAGTAGCAAATCATTGTCTGACAATTGGTGTATTCTTTTTATTTGTCCAAGAAGTTGGGAATTACATTTGAATCATTCTATCATTTCCAATACTCAGATAAGGCTTTGAGCAAGTGCAGCCTAGATTTACAGGCCAATATCTTTTCACCTGGCCATATATCTGAAAGGTTTCTCAAAATGTTGGAAGACAAACATCAAATCAAAAAGAAATAGAGAACTGAATTTCATCTAGGAAAAGGTGAATTGAATGTATATTCTACTTAGAGTATGGTTCATTTAGGACAGAACAATTCACTTCTTCCTGTCAAGTCCTCAGTTTCATAGAGGAGAGACAGGTAGGACTCTGCTATCATATTGCAGTGCAAGGTACTGAGCAGGATGCCTTGTCTGCACTCCTAGGATATAACTTCATATTGGTATTCTTGCCAGAGCAACAGTGACAGTTCAGTGAGTTTGGGTATTACTAGCTTGTGTTCAATTAGATTGTTTCACACATTGAAAGGTCTGTCAAAGCATCAGTATTTAGTAGAATATTGGTGTTTGAAAAATAATTGTTTTAAGCAGAGATTGATGCACAGTGAAGCACCTTGTCTTCTGTAGTGCTGAATTTGGCAGCTGTTACCCTGGGTAAGGATGTAAGTAGCCTAGTAGACACTAGAGCTGCCTGCATATTAATATTTGCGTTCATTTTGCCTTTTTTTTAAGCACTTACTGTGAGAATCTTTCTGGATTTCTGCTCACTACATTCCAGCCTCCTAAAAGCCATTAATGAGCAATCTCCTTACTGTATGTCTTTTTACACTAAAAAGACATTGATAGGTTTGTGGGGAAAGGTGTTGTATTTCATGTATGTTTCTCACAAGATAGGAGGGGGTGAACCCAAGTGAATACAGACACTGTCTGATTTCCAATGTTTGAATGAGGTGTTTACAGATTTTTTGATATCTTTGGAGAAATAGACAACCCCATACATGAATGATCTCAACTTTTCCTAAGATAAATCAGGGAGTAAATCAAAACAAGTGATATAAAGAAAAGACAAGGATGGGATCCTGAAGAAAAACAAGCTGGCCGACAAGGTGTCTTCTCAGTGTATATGGAAGAGATTAAAGAAGACAAAGTGTTTTCAGTGGTGTCCAGTAAAAAGACAAGAGGCAATGGGCACAAACTGAAATTTGGTAAAATCCACTGAAAAGTAAGGAAAAAAAATATTTTATTGTGTTGATGATCAGATATTGGAACAAAATCAGAGATGCTGAGTCTCTGTCCTTAAAGATATTCAAAACCAGACCAGACAAAAGTGTAAGCAAGGTTCTTGAGCTGACCTTCTTCTAAGCATGGGTTTGAACCAGGCAACCATATGAAGTGCCTTCCTACCTCAGTCATTCTGAGGTTCTGTGTGATTTTGTACATTTACTTGTGTTGTCCTATCTTTAACACAGTTGTTATCTTTAAAAGAGCAGAGACTGGCAGTTTCTTGCATAGTTGTGAGATGCCTGACAAGATTCAGATTTGCCTGAGGCTTCATGATTCAGGAGCAAATTAAAGGATTATTGTTAACATTAGATAGCATTTGTAGCAATTGCTTTCAAAAGCTACCTAAAAAATATCTAAAAGCTACTGTGCTTTTGCCCTTACTCTGTATCATTTTTTAAATCTCTAATTTATTTGCATACTACTGTGTTCTAAGAAAATTAGACTCAGTGATTCAAGCTTCAGTGGAAAAAATTGAAACCATTCCTTTGAACTGAATCAGTGTATTTTCACTTCCAGCTATTTGGTTGTGTATGTGCAAGTCTAGCTCTCAAAGTAGCCCTGTGTACTTCTGTTTTGCAAGATTCTAGGCACATTTTTGGCATTTGTGTTGCCTAAAATTGAAGAAAAACTTTTGAGGCAATACTAGTCTGACTGAAGTAGAGAGTAGTTCTTTACTGAAAGCTTTTGAGTGTACAAAGTATGTAGAGAGACAAATGCACTCAGTATAGGGGTCTTATAAATTTATAACACTAAATTACCATAGCTAATAGTTACATCCAACCCAAGAACCCCTTACCCCTGCTACCACCCTGGTGCCACCCCAGTGCCACCCCTAGAACTTCCCTGTTGGAACATCTCCTGGGTCTTCTATCTTATTTTGACTACAATATGTCTTATTATGCTAGTTCTGGTACATGTGTCCAAACATGATGTTCTGGCTGCTATCTCATGTGGCTAAAGTTAAAAACTGTTAGCTGCTACCTCAAATTTGAGAAACTATATAAAAATCTACAAATATATGAAATTCTAAAGCATCATTTGGATAACAATAAAAACAACCATAATGACATACTGTGACAATTTTTTTGAGCAAGCTGCCTAAATGTACAGGGTGTAAATTATAATCATCCTTCAAGGGCTTGATGCTGAGTGATACAAACTATTTAAGTGCTTACATCATATTTCATCTACAGTCAGGCAAATGTCATTTCACAGTGGACAGATCCAGAGCAAGAGTCTTGCAGTCCACCTACCTCAAATGAGGTTGCACAAGATGAGAGGTTTTCTTGAAGGCTCCCCTTCTCATTGCTAAAATGATCAGATCCCATTCTGATATTTGCATTCTGATTGTGCAGAGCTTGTTGTAACATTTCTACAGGCTTCATGAAAATACATTTTGTCTTAGATGAAACTTATTAAATATCTTGAGTATTCACTGTAGGATTAGATTGAAATTAAATTTTAGAGAAAGCAAAAGGAAAATAGCAACTGTGGGCAGGTTTTCTACAAAGCAGGGCTGATGTAGTTACTTGCTTTTTATCAATACAAGTATCTCACTCTTAACTAGAGGTTCTGGATTCATTAACTAGTTTCATTCTAATGTGGCAGAATAAATGATGTCTCTGAGATATTTACATTTCTATAAATTTTATAGCAGGAGGAAAAATCCCTAATAACTTGTGATCTTGCTGGTTTCACAATTGAACACAGCAGTCTGAATGTCTCTAACAGACACTGCAGATAGACACTGAGGGTATATGCAGCAAATGATAATGTAATTCAGTTAAGAAATCAATCAACCACTAGACACAAATGAAGCCTTCAGTAGATTCAGATCAAAATGTAATTTGTTTAATATAGGAAATAAAACACTTATAAAACATACTTAATAAAGGAATTTCTATATTCTCATGGAGTATTTAACATATTAAGGCTACTCTAGCTACTACTGTTCCTTTACAATTTTCTTTTTAAAATTTACAGTATTTGGTTTTGTGGGGTTTTTTTTAATGTTTGAGGCTCAGGTGTCTCAGGGAAAACATCTTCCCTGTTATTTACCTCAATGTCAATAATCAGCTGGAATGTCATATGTGAGAACTTCTGGGCAGTTGACAGGGCATAAAATTTCCATGCCTATGAGTTTGGAATCATAGAAACATAGAATATCACCAGTTGAAAGGGACCCATAAGAATAATTGAATCCTAATCCTTGTTCCTCAAAATCCCACCTAAAACTAAAATATGTAACTATGAAAATCAACTTGATTTCCCTTGATAATGTACAGGCTTGGTGCCATGAACATTTCCCTGGGTATTCTGCTCCAGTGACTGATCACCTCTCAGTGAAGAACTTTTTCCTTCAGTTTGAACTTCCCATGATGCATCTTTCCTGTTGCTGCTCACCAGAGGCAAATCAGCACTTCCTTCTCTGATGTCTCCCTTGAGGAAAGCTGCAGGCTACCACAAGGGCATCCCTCAGCCTTCTCTTGTCCAAAATGAACAACATAAGTGACCAAACAAACCTATTTCTTTTGTGGTCAAAAGGGTGACAAATTATGACCTATCAAGTATATTGGGTTGGGGGTTGGGTGTTGGGGGCGAGGGGAAATGTTCAAAATGTATTTCATGGACCAAGACGAGATTCTTGGGGAGATGGGTGTTGGGAACGCAGTTTTCTATTATCCATCAGTTTTTATTCCCAAAATTGTGCAGGACATCCAAATTGCATTTTAATACTCTTTATTTATTTGTCTTTCAATGAATTAACTTTTTCTGGATTTTTAAAAATTGTTTTTCATATATTTAGAGGCATTAAATTTATTGGAAGATTTCACAGGATAGAGACACATCCAAGCATGTTCTTGTTCACAGTGACTTCTGGGACTGGTCCTCTGAAGAACTTTCCCCAGAATAACAGCACTTTGTTTTAGTTAGATTAGGCCAAATAGGACCAAGAGAGTTAACAAATAAACAATGAAGGAATTCAGGTGTTCATGCTTTATCTATTAAAATAGACAGGTTTGAAAGACTACCGAGAGGAATTGGTACAGGTATTTCAGCCTCAGAATTTGTGAAAAGCCCTTAGAGTCCACAAAAGGGACCAAGATCTTATTCCTTGAATTCCATCATTGAACAAAGAGCTGCCTTGAAAGAATATGCTACCCAGGAAGGCTGTGGAGGGAGCCTCTATTTTTGGAGACATTCAAAAGTCATCTGGTCATAGTACTGGACGACTGGATGTAGGTGACCCTGCTTGAGCAGGGGACTCTGACCAGATGACCTTGAGTCAAACCTCAGTATTCAGTGATTCTGTGAATACAGCCTTAGGACTTACTATCCAGGATTCTTTCCACCCTTGCTCCACATTTTACCTTCTCCGTCACTCTGAACTATGCCTTGAAATTTAAATATCCAGGTTCACATGCTAATATAAGTATTATCTCCATATGTTGGAAAACTTTAATAACCTGTAAGACAGAATGTATAATTGTGGAGACAAAACAATAAATTTTAGGGTTGTTTAACCATTAGAAGGCCATTGAAATGCTTGAATGTTGCTGCAAGCCTAAGACAGATTTCCTCTGGTGCCTGATTTTTTTTTTTTCTGAGCCAATCTATGAATTTAAGATCAGTAGTTAAAAATTTATCAATATATTTTGTCTCATATAAAGATTATGTTTTACTAGATAACAAGTTCTTAATTCAACTTTTTTTGCCTTCAGATCTTATAAACTTTTTTATAGTCTTCATTAATTTTAACTGATCTATATGACTGTGGTCAATTTTAAAATTTTATCTCTTGGCTAGTTATTCTGTTTATTCCATTTGGTCTCCTATATCTCGATAATTTTCTGTGTTAAAACTGTACATTACTTCTTGGTACATTAATGGCTTCCCTACCAACCTCTTCTGTGGGAAAAAAGATAAAAAGTTGTATATAAAAATCAGTCCTCTGATCTCATGCCTCTTAATGCAGTATTCCATTATTTTTATTTTCCTTTATTTTCTAACTTCATCCTCAAAGACTTTAGTCATTTAATGATATTTAACCATAAGAAAATAATTGCTTAGTTTTTGTTTTTCTACATTTAAAATAATATATTTCTGATGTATATATTTAGAAACTGAATGTGTATGGATTGGAAATAATGTATTTTTACCATTTTTCCAATTCATCAGCAGTTTTATTTTACTTCCATAAAACCCCCTGTGATATTAAGTACAGTGGTACAGTACCATCCAAGAATATCTGAAATAGTGACCACCAATATGGCAAGATAAAAAAGTTAATGGAATTCTTAGAACTCATGTAAGATACTGCTTTTACACCATAAGTCATTTTCCTTTAGAAATTCCCAGAATGGAGAAAAATACTAGATAGATAGATAGATAGATAGATAGATAGATAGATAGATAGATAGATAGATAGATAGATAGATAGATAGATAGACAGACAGACAGACAGATGAAAGAATTATCATTGTGATACTACAGGTGTGAGTCTCTACTTAATACTGGCCTGGACCTGTGCTAAATTCAGGGTCAAATTCACTTGCAATTTCCATGCTTTTGTATACAAATAAATGCCTCTTTCTTTTCTGACACCTTGCAAAAGCCATCTTCCACACGACAGTATCTCATTGTGAGTGATTCATTTACAGTTTCCTGCTAAATCTATTGTAAGTAGCAAGCACGTTAATGGGGATCGATCTGCAAGGATTTGACAATTTAGCCCAATAATTCATAACTAAAAGGTATTATTGTTACATTAAAGGAACCTTAATATATTATTTTGCTAACTCTTTTTGAATGCACTAGTTTTGTCTGCTGATATTAAAGTCTACTAAGTAAAGGAGGTTTAAAAGTGGAGTATATTACTTGGTTCCTAGAGTCTTATCCTCTTGAGAAAGGAGGAAAAATGAGGGAGTGCTGAAAATATTGTAAATATGCCATTATAAGGATAGAAGTCAAATCATGTTCAGTTAATTTCTTAAATTCTTAAAGGCTTTCACCCAGCACTTTTGTGGCTTGGTGTTGCATAGTGTGATTTTCTGGTTATCATGAAAGAAACAGAAGTTGTTAGTACATTTCTGAAACTGACAAGGAAACTTTTTTTTCAGTAATCTGAATGTTAAATTACAAAACTCCCTGAAGGAAAAAATTCTTCATAGTGCACAGTTAAAGCAGATGTGTAGCTAAAATGTGTATAGGAGTACTTTCTGCATGTCATCTAATGGTTCTTTTCCACTAAGAGGGGTGTGCAGTGTAGATATTAAGTAAATATTTTATTGGCTAAAATTATATCACAAGTAACACCTATTCAGAAGTGTTCAGAAATATTTTCTCTGAAACTACTTTTATATTTTGCCAGTGTCAAAAGTACTTTTTAGGATCCAAAAAGCATTACATTCTAGCATTGCAGAAGAACACTTTCTAGACATAAATTTTGTGCAGCAGAAGAAAAGGGAGTAAACATAAAATGATGACCTACAGAGACCTATCTGGACAGAAACATACATGTTTTTCTTTTTTTTTTTTTTTTTTCTTTTTTTTTTCCCCTGTGACACTGTCCTGTAGATTGTATTATGATGATTAATACAGTCCTGATAAAAGAGGCAGAGTTGAATCAATAGAGGTTACTTTTAACAAGTTTTACTTAAAAGATCGTTTGAATTTTCTTTTTATACATAAATGATCATCTTCAGATGGAGATAACTTTACTTTTTATCTCTTCTTTCCCTGTTTTTCTGAGTACAGCTATGTGTTGTGTCCACCTCATTTTCAGGAATTTCCAAAAAAATTTATATACACAGGATATTCAAACACATGAATATATGATTTAATACATCAACAAGAATAACTGCTGTTTTAAAGTTAACAGAGAACAAGAGTGCAGTGGAGCAAAGGGTTAGTGTAGTCTTTCAGGTGGGCTTAGCTACTACCTCTTCCTCTGAAGAGATGGAAGCATACTGTCAGTGCTCAGCATTGCCTTGCACAGTGAGGACAAGGAAATGTTCAGTCAGAGAGTGCCTGTGGCTTTCTTGAATAGAATAGCAGTGTAGAAGGGTGGGAAATACAAGACTGTTGCTTCCTTGAGGATGCAGAAATACTATTACATTAGGTCTTCTCTTGTTCTTAGGATTTTTCACATTATTTCTTGGTGTTTGCTGAGTACCCAGAAGAGCTAATGAATTTGAGCATGGGAATAATTTGACTTCTTTGATTACTTTACAATTGCTAAAGGCTTGTGATATGTAGCCTTATATCTGCCTTTATACAGGACTTTAAGGCCTCTTTGTTTCATTCAGGATATTTGCCTTGAAAAAGTCACCTGAAGAAATATGTCCTTTGCCTGTTAAATATCTCTTTTATTTTAATCTAAATCTCTGACTATTCAATATCATCCCTAGTTCCTTTTCTTACCAATCTATAGTATGTTTTGCTTAAATTTGGCACACTGTGCTTTAAATTTCAATTCTAAACAATCTATCTGAGTATTAAAGTTGCATTTAAGCGCTTTGTAGTGCTGGATAATTGATGCCTTAAGTATCTACTGCCTTTTCACTTGTGGTTTCATAGAGTTCCTTTGAAGGTAAAGCACCATCCGTGAGTGGTAATTGGGAGGTGTTGGCTGAGAGTTGAGCCTAATGTAATTCACAAAATGTATTGCTCTAAAATTCTGAATACATTTCCAGGGAGTTCTGCCAAGGTAACCAATATGTGGTCTTATTATGGGTGCTAAGAAGTATGGCTATTACATTATGTTAGAATTTCTATACGTAAAAAGAACATAAATACATCATTCAGGAAATAGCAACTATTTCTCAATTTAAAAAATAAGAAGAGTTGCAATTTACACATACTGTGGCCACAGGAAAAAATGAGAACATATTAATCCTTTTAAACAATTAGAGACAGAAAATATCATGACATCTGTTGCATAATGGTGCTGAAAGCCTCTTTAGGGTGCATACAAAATGCATTTTATATTATATTGATATTCTATAACTATAACCCATTAAGTATAATTATAATATAGGAATTGCTACAGCACTGTATACACTGTGATTTTTATTAAAATGCTTTAAAGTTACCTTGGGAACTACAATAATCTTTTTCCTGTTAATAACAGAACTGTTACAGAGTGTTTTTACCGCTACATTCTGCAGAGAATAAGTACATCTCCTGATAATAATAAAAAAGAAAAATATGTCTCTCTGGAAGTGATACAGTTCTTCAAACTTAGACATTTCTTTTTAGATGCTGTGGACTATCTGAGACTTCTATGTCAGATTACTATGATTTAAGGTCCCTGACTTTTTGGAGTGGCAGATAGAGGCCAGAATGTATTCAATGGGACATCTAAAATAGCAAAACTTTATCTGCTAGTGGAACTTAATCCAACTGAGTCATCCATATGTTTCCCTATGCAGTGATCATTAGGCTACTGCACCTTGTAGCTTAGGTCTTGCTGGTGACTCCATTAACCCAAAGAGACAGTTTAACCTCAAATGTTTGAGTTTAACCAGTTTTCTAAATACTACCTTTATAAAATGTGATATTTTTTTCACAGTATGGAAACTCGAATGGACAACTGTAATAAAAATATGAAGTATAGATATGTGGAGCTTATTTTTAAATTTTACTGCTGTTTCTCATGATAATTTCAAGCAGAGAAGAACTGCATGACATAATGATAAAAGACCTGTTTACATTATGCACTCATGCAGCCCTGACTATCAGAACAGCTGCATTAAAAATTGTATCTCTTTCTGTACTTAGGACAGTGTATATGTCCTAGGATATTCAATGTTTCAATGACCATTTTTAATAGCACATTCTGTAATTTAAGCATATTCACAATTTCATCCTGAAGTGTTGTTCAGCTTCCCTANTTTTACTGAGACTATTAATAGCATTAAAATCATATAACAAAAACTGAGGAAAGGCACAGACACTGGCTAACAGCAAAGATAATAAAGATTAAGTCAATTCCTAGATCCTTCTCGGCAATATTTTATCTTAGATTTTCTGTAAGTAAGCATGTACTGCAATGTGAATAGGAAATTAAGTTTCCTCATCTCTTCCCCCTTGTTTTGGCTGAGTAAGAGCAGTAAGAGAGATCCAGAAAACTAAACAGATGCTGATTTCTGCAGCATCTGTCATGGGATGTTTACTAAATCTGGCAAAAGCAACAGATGCAAATTGTAGAGAATTTGCATTAAGTACTCACAGAGGATAGGCGACCAGCCTGTTGACTGGTAGACAGATGTCTAGCAATAGTACTAATCCAGAAAAGAAGAGGTGTGCCTAGAATTGTGTGGCAAACATTTCCTGCATTCCTGATGCTATCTTCTTTACATTAACAATTAATGAGACATTTGATAGAAGGAAGAAAGTGGAGTAGACTGACTTATAACACTTCTCATTTAGACAGGAGTTCCTCTTTTTTGGGGGAAAAAGAAGTAGCTTTGTAGGCTTTATAAGCAGGTCTTTTTAAGTTCTGTTATTGTGAAATATTTCTGTAACTTTCCATAACTTGTACTAGCTAAGTTAAATAAAATTTCCCAATTTAGATTATATGCTCTTTGCTTCTTTTGGATGCTACATGCAAGTAATTTTACATTACCCATGCCTTTTCACTGAATTTTTGCATATCTATTGTATTCCACTGAATTCTTATGAAATTTCCTGGATTTTACACTGTAGCTGATGGATATTTTAGAGTCACGTTTTGCACAGTGTGTTAAGTTAGATAACACTTTTTTCACTGTGCCATCACAGCACATTCTTTTAATGAAAAATTGGCTTCCTTAAACATTTTAGTCATAACCAAAGCCCTGAAAAGCTGAGGGCAGCCTTCTCTGAAACCTTTGACAAGATCAAAGTATGAAAGGGTCAGAGAAAAATCTCTGTAATACTCACCTGGGGAAAATGAAACCTTTATTATAATAGAAAAAATAGAGTTACGGTTAGTAACTGTATGAATGCAATGTATCATTGCATTTATACTGCCACTTATGGAACCATTGAACTAATGTTGAAACTGTGGTATTTTATAGTGTTTTTGTTATGTTATTTCAATGCAGAATCATGGAATCAAAAAGTGGCTTGGTTGAAAGGGATACAGAATTACAGAATCATTAGGGTTGGAAGGGACCTCTGGCTATCATGTTGTCCAATCCCTCTGCCAAGGAAGAGTCACCTAGAGCAGGTTACAGAGGAATGAATTCAGGTGGATTTTGAATCTCTCCAGAGAGGAAGACTGCAGATTCCATCATTATCATTGGTATCATTGAGGCCTCTGTCTTGGAAATTGCTTTTGGCTCCTAGGTCTGAAAATCTGCAGGGGTTCTAATATAAGACTCCGCAACCTTGCTAGGTAACCTGTTGAGGTGGTGGAAATTCTTGCGTTTTAGTTTATGTCCATTACTACTCGTCCAGTCACTAGGCAACCCTGTCCCACAGTCCAGCCCCTTGGAGCCTCCTTGTGCAGCCCTTGAGCAGCTGTCAGTCAAAAGCAGCCTGGGAGCACTGCCCACACCACCTCTCAGAGTTCCTGACCCAGCCCCAGACTGGTTGGCACACCAGAAGTCCTATCTGGGGCTGGGGGATGTGGTCACAAGGTGGCCAAAGCAAAGCAAAGCAGCGATATGTTCTCTCAGTATTTGTTTGGACTCTACCATCTTTCTGAACTCTTGGTAGCTGAATCTAGGAGTGGTAGCTATAATTCGCTCTTTCTCTTTCTTTACTTTTTCCTCCCTTCTTAATCTCCTTTCTTAATATTTTGGGTAGCTTCGTAAGCAGATGGGTTGGATTTTGTTAAATTATATAGTGTTACCATGTGCTAAGTCAATGCTTTGTGAAATGCCTTATTATGGTCGAATGTTGCCCTTTAAACTTTTGCCACATTCCCTTATTTTCTAAAGTTTACCAGTAAAAGTACTTCTTGAGAAAACACATGGAGTATTTCTTCTTTGAGCTCACAAAGTTTGAAAAGAACTGAAGGTTCTTCTAATAAGTTCAGTAGGCAAAATTGTTGAGCTTTGTGTAAAGTAAAACCCTTTAAATGAGCTGGTAGCTCAGAGCCTGGGTTCTTATAACGATCTTTAAAGATCGTCTATCTGTATCACAGGTCAGTCTAGGCCTTTGTAAAAAAGCCTGTATCAGCCTTTCTGGTGAGCCCCATTAAATACTGAAAGGCCACAATGAGATCTCTCCAGTGTCTTCTCCAGACTGAATAATCCCAACATTCTCAGCCTGTTTTCATAGGAGATAATTTTAATTTTTTAATTTTTTTATATT
>VXAU01000436.1:662521-730012 GCA_013399695.1 Formicarius rufipectus | reverse complement strand
AATTGTGAATTGATCCCAACATGACTGGGCACTGAAACAAGACTGTTGTCTAATCATCTTGGGTCTGAGAAGTAAACAAGGCTCAAGAAAGAATAATGTACCTGTGTAAAGAATCCAAGCCTAGCTGAGGGGTTTGGGTGTGTGATGGCAAAATCTCTTCACACCAAACCAAAGCAGTAACACCCTCTCACCACCCCCACTCCAGGAAGACCACATAGACGTGGGATAGACATTCATGTCAGAAACAGCTAAGAATAGGTCATAAACCATCAAGGACCCCCAGAGCACCCCTGTGCCTCATTCCTGAGATCTCTCACCAGCAGAGGACTGCACGTGATCCCAGTGATGCAGCAAATCCGGAGCCTGTTGCAGAGATTGCCCCCCCTACCCCCAGGGGAGGTTCCTGGCCACCCCCTGAACCTCTCTTAATCCACTGGATTTGTTTGCACCTTAACTCAGGCAGATGCATTTCTAGGAATTTTAATAACCAGATCATAACACTGACTTTTATTAACCTCCTGATTCTGAGTACCCAGGAGACCTGTGGGTAATTTTGATTTATCTTCCTGACAGCAGCCCTGGCACAAGGAAAATATTGGGACACAGCACCTGGTGAGTGAGAGGGGCAGCTCAGCAGGTACTGTGTGTTGTGGCTACCCTTGTGCCATGGACTGGGATAGATCTGTCAGTCCCCTGGCTCTGCACTGCACAGAAAACCCTCAACCAGCCCTAAGCCTGGCTTTGCAAGGGGCAAAACCTTACTCTGGTAGTCCAGGCTGCTCAGACTAAGACAGGGCAACTACTAACTTAGCCTTTATTTTTTCATGCAGATTCAGGAAAACAACTTCCCAGCCTAAAACCAGTCAGAGAAATGTTATGTCAATGAACTGATGCAAATCCCATTTGCCTTAGGAAGGGCACTGAGCTGCCTCTCATAGGGGATGGCTTTTCAACCAAAAGTGATAGGCTGAATCCAAGTGTTGTTCACCCAAAGAGCTGGCCCCTCACTTTAACAGTGCTAATGTTAGGTAAGTTTTAAGACGGAAATTGCTCAAAATTTGTAGGAGCAAACAAAGCTCTGGAAAGTCTGATGGAAGTAACTTGGGGGGGGGAAATCAGTTCTCGATAGCAGGAGAATGAGAAGGCTTTTGTAAGAGTTACAAAACTCATGTTTTTACATTTTTCCTTGCTAAAGAGATTTGGTGCTTGTTTAGTTTGTGTTCTTCAATTTTTGCTTTGTTTTTTTCTTATGGTAAGACGGATCATACAGTGCAAAACTCTTCTTAAGTGATCCACTGCCACAGTCCAGTGGGTGAGGCAATACTGTCAACACATCTGGGCTCTCACTGAACTCTCCTGTGCCTCGGGGACACATTTCTCTGCTGTGGTGGCACTTCTGGCAGTGGTAGTTTGTGGTTTGCTGGGTTGGTTGAAACCTCAAACATACCCCCACAAGCATTTAACAAAATCTATACTTAGCCCTTTACAAGGTCTCTTTTAACCTTTTTATGTGGACAGAAAACAGCTGTTAATATGATGTGCTCTACTGGCAATTTTTTTGCAACATTGGGAAAAATCAATGAAAGAGTACATTATTATTATTATTAAAAATTAATTTGGTGTTCACGTGGTGGCAGCTGCTTCTCTTGGATATGCACAGCCACACCATTTTTTGGGAAGCAGCCCCATCTGGAATCAAGGTGATACCTCACTAAAAAAACCCAAATTACTCATCTTTGAGCAGCAAGGCTGTTTATAGTGAGATCTCACTATAAATAAATAAATATAAATAAAGCACACGCTACCTCTGTGAGTAGCTGATAACCATTTAATAGCACAGCTAAAAAGCCAGGGATTGATCCTTATGTTATCCAGCACAGATATCCCCTGCTTGGAATGGTGCTGCCTGCCTGTCAGCATGTAACTTCTTGTGGGACTTCTAGAGTGGCTTTAAATTAGCAAAGCCAGAGACAGCAGAGAGGGGATGGGGATAATTTCATGACAGCTTTTTTTGTTGTTCTGAGCTGCTTTCAATATTGCTCCACATTTGTTTTTTCCCTTGGAGCATGGATATGATTTCTGCCAGTCAGCAAAAGAGAATCCTTCACTGGGGCTCTATCCTCTTCCCCCTGAGAGGGACTGAGCTGATACCTACTGAAACAGATTGATTCTCTTGTACAATCTGCCTTTTCACCCTGCTGCTGTGCAGTCTGTATCAAAGCAAATC
The DNA here is from genome assembly GCA_013399695.1 of Formicarius rufipectus. NCBI lineage: Eukaryota > Metazoa > Chordata > Aves > Passeriformes > Formicariidae > Formicarius > Formicarius rufipectus. Next base: position 727,785 of record VXAU01000436.1, on the reverse strand, counting down.
TCCTGAATTCCCAGGTCAGAGCAGCCCTGGGCTTGTTCTGGGGGATGGTTTGCTCTCCTGCATCAGCCCACGTTCCTTCCCTGGGGAAACAAACAAACAAGCCCCAAATATGATTTAACAAAAATAGTTCCGTGGATATTCTGAGCCATCTCATGGAAATGAGGGAGATATTATGTTAACAAACAGCTGTAACAACTTGTAGCCCTGCCATAAAGTTTGACACAGAACAGCCCCAAATCTCTGGAGGAACATCTTACAAATCCCTATGAGCTTTTCTGGGGGATCAGTTACACCCACTTGGTTTCTTCCTGACATTTTAGGAGGCTATTCCATAAGGAAAGACATTGATTTTTTTTTCCCCAGCTGGTGTTTTGACCAGTGTAATGTCAGGATTGGGAATACAGCCCTGCACTAAGCTCCTGATAAGACACTGGCAGGATGCTGGTTTACACACACTCATGCTAAACTGAAAGCTGTTTTACATGCAGGATGGAATCAGATCAGAAAAAAAATCCCATAAGCAGGAATGTTGATGTTTAGATCAGACAGAATTAAAAGAGAGGGCTTTCCTCTTGGTTTAAAATTCATGACATTTCTCTCAAGCACTGCACAAATCGTGACATGAGACACCAATGTGTCATGTACTAAAGGATAATTGGGCTACCGAGCCTCTTCCTTGCAGGGGAAAGGAAAAGCTCAAGAAAAATGAAGAGGCAGCCCCATAGAGTGAAGAATTACAGAAGGAAATTTGTAGAATACCTGGTGAGAAAAGTATTTACAAAAATGTCAGCAAAATATTATTGAACATAATGAGTTATCAGAAGGAAAAAAAAGAAAGTAAAGTTCTGAGAGATAAGATTTGTCCTGAAACACTGGTGGTATCAAAGATAAAGTGCTTTTTCAAAGTCCCTGCTCCAAATTACGGCAGTCAAGCACTGGAGTAGGTATTTGGGAAATGGAGGGAAGGATTACAAACACATGCTGCAAATGCAGGCCCTCTGTTAGTAAATAATGTTCACTAAATGGTTGAGCTCCTCATCTCAGAGGAGGAATAGAGACAAGAAAACATAATTATTTGGCTTAAAAAGAGGAATCTGATTAAGGTGTATATAATAATGTAACATACGCTAAATATCCTATATTCTATAATACATGTTTATATAATAATAGGGATGAATAAAAGAGAGAAGATGAGAATTAACTGCTCTTCTCTCATCTCTCTTAATGCAGGACATGAGGACACCCACTGATGCTGAAAGACTGAACTCCCAGTGGATAAAAGAGAAGGAGTACACCAAACTCAGACCAACCTCCCCACTCCAACCACAGGATTATCACTGAGATCAAGGGCTTTGTGGGAGGTCTAGAGACATGGCACTGCACAGCAAAATTCATGTTAGGATTTTAAAAAAAAATTAGCTGGGTCTGTGTCTGGTAGTTGTAGAAATTCTGCAATTCACCAAAATGGGCCCCTTTTGCTTTGCTGTGTGAGCAGCCTGTGGCTGGACAGCAGTGGCCATGAGACCCTGGAAGGCTGATCCAAAGGCTGTGCCAGGACTGGGGGCATGTGAAAAAGCACATGCATGTGCCTGGGTGTGTCTTTTGTGGCTGGTTCTTATTTAAACTATGGAGAGGTGCTACAGATCCAAAGCAAAAATGCTTCTGCTTATGCCAGGGGCAAGGCCAGGGCTCTGTTTCCCTGGTTTAGCTTTTGGTAGGTTTGTGATGCTGCCTGGTTGGATACTTCCCTTTTCCTTTTGCTTTACAACAACCCAACAATCATCAAAACATGACAGATGTGATGGGACAGATTCCAAAATAATGCAGACAGAGCCCAGATCAGGCCTGGAGTTGCCAAATTCTCCAAAATTCAGACAGGAGATTCCTACACTGGCCCCCCACAGCTCATCCTCACCTTTTACATCACTGCTTCAGTTTTGCACACACTCCAGTGATTGTTGTGATTACTCAGGAGCTGGTTCTTGTTTACCACCACAGAAAGGTTTAGAGGTTTATTAACAGCACAGTTTAAAGTCTCTGTTCATCACTGCCTTTAGAAATGAACAGCTTGGAAAGATTTCACTCCTCTCCTTAGAGGGACTCCGGGTAAAGAGGATTTTTAAAATACATAAATATAAAAATACATAACTCTAAAGCCCCTTTAGAGCTTACCAGTAAATACATTCAAAATTCCTAAGTCTTTACTGTTGAGAAAGTACCAGTGGGGATTAGTTATTCTCGTCTCTTGTTCCAAGAGCCTTCCCAGCTTTGCTAAAGTTTGCAGTTTTCATGGCATAAAGTCTAGATACCCCCTTTGTTCATGTCCTTCTCCTGCTCTCATAATCCCAGCCCAACCCTCCAGTGAGTGCCCTGGGATTTGGGGGGTAGGAAGGGCAGATTGCTCAGCTGGAGCTAATCTTGGGAAGGGTTTGCTCCTCATTTTGTCCCTGATGTGTGACATCAAAATCAACTTTATTATGGCAATTTACAAAATAATTGTGCCTGCTGGGAAATGCTCTGTGAGAATCACATCCCTAAACAGGATCTCCTATTGCCATTGAGAAACCCAACACTGGGCTGTTTCTTGGACCCAGCACAGCATTTTTTTAAGCATCTGAAGAGCAAACCTGGGGGGAATGGTAAAATTTCCCCTAAATTTTCCTCTTGCAGCAGGATCCCTGGCATGGAACGCTGGGAAGGATGCTCTCAGCGACCTCCTCTGTGTGTCCAAGGGCACGGGCTGCTCCAGGAATAGCTCTGTGTTTACACATCTTCCCTTTCCAAATCCCACTGTGTTTGCTTTGGCTCCACACCAAGGCCTGTTCCACCACTATTCCACACATAAAGCTCAGTAAGTGCATGGAGTGTTTGATGGGAAGAGTAAATTCTGTGCATCCAAGAGCATCCTGTGCACCAGGAGAGCTGACACGGGTCTTGCGGCTTTGGCCACAGTGTGGTATCAGAAAGATATTGATCAATAAATCCTTCCCATCATAATGATAAAAGTCAAGCTGCTGTGATTTGTATTTCTTTACTAAACTCACCAAATCACCAAATAGTTTGGGTTGGAAAAGACCTTAAAGATCATCTTGTTCCAACCCCCATGACTTCATGGCACAATGTCTTCACAGACGGATATTAAATTCTAAAAGCTCACGATACAAATATCAAGAAAAAGTAATTTTTATCCCTGAATGAGTGTTGACCTTTTCCATCAGCCTCAACTCCTTCACCTCAACGAAGAGCCAACCAGCAGAGAGCAGTGTCACCTCACAGTGTCACCCCACAGAGCAGTGCCAGCTCACTCAGCAGTGTCACCCCACAGTGCCATGTCACCCACAGATCAGTGTCACCCAGCAGCACGGTGCCACCCAACCCTTGGTGCCTGAAGCCAGCCTGTCACCCCAGCTCCAGACCAGGAACAACACAGCCCCCAAACTGCACCTGACAGGTGGGTTCCCTCCTTGCAGGGGATGGGATGTTTTCTCATCCCTGGTGTGGTGAAGGGATGAGATGTCACCGTGCCATCAGATGTCCTGCTCATGGCACAGCCCTTGGCTCTTCTGCTGGGTTTGTCAGAGGGGCTGAGTTATCTGAGAGCTGACAGTGGCTTTGCACAGATGCACACAGGCTTTGAAGATCCACACCCAGCTCTAAACTCACCTAAGCACCCTATATTCAAAATAATGTGCCTGTGGAGGAAGGGATTTGGTATTCTGGAAAGGAACCTGGTATTTTGGGTGTTTTTGGCGTTCAATCATAACGTAAATTTGACCCACAACATTGGCCAAGTGGAAGTCACAGATCTCAAGGAAAGTCCATCTTGTCCAATTGCTGGGGCTCATTTCCAGCTGCTTGGTGGATATTTGGTGGCCACTGATGGGGCTCTACAATAGTACCACCTGAAGAAGGTTCAGTGGTGAGGTTAAATCAAAGAAAACACCTGGGATGGACCAAATTTGCAGACACTGGTCAATGGTGGGCTTGGCAGTGCTGGGTTAATGGTTGGATTTGCTGACCTTACAGGTCTTTTTCAACCTCAATGATTCAATGACTCCATGAAAATGCCCCACACACCTTCCCATGGCCAAGCTCCATCATCAGCCCCTTCTCCCCTGCAGCTCTCACCAGTTTCAGCTGCAGCATCACAATCTCTGTGGTATTTAGTAAAAGGACCCAATTAAACCTTTAAAAGCAACAAGCTTCTTGGAAAATAAAGTACCAGGAGAAACAACTTGATAAATATCTCCAGCAGGGATAATTAAGCAGCAGAACTGCTCTCATTTGCATGGGGCACATCCAGCTCCTGTCATGGTCCAGCAGAGCCTGGGTCCAGACACAGAGTGAAGTCTCTTGCTCTGTTGGAGAACCACCATTTCTGTGTTCTAAGAACAGGGAGGTTTTTTCCCCCAATTTGTTTTTAATTTCCTGCTAAACAAAATTCTAAAAATAAGCACTTTGGATCCATGACAGTACTTTGCTATAACTCTATTTAACTTATTGCAAAAAAATAAAAGTAAATATCCTGCTGTTGGAGTACTCAATTTTTGTACCCCCATCTTCCCCAAAATAAAATGTATTTGTATTATAAATTTTGCTCTCAAACTCCTGTTTTCCTATAGAGAAACTGTGTTGGAATATTTCCAACAAATTCTACTCAGCATAGTAAGAAATTGCAACTGACGCCCCATTAATAACCTGCATTTGCAGAGAAGGCAATTTGCACAAGTGCCAACAGAAAAACAATCAACAATTCAAAGGAAAACAACACGTTGGGATTGCTGCTTCTGTAAATAACCCCCGGAAGAGAACTGGCCCCAAATAAGAATTTGATCAAGTTTGCATTATAATAAATGATAGTTTACAATAAAACAAACAGCATTTTCCTTAATTTCTAACACGGGAGAAAATAAATTTAAAAAAAAAAAAAGCTGAAGGGACTCTTGGAAAGGGACTTTTACGATTGAGTAGATACAAAAATACCCAAGTTACACTGAATTTACATGAGCAACTCCCCACTAGGGAGATAGGAAGCTGAAGGGCTCTGGGTTACTTGGGAAAAGAGCCTTTGAATAGAGTTGCAATGCTCAGTGCCCAAAGAAAAGAGGCCCCAGGAAGAGAAATCACCAGCAAATTGCTCATAAAAACAAACAGTGAGTTGAAAGGAAGAGGAGGAAAAAGAAAAGGGTGGGAGGGGGCAAGAGGAAGGGGCTGAGATGGTGAGGGATGGGAGATCCACGGGGCTGGATGGAGAGTGGCAGGGCAGTGCTCACTGGGGCTCCAGCTCCTTCTGCAAAAGCAGGAGGGATGGATCCCTGAAATCCTGAATTTCAGCCTCTTCCTTGGTTTTGTTACTGCTTCGGCTTATTTTTGCAAGGAACGACCCCAAAACGGGCTGGATGGGACCCCCAGTGTGGGGTGGGAATGTGTGGCTGCTCCTGCTCTGCCCCCTTCACCACAAATTTTAGGCCAAAATGAGTTTTGACACATCGTGTCTATTTGCAGATGAAAGGGGCTGTTGTTAATTATCCCTATCCCATTCCAGAGCCCCGGGAGCTTTAGGGTGGGGGAAACACACAGGCTCCAGTTTACTTCTGTCCACCAAAATCCTCTCTCAGCCCTCAAACTTGCCCCTGGTGCCATCCAGTAAGAAAAAAATCCCAGGAAAAGTTTGTGGAGAACTCCATGTATCCAACTAAACAGGCTCTCACTGAAGCTTTGAGGGTCACACTTCGTAAGGGGCTGTTTGCATTTCCCCTTCCTTGAAATAAGTTGAATTCCATTAATACAAAGGGGAAGAAAACAGAATTTTTGGAGTGGGGGATGACGGAAGAGAAGTTTCAACTCTGATCCTCCAGCCCAGTTTTCTCATCAGAAACAAGCCCAAAGAAATAGAAAACAAAACAAAAAAAAAACCTCTCCCAGCTCTCTTCCTGCAATTAGGGAGTGATCAGCTGCCAAAGTGTGTGCCTGGGGCTTTGCTTTCCCTAAACTGTTTATTTTATTGGAGCACAGATCACATTTGGAAGAGTTTAGGCAGGCTGAGGTCCCCTCTTGCCTGTGGTGCTCTGATGAGAGCCAGAGCACGAGAGGCAGCGCCAGTCTGGCCCACGAGGTCCCTGCTTGTCCCTCCCACTCTTTGGGAAGAAGTCTTCTCCAGAGCCTTGAGTTGGTGTCACCCCCTGGTTTTCCCTTTTCCCCTCCTGATCCTTGGCTTATCTTCATTCTAAGCCAAACCCTTGCCCTTCCCAATGCCACCCCAACACCTCTGGTGTCCAAAGTGAGGGTTTAAAGTCCAACGTGAGTCCTGACACGCTCAGAGATGGATCAAAGGGAAGTCACCAACTCCTCCTCCAGCCTGACCACGGACATCGTTCAGACAGCTGTTTTTTGGGTGACATATGTCACTTCTCCATCCAGGGTGGAGGATGGACAGACAAGGAGCTGTCCATAGCTACGGGGCTGGTGTCCTCCAACCACATCTAGGGGTCAGGAACCCCCCCAGCTTTCACTGACAGAGCACAGGACACCCAGGAACTTGTCCTGCAGGAGCTACATGGCCAGAAGGTCCTGGGTTGCAGGAATAAGCAGTTACCAAATGAAGAGACAGCCAAGAGCCTTTCACCTCATGTTTGGCCTTGCTATCAATCATTATCTGCACATCTACTGAGCCAGAAAAGTTCTGTTTTGCATAGTATTCAATGCCCACAAGTTACACTGGCCAAGAAAGCCCTTGTCCTGTCACTGCTCTGCTCCCCCTTAGTGGGTGCACTCCGAGAGGGAGGAGATCCCTGGATTGAGTTAATGAGACCTGACCAGTGTGTGGCTGCTTCCTGGAGCCCTCCCTGCACCAGGGATGCATCTGCTTTACATTAACATGCACAGAAAATAGAGTCCTGCTCAAGCCAGCAGAACACAGCGACCATTGTAACCCCAACTTCATCAAACAAGGAATAACAGGATACAACCTGACCCACTGCTAGTTCCCTGCTCATGTCTTCAAAAGAAAAAGGAATGTTTTTTGTAGCTTTTTCATATTCTGTTCCAGTGAGAAGGTTTAATAGTACTCCTCTCCTCTGCAAGCACAGCAAAAAGTTGCTCACTGGAGCAAGGACTGAACCTGACCTATTGGCATCCCATGGGTTCCTTTTCCTGCTGGGCACAGTCTCTTGTGCAGTTTTGCTCCCCTTCCCAAAGTTATTTCATTTTAGCAGCCACTCCCCCGAGCAGAGGGTCAGCACAAAGCAGTTGTGCCCATTTCTGGGGCTGTAAAGCCAAACAAAGGAAAACAGGCAGCAAAGAACAGCTTTAAGTGCCCAAAGCAAATCTCCTCTTCCCCCAGCACTTCATTGCTTTTGGCAGTTTATTTCCTCGCTCGTGTTGGGGATTTCAGCGTTCAGCTGCCCTCCCAAAAGCTGAAAACAGAGCTAAGAGGTGGAGCTGGCTGCCAAGGCGCCTGTTCAGTGGGCAGAACAGAGAAGGAATGTGACACGCCGCTCTCCACAGCAGAAACGCCCGCCCAGCCCAGCTCCCCCCTCCCTCCGGCACCGCAAACTCCGCCGGACAAGCAGGAAAACCACAAAAACCTTCCCTGAGTTTTCCCTGGCTGGCTGTTTAGCTTTTCTGCTACAGCACAAGCCCTGTTATCAGCTGTATCAGGCTACAACTCAATCGCTTCTCCCCTCTGCTTTCCAAACGCAAACATTTCGCCCTTTTATCTCTTTTCTGTACCCATTAGTGATGAGGTTTTGTGCTCTGAGCTGGCTGTTCAAGGGGAGTGATGCTGGAAAGATCAAGCCCAACAACAAATCTTCCCAAGGTAAGTCATTTGTTCACATTGTGTTAACACACATGCACAATTTTTTTTCCCCCTCCCGAGTCTCCAACTCATCATCTTTGGGATAATAAACCCCATCTGAGCACTCAGTGACCAGCATGACCCAACAGCTGATTAAACCAGGGAATGCAGGAGAGGACTCACTCCAGGTGGGCATTTCTCCCAGCCCAGATGCTGTTGAGGAATAATGCTCATCCCCAACAGCATGGTGAGAAGTAACCTTCACAGGAGAGTCAGCATACAGGGAGACCACCACACAGGGATACCTCCTTCCCAAAAAACCCCCACCCCAGCTCCCCAGTGCGGACATCTGGAAGAGCATATTGCCACTCTGAGCTATGTGGTGCTAGACAAAAGAAATCAGCCTTGGGACTGAATGCCCCGTTTCTCAGGGACTGGGATGTGTCAAAACACAGGCTGCCTGTGTTGGCAAGATGTGTGACAGCCAAAGCTGGGAACTGAACGTGGGCATTTGGTCTCCCTTTTCTTGGAGGTGCCAACCAGCCCCTTTTGAGATGCAAAAGACCCTTCTGTGCTTCCCTGAGTGCCGGTGGGATGCTCAGCCCATGGCCAGAGGGGGCTTTTTTCTCCACCACATCACCCATGAGCCAAGGGATGACCCCACATCCAATGATGAAGCATCACACTGGAAGGGGATGAGTCAAGTCCGTGTCTGGGTCACCCATGGGGTCAGGGGGGACTTCAAGGCCAGGCTCCCAAGGGACTTGTAGAAATGCCTGGATATGAGGAACCAGGACCAGCCTGTGCCAGGAAAGCTCCATCCGTGTTGGCTGAAAACCTCAGTTCAGCCCTTCTCCCCCGGCAGGGCAGGAGGAGCAGCAGCCCCGAAGAGCTCTGGCCACCATCCCCAGGTGCACTGCTATTTTAAAGCATCGTTTTCATTCAAAGAGAGGCGTGGGAAGTGGAAACTCCCCCCGACAGCGAGTCGGAACCTCCAGTCAAAGTGATGGATGAGCTCACTAAACACCTTCATTCACCATCGCTAACGATGCCCCGTGTGAAAGGGCTTGGGGAAACAAAAATTAAACAGCTTCTATCAAAGCCTCATCATAAAGATTGATTCTCTTAATTGGGAAATAGAGCCAGGGGTGACAGCCACGCCGAGCTGGCTGGAAATTAGATGGGTACCACTGCTGGGGGAGCGATGCCTTTCCCCCTTCGGGGGCAGGAGCAGCATCCCAGCTCCAGGCGAAGGACCAAATTGCCCCTCGGCACCTAAAAATGGAGTCAGCGGCTGTTTTAGACAAGACAAATAATCACGGCGTGTTTGGAGGACTTCCAGGGCGGGGAGGAAGCGTGTGTGGAGTTTAATTATTTCACCAGCTGATTCCCTCGTTTAATAACACTTTCTACCAGTTGACTCCCCGCTCTGCAGCCCGAGTTGTGAGGATAGATTTAAATAATCCCTGCTGTGTGTCAATAGAAAATCTAATTTCCACTCTGCCCAGAAGCAGAGGAGTAATTATTAAAAAAAAAAAAAGATAATTAAACCCCCCACACTTTTCACAGTCAAAGGCCTTCTCTAATCAGGCATAGGACTTAAAAACACATTTAAGGGAGCACAAGCACCTAAGTGCAAGGAGGTGGGAGGGGAGTGATGCCAGCAGGATGGATGTTCTACCAGGTTATTCCTAAGTTCAGTTGCAGGAGAGGAGAGGAAGGTGGCTTGAAATAGAGGTTTTAAATCACAGGTAGTGTCTGTGATCACCTGGAGCTTTTAAGGCTGCAGCAACAATGTCAGCAACCTCAGAAAAGAGAGTCAGTGGGAAAAAATGTCCTGCTGCTGTAAATCATCTCATCCCAGCCTCAGGTTTTTTCTGCTTCAAGTTATTTTCTAGCACTTCTGGCTGTCAGTTCATTTGCTCAGTGAGGGAACAGCGGAGGCAATTCAAGCATTTGTCAGGGTCCACATTCATCAGTGAGGGGGGGCAATGGTACTTCACCGGTTGGGTTAATTGCTTTAAATTCTGGAGCAACCCAGACAACTTGTGGAGGGCAACGAAGAGGGTAAGGGCTCATTTTACAGACTGAGCCAATGGAAAACCTGAAGCCCCTTCCAAGGTGACAGCCTGCCCTGTGGCACCTACCCAGCTGGCATTTAAATATCCATGCATTATTTACAGTTTAGCTCCAGCAGCTTAAAAAGCAGCTCTTTGCTCACGCCAGCTCCTGGCTGAGCGAGGTGGGGCTGGGCTGGCACACGGGAAGGAGCTGCAGCCTCTCCATGGTCAGGGAGCTGTCAGGGATAACCTCTCCACAGCCAAACTGAGCTCTGTCATCCCAGCCCTTCAGCTGCACAGAGGAGCCATCCTGCCCAGCAACAGTCCCACCTTCCAGATGCTGCTGCAATATTCGGCAAAAAGAACTCATTTCCACCCCAAATGTGCCAACCCCGTGGCCAAATGACTCTCAGTGGCAATGAAGAACAAAATGAGTGATTTCAGCAGCTGCTTACCCTCCCTGCTTGGTGTGTTCTGGGGTGTACAAAATGCCCAGGCTTCCCAGGAAACGGGAGCAGATCCCACAGCTCTCACTCTGACAAATTTCCCCTCAATATCAGCAATAAGCAAACCCCCTGGAGTTATTTCAAGATGTCCCTGGAAGTACTTAAAAGACATGTACACGTGGCCCTTGGGGACATGGTTTAGTGGTGGACCTGGCAGTGTTACCTTAATGGTTGGACTCAAGAAGCTCTTCCAACCTTAATGATCCTGTGATTGTAAGGTGGCAGCTTCTCTAATTGCCACAAACAGAACATGGCAGAATTATTTCTTAACCACAGCCCCCACAAATATTTGCTCCCCCAGATTTGCAGCATTTCACTTTTCCCACCCCACCCCCCCCACAATAAGCACTTTATTTGTTCACTGTTCAGTCCTGTTTTCATCACACCAAAGGTCATTCCAGTGTCTCTGACTCTTTAAACTCAACAAGACACATTGCATTTCCTTTCAGTCTGCCAGGGCAGATTGATGTGCATTGACATGTTAAGGGACCCTGGCAGGGGACACCCCTGGCTCAATCAGCAGCAGAGCAAGGGATCCAAATGGCTTTTCCTCCAAGGCTGGGTCAGTATCAGTACAGGTTTCCTTTAACTGCTTAGGGCTCTCCAAAGCACTCGAGCAAACAGAGATAGGTCACCCTGATGGACTCAGACGTGGGCAGAAAACTCAAGGCAGAATGGCAGGATGCATTAAGTGAATTACAGGCTGGAGGGAGCCTCTGCAGTTCTCAGGGAATGGCAGGATGCGGCAGACCCTGGAAAAAAAAAATCTCACCTCCTCACTGCAGTAATGCTGGGGTAGTGATAAGCATCAGTGCAAAAGAGTAACCATCCTCAGTCACATCAAGGGCTACCAAGTCCAGATCATGTGTCTGGATGTCTGTTAATATTTGGGTAAAGGATCTAGAGCTTCATCCAATTACTCCTCCCTGTCAAACCCTCCAAGGTTCCTGTGCTTAGAGCCTTCTTGAGCCTGAACTATGATGTTTAATGGCCTGTCCTGAATTGTCTGTGCTTTTGGACCCTTCAACATCATTCAACATGGTGAAAAAGGAATTCCTTCTGTTTGTTCCCAGCCTGCTGCTTGGTGATGTTGAAGCTTGGCTGTGATGATGGCACACTCAGGCTGCTCAGCTCAGCTCAGGGCACCTTCCCCACACCAGCAGGTCCATCCCGCCCTGTCTGATGCACACACACTGATTCAGGGATACAGTGCACGCCAGGGACAACCTGACACCCTGGTATTTATTACCCCACCAGCCTTAAAAGAGCATTATTTAATGCAAAAGCCTCTTAGTGCTGCACATTATTGACTTTAAAATGACATAGCTCTTTTTTTATCCCTGTCTCATTAGGAGACATCCATCTCCAACTGGATGAAATCCTTCCCTTGCTCCCACATGGCTTAGCCTGTACTGCTGACCTGTGGTGGATGACTGCTGGCCTAATCCTCCTCTCCCCTCCAACATCACACACTATTCCCACAAGGACAAAACGTTTCACTAAGGTTTTTGCACAGTCACAAAACACCAGCCATGCCAGATGGGATGTTTTCATGTTAAGCAGCAGTTTTTGAGAAGAGATTCATCAGCTTTTCCACACAGCAAGGAGGAGTGACTGCTGTGATACCTGCCTGGCTGCAGAGAGCTGCGTCTTGGTGGGGTGGCTCCAAAAGGTTTGGATTTTGCAGGGATAAAGTGGGTCCAACAGCCAGGCTGGAGCCAGTGTGGACAGGGCAGCTGCCACCACCTCCCAGAGAGCCACCTCCTTCTCTTTTGGGAAGCAGCTTAGGTTTATTTAACCCCAGGCTTAACCTGCTCACCCCACTCAGTCAAACTCATCTGTTGGGGTGCCAGTTTGGAGCAGGAAATCCTGGCCAGGTACCTCAGTATGTGCAAAGGACCAGCCCTAAAAGGTTGCTCCAGTTCAGCTATCTTGGAAAACAGACTTTCCACAAACAAAGGAGGCCTAGACCTGGCAGTTTTGAAGTCACACAGACCATCAGAGAGCAAAGCTACACAAGGCACTGTGCTTCCAGCCATGCATGTGCCAAAGGGAATAAATTCAGGAGGCAGGAACACAGAAGCAGCATCATGTGGAGGAGCACTGAGAACAGAACAACTGACAGGTCAAATCATGGTTGTTCCAATCCCAGCTATAAAAGAAATAGAAAGTCACATCTTGAGTAACTATAAAAAGTCCAAAGAGTCCCTAAATGGCAGATGTAGGAAATGCCCCATGGCCATGGAGAAGACTGAGGTGAGAAGGACAGAGGTGGTGGAAAGTGCACTGCTGGGATACGTGCTGTAAAATTACCCACCTCCAAATATTTCCCCCAACTCCTCATCGCTGCCTCCAGAGGTTTCCCTTTTCCCTCTTTGTCTGGCCGTGGGGTGTGCCTTGAACCCCAGCAAAGCTGCCCGTACGCATGGCAAGGAGCCGGACCCCACAGCGCTGCTGGAACCAGCTCCTCCCACTCTTCAGGACTGCAAATCTCCAAGAATTTCTGCCAAAGGACAGAAAATATGCCAGATTTATGCATGGTGGCTGAGCATGAATCAGACCAAAGCAAAAGTATCTCCCAAAGGAGTTGCTGGAGGTGCCAGGCATCCTCAACCCTGCACGGTGCCAGTGCTGCCCACAGGCGCAACTGGGATTCGCTCCATGGGGGCCAAGCACCATCTGACACAACACCACACCTCATCCTGCTACTGCTCTCACTAACTCATTAATGAGGCCAAGCAAAGGGCTTTATCAGTCTGAGTCTGATGCCTCAGAAGAGGCCAAGCAAACACCCAGCATGAGATAGGCAGGATGCCCCCCAAGCTGGCTGATGGTGGTGACACCACCGAGCACAGCCATGCTGGGGCAGACAGGGCATGGCCTCGAGCTGCAAAGTCACTCAGAGCATCTCTGACAGCAGCCAAGGGACAGGTTTTTTAATTCCTGCTCATCCTCCCCTTGTGTTTCACTCTCCCCAAATCTTAGCTCCTTTTTGACTTCGGTGTCACTCCAGGTCTTCCCATCACATTAAGTCATCATCTCTTAGTGGAGGATTACTCAGTGCCCAGGGTTAACCCTCTCCATGGCCATCAGCCCTCTCCAGGCAGGGACACGCCTTGCATCAAATGGCTCTGCAGGACCTGCTGCCTGACACTCCCTTCTGCATGGCCAGAGAGCAGCCTGGTGACAAGGGACAACCAGACATCAGACACCTTGCAAGACACTTTTGGTGGCCATTCAGTATTTCCAGAGGAAACCCTGGACTGCATCTGCCAGGCTGCGATTTGAGAGCTGAACCACAACAATACACTGAGACTAAATTCTAATTTCCAACCCTCAGTCACAAAAGCAGGGCAGGACGTGCTTGGAGGTGGCCTCTCGTGTGTTCTTAGGGCAATAAACAGAAATAACATAGCAAATAACCACAGTATTTCTGTGCTGCAGGATACACAGAGGGGGAGGCTCCACTCCACTCCAGCACAGCTCTTATTAACAATCTCCACCCTGGGAAGGAATTGCTTTCCACATGCATCCTCACTGCAATCATCATCTCAAAGACAACCCCAGCTCTGTGTCACAGCCACAGATGGGTCACAGTCTGTCCCACCCCGGGGGGGATCCATCTGTTTGAGCCATCACCAAATCCCAGCCACCAAAGCAGGTGTTCAGCTGCTGAGGTAGATGGCAGCACAAGGATTTATGGATTCAGTGACCTTGGTCCTTGGGATACGAGCCAGCAAAGAGCAGAAGACCCACCACAGCTGGGAGCACCTCTGTCCCTCACCCATCTCCTCCAGGGGGATGCAGGACCCACCTGCAGGCCAGGGCCAAGCATCCCACAGATGATATCTCAGTTCCCAACCCCAGGCAGCCTGAAGAATCACCAAGAATCAGAGTTTTGCTTTTCTCCATGCCAAAGATAAACTGGAAAGAGCAGGGAGGTTTGGAAAAACTACCTGTTTTCCACTGCAAAAGGCGGAGCGATTTCTAACACCCCTGAAATCATGGCACCAACAATATCCCAGAGTGGGCTTTGTGGTATTTTCTCCATGTCCTGTAAAGCACTTTGCTGTTCCCTCCCTTCTGCTCCCTGGGACAGTCACGTAACACAGGGCACAATAAAGTCCTGTGGACACAGAGAGAAGGCATCACCCACACACACATCCCAAAGGCTCTGAATCACAAATCCTCTACTCTCCTGCAGCAGTTACCAGCAGCCTCTGTGCACGCACAGAGGGATTTTAATGAAGAGGAGACACAATTCTTGCCCCAGCCTCCTCCCACCGACAGCACATTTGTGGTGGATGCTCTGAAGGGACCCTTTGTTGCAGGAGCTACAACTGCTGCTGTTGCTCGCCCACGAGCTGCCAGCACAGCGAAGCATTTCCATCCACAAACATTCTCCTTCTGTTTTCAAAAGGGCTTCTCCCCACCAGGAAAACCCCCCTTTTTGGTTTGTTTGTTTGTTTGTTTTGTAAAGGAATGCAAGCAGGCACTGCAAGCAAGTATGAAAAACCAACACCCAGCATTCCTTCAGGACAGAAATGTTTTGTGCTCCTGACAAAATTGGGAGTGGGATGTTAAAAGATGATTGCTACCAACAGAAAGGCTGCTCAGCCTCTGTAAGTTCATCACTAAATCAAAACACCCTTCTCTTCTAACAGGTCTCTGTACTTGGATGCCAAGTGCAAAGGGGAACAACCAACCCACACATAACCAGGGGTTAAAATCTGCCACAGCCTGATGGAGCCTCCTGCTTTACAAAAGCTGTCCCAAACTATTTGTTTTCACTTTCAGCCAGGTACTTTCAAGGTGATTTCTGACCATTTTACATCAGGGGGTCTTAAAAGAGCTAAGGGGAGTTCAGATCTTGGGTGCAAGGGAGAACCCCAGGCTGGGCCTGACATCAGCAGAAAAGACAGGTGGCAAAGAAAAGAGAGCTGGTTGGAGTTAAATAAAGCCACCTGGAAAACTGAGGGGAAAAAAACCACAAACAAAACAAACAAAACAAAACAAAACAAAAACCAACAAAAAAACCCAAACAAACAAAAGACTCACAAACCCCCCCAACCAAACGAAAACCCCCACAAAACAAAAACAAACAAAAAAACAAACAAACAAAAACCAACAAACACCTGGCTCTTCATATGTCCCAGCACTGGTGAATTTGCATGAGGAAGTACTGGGAGTTCTGGAACATCAAATGGGTTTAGAAAGTGAACAAGGCACCACGTTGGCTCACCCCAGAGCGGACACCTCTGAAAGTTCCACGCAAGGCTCAGGGCAGGCACAGGCTTCTTTTTAGGGGTTTCTCTGCTTATTGTAGAGCAACAACAGAGTTTAAAAATCCACAAATTCAGGTCCAGATTGACCCAATTCAAGTGGTCAAATTGAGCTGCTTCACCCTAAATTCTTCCATGCTTTGCGCTCCAGTGGCATCAACAGGAATTTTGTGTGAAAAAAGGGTTTTGCCTGATGTAAAATGGGACTAGATTTGGAGTTAGGATAGGAGTTATTAATATTTCTTTAGCTGGTGCTCACTGCTCAGCCCATCAGAGTAGGCACCACAGCTTCATCCTCCCTGCTGTATCCCTGCCTCACTGCCATCCCTCCTGGACACAGCAGCAACATGGGCAGCAAAGGCAATGGGATATCCCAAAGGGATAGGAAAGACACAGCAAAGCTCTGGAAGCTGTTTCCCCTGGGAAACATCCCCTCCCTCCCCACCAAGTGTCCAGTCTGTGCTCCAAAGCAACTACTCACACGTGGAGCTTTGACTCCCAGTTTTGCTTTTGTGATCCTGAAGGTGAGTGCTTGGCAGCAGGAGGAGCAGGGAGATTCCAGGATCCAATTCAACACTTGCTAGTTAAAGGCTGGACTGCAATTGTGGTCCAAGGCAGAGCCAGGGACATACAAATTGCTTTTGCAGGCTGTCTTCATCCTCCTGCTTCTGGCTATCCTCTCATCCTCGATGTTTAAGGTATGCAATCCAAAGGGAGGCACAGGGACAACAAGGCAGAGCCAGACAGATTTATAATACAAAAAAAAAGAAGGTCATTTGGCACAGGTTTGGGTGCTCTGATGCCAGGCAACACAGCAGAGCAGGGCAGCCAAGGCTGAGAGCCTCTCCCTCCATTTAGCTCTGTCTGTGCACACACAGGCTGGATGTGATGCCTGGGATGAGATTGATTTGGGAAGCACGAGCCTGCCCCTCTTCCTACATAGCAGGCTGCCTGACCAGAGCACAGCTGACTGCCAAATCACCTCCAGTCCTCTCTATCATCTGGCCCCCTCCTCCTCTTCCAACTGCTCTGCTTCTGATTATCACCTGTAATGGATACAGCAGTTGTGGAATAAAGAAAAGCGATTCTCCCCTGTAATTATCATGCCATATTTCTTGTGACATTAATCACAGCTATTTGGCTTTGCTCAACACTCAGCTGTGCTGTGCAGGGCTCTTGCTCACCACGCTGGCAAGACCTTGGCAGAGGTACCACAGGGTTCCAGGAGCTGGTCCATGGGGGAATGATCCACCCCTCTGCTTTTGGCTCCGTCCCCCAGTGGGAATTCCAACAGACACTCAGTGAAGAAGAAGGGATGCTATCCCACTAAAAATGTGACTGTGTGCATCAGAGGAGGTGGCAATACAATGCAATCCAGAAGTCACTGCCCCTTCAATAGCCCTGAGCAAGAAGAACCATCCCACTGTGTGTGAGACCCCCTTGATCCCACAACTGAGGAAACCTTCTGTTCAAAGAGAGGGATCAGCATTGCTCTAACGCACTCATCTCCCAAAAATGCACTGCCCACCATTTCTGGCTGCAGGGATAATTAAACTCCAATTCCCTCCCAGCACATCCAGCCCAGCTGCCGGGGAGAAGGGATGGTGGAGCACAGCCCTGAGCTCAGAGAAATGATGTCTCCTAATAAAGCCCTGGCACCTGATGTGTGTGTTTGTGCTCGTTACGAGTCAGGGCAGTAATGAGGGTGTCTCTGCAGATGGGGCCCAGGAGCACAAAGCACCACCAAGATACACATTCCTAATCAAAAAAGCATCCTCCAGCAACTCCACAGCTCTGCACTGGGAGTTCTCCACAACGAGTTCCACTGCTGTTGTGCTGCAATCCATAATTATCAGCAGGGAACCAGGGACAAAGCCAAAATACTCATGACAAGGACCACCTTGCAGGAGACAAGAGACCAGGTTTCCACATCCAAACATGGAGCTAAATGCTTCCTGTTGGGTGCATCCTCCAGGAATGTCGTAACACAGGACAAGGGATGACTCTACACTGTCCCTTTCTGACCCCAAGGTTGTCAGAAGACTTCCTCTCCAACAAGAAAGAGAGAAACTGAAAAGAAAGAACTAAGAGAGTGAACAAAAAGGAAAAATGGCTTAAGAAAGTGTCATTCACGTGGTGCAGGCCATGGATGTTACTAGGTTGGTGCTGCAGGGAGGAGGGAAAGGAAGAACCATCATCTCTTCTGCAGCAGCCTCTGTGCTGTTTTTCTCAGCTGGAGCTGGGAGCAGCAGAAGGAGCAGCCTCAGGGCAGAGCAGACACGCTGTGCATGGCCAGCAGACACACAGAAAAGGGTGGAAACTTCATATTTGAAAGTTCCTACAATTTCTGACAGCAGGGCTGAGTCAAGACAAAGCCAACACCCAGGAACAGGACCCTGTAACTCTCTTGGAAGCATCTCAGGGTACTTGGAAAGCCCAGCCAGAGTGAGGGGCTCTGAGGAAACACCTGCTGGGGAAGGAATCACCCATCAAGTTACACACACATGAGATCAGGAGCACCCCTGGCAGGGGAACTGCTGGCACACAAACAGTGAGTGCTTCAGCACGGGGAAGACAAGACAGATGCTCTCTCTGGCCTGTATCATCTTTTTATCATAAAGGTTGACTTCAACTTCCACCAAAGGGTTGGCTTCAACTCACAGCCACCTCCTAAACGAGCCTTTAAACCCAGGCAAATCCCATCCTCCAAACCCTGGCCAAGGCAGAGCCAGCAGCTCTGTGTACCACGTCCACGTCGTGTCCCACTGTTCACCCCAACAGCGTCGCTGCCGTGGGCTCAGGGCTTCATTTCTGGCCAAAACCCCCATCCCTGCTGTTAAAACCGTGAAAAACCTCCGCTATTTCCCGGCTGCTCCGAGGAAAGGCTTATCAGATAAAGCCTTGCAAATCTCTGGCACGAGGATGTGCTTCCATGGCAGCTCCAAGCTGGTGATTAAGGACGGGGGCTGGCAATTAAAGACAGAGTGGCACAAAGCACTGCTTTACATTTTTCCATTTTCAAGAATTTCTTGCTGGTTTGGGCTCTAAAGAGCTCCCCACTGCCCCATCAGTGTGACTTGGATAACGCCCTGATGGGGTGCAAAGGGTGTGCATTTCCTATTCTAATTAAGAAAACAGCTCCCCGAGGGTTGTGAGCTGCCGGGTCATTACCCAGCTCGGTGTGCTGAGCCCAGCCCCAGGGACACAGCCCCAACATGCTCCCTCCCTTTCTGCTGCTCTCCTGGAAAAGAGCAAATTTTAGTCATCAATGCACCTTAAAAACACTGCTAATGAAATGGAGGTGTTTCTCCACCTTTGGGTCTCTAAGGACAGCAATGTGTAAGGATGCTGAGCCAGATCTCCAGGATGTAGGGTCCTAATTCTATTAGGCCACACAATCCTTTATTTCCTTGGGTCTGTTCTCCTCCTGTGTCCATGTTCCTCCCCTCTTCTTATCTTCCCAGACTCAGTTTTTTCACTGGATTAGTTTCCACTATGGCTACAAACAGGATCTACTACAAGAGGAACCAAAACTCCCTTGGGTTCTTGAGCCAGGGCATGGATATAAATCCTGAGTCTGCCAGATTGTGGCTTCTTTACTATTTCTTGCTTCCTCATACAAAACCAGCAATTACATAATGCATAACATCCCAGAAAACACGGAGCCCTTTCTATTCCCTTCAGCCTCATCCACAGGTTTCTTGGCTTGGTGGATCCAGGATGACAGCAGCCCAGGATGCTTTGCTGAGAACCTTGATGAGGAGGGGACTGGGGTCATTTTCTCCCCATTTTTAATAAAAAATTTCCTTTTGTGCCAACACACTGCAAACCAAGGTGTGTGTGGTGCCTGTGCACTGATTGCCAGCTAATTAGGATGTCTCAGAGCAGTTTGCCTCCTGGTCTCCAATGCCCTGCATGGGATGTTTGGAGGATGGAGGGTTCAGGTTTTCCAGCTTGTTTCTCCCTTCCTGGGTGCTCCTGTGCTGCCTTCCCCTTCAACCAGGAAAGGAAAGTGGAGAAGGAGGAAAATGCCTCTAGATCAGCACGAAGCAACCTGAAAACACAACCACAAATCGGGGAAACACTGGTGGGACTGGGGACAGTGGAAGATTTTGGAGGTTGTGGCAAGCTGGGCTGCTCTGAAATTCCAATTCTTTTGCAGCTGGGCTAATGGCTTTGAGCACTTTCCAAACCGTGGTGGGTTTGTTCCCCCTGGAATCCTCCTGGATTTGCAGGCAGCTCCCACCAGCACCCACATTTGCACACCTCAGCTAAAAGCAACACTTAATACTCCCCTTCCTGCTCTCCTGAGCCTGTGGTGGCCTTGAGGGCACAAGGACCAGGTTGGGGACAGAGACCCAGCAGGGTGACAGTGGTTTCCAAGGTCGACTCACCAGGACTGTGGCTTCCTCTTCATGATGCCCTGGCGTCTCCACTGCGAGTGGGGGCTCAGATGGTACGTGAGCTGCCGGCAGAGCTTCTCCATCGCCCCCAGGGAGTCCCCTTCCTGCAAAGACACGGCAGGGACACCATGTGAGGTGCTTGCAGCGTTGCCACCACGCCCAAGGGATGCTCCGACCCCAGAGCAGCTCTGGGAGGTGACAAACTTTAAGGGACTGTGCTCAGAACCGTGTAAGGGGAGAAAAAACAACCCTGTGATTGATGAGATGCTTCAAGGATGCACCGTTCTCGTTTAACACTAAGCAATAGCTTTCAGCACTATAATTTTACAGAGATTGGTTAAATAAAGCAAACTAACCATATATTCCTGTCAAAGCTGCTTCACAGAAGAGCAACCAGAGGCTTTGTGAGGTGATGGAGGTCTTGGGAACAGTGCTCAGATGAAACTCAGATGAAACTCCTAAAAACATTTATTTTTTAGGGGGGGAAAAAAGGCTTGAAGGAAAACAGGGATTCCAATGTCCTCTCAATTTTGTCTGAAATTTCCACCCCAAAAAATACTAGCTTGGAAAGCTTTAACCATTACCATTCCTAAGAACTTGGTTCTAGAAATTTTGGCTCATAAAAAACAAAATAAAATACAATCACCAGGATGTGGACTGTTCAATCACATTTCATTTCAAGGTCTTCACATACGTGATGTGACATTCAACAACATAAACCACCCGGCTTTGCTCTGCTTCACTTGCTCTCTGAAAGGTCATAGGCAGATTAACCCGACTTAAAGATCAATAATGATAAAAAAGATCAAGAAGTGACAATTTGTGGTGCCTGCCTGATTTATCAAACTGCTGCATCATGAAACATCTTAGAGAAGACACAGACACTAAATAGGAAACCATACAACAAGCAGCCAGTCTGGGCTGTTCAATCACAGCGATGGCTCAAGGATTTTCTGTGTGCTGGGACAAGCCGGGCAGGGATGATGAGGAAGATGCTGAGGAAGATGCTGCATCTCCTCTGCCTGCACTCCCAATTACTGCTGCCTTCACATCCTCCCTGCCCACGTGCCCCAGCAGAGCTCATGTTTCATGCAGCCTAATTTATGCAATGTATTCTCCCCCTCGTCTCCGAGTCAGCAGAGCGGGACCAGCCTTATAAAGACATTATAAATATTGAATTACCAAGGAGCAGTTGGGATTTTGACAAATCACCTCTGGGTGTACAGGGAAACAAATGCATCAGGTTTTCTCAAGGTAAAAAAACCAACACACAGCACACAAAGGGCATCTCTGCAGAAGGTTGGAGCAGAAACACCAGTGCAAGACTCGTGCTTTTTAGCTTCTCTGTTCAATCCACTCTGGAGAATGAAGCCTAGACATGAATTGGGGAAGTTATTTCCAGACATATCCAGGTGCCTACACTGTGACTACCATTAATCAAATGCTGATTTAATTCAGGGGTGATGCTTGCCCAGCTCCATCTGCACTAAAGACATGCAGTGACAGGTGATTTCAACAGCTCAGGTAGAAACTCCAGATTCACAGGCATCAGCAGGGCACAGTGTATGGAAAACACTGTGTCAGCAAGAGCTGGGAACAGTGTGAGCCAGGAGCCATTTCCCACCTGAGCTCCACAACCATTTGACAGCTCTGCCTCCCAAATCCCAGGAGATACAGAATTAAGAGCATATTTAAACCCATACTCTTCAACACCTAATTTATCACCATGCTAAAACTGAAGTAAGGGCTTTATCCCACAAACTTCAGCAGGACTTCAGCCTGTGCTAAACCTCGGGCATGCCCACAGCTCCTTTCCCACTGGAGACCCTGCAGCGAGAACCAGGTAGTGCTCTGGGCTTGGGAATGAGTGAACCCTGGGAGGCTCAGCCTGGCAAATTAACACTGAAAAAATAACCAAAGACAAGGTTTCAGTCCATGTTTTCCCCTGGAAGATCTGGAATCAGTCATTCCTTAATTAAAGCCTCAAAACATTTCGGGAAGGCGACAGCGCGTGTCGCTCCCTCTCGCTGCTCTCTGCCAGCAGCTCCTTCCTCGCTGTGCAACCACCGTCCCCAACGTGAGATGAAAACACCACGGATTTTGACACCTCCCTTGTTTTTTTCTACCTTTGTGTAGTACCCACAGCAAGCTGCCAGGTGTCATCAGCTTTCATTTCATCTATTTATTTCTTTATTCAGCTGTTCTCTTGCAAACCACAGCAGCGGCCCCTGAAATAGCAGTGTCGACCCTCAGCCCTTGCACAGGGGTTCCCATCTCCCAACCCTCCCTGCACTGCCTGAAAAAACTCCTGTTGAGAAGGAAACAATGTGCTAAAATGCTGTGAAGGAATTACACAGTGCTGATATCCTGTGCTGCAAATTCTGTCCAACATAACCCTGAAAAGAGAAAATTAAAATTGTCTCCCATGTTATCTCCCAACTGCTGGGGAAGTGAAATGATTCACAAGAGAATGTGCAAAAGAAGCTGAGAAAGTAAAAAACAACAAATTTTTGCTAGTGCAAATGTGACAGAACCATCTTGCCTCTCCAGCAAGAGGTTCTTCCCCAAGCAGTGGGCTCATTCTGCAGCTGGCAGACCTCTGCTGCAGTGGGTCCAGGTGGCTGGTGAAGCTCAGACCCAAATTTCACATCAAACTAATTTCTGAGAACTTCAGCCCAAAGACTTCCCCTCAAGATAACCCAGCAAATCACCCACGAGCACTGATACAGCACACTGAGGGCTCCAAGGAAAGAGGTTACAGCAGCCACATCCAGCTCATCCTTCCATGATCCTCCCAAACAGACCACTCTGTCAGCCTTTCTTCTTCACAAGCTCAACTCCCAAACCCTGCACATCTTGGGCTACTTCTATTTATGAATTTTCAAATATGATTTAGAGAACATGGTTTCTGCACACACCAACTCATGTATGGTCTGCAGTTAAGTGCTCCAGTTAAGCAAACTGGGATAAACAAACTGCCCATTTCAGAACCCTCATAAGACACATTATTCCTGCACATCTCTTTGCCATCACTGCACTTCACCTGCCCGTGGGTGAGACACAAACCCTGCTGCTTCAAGAACCCACATTTTTCAGGTACTTTCCTGAACCTCTGCAATTCCATCCAAGAGCTTTGCAGGAGTCTCCAGAGCAGCCCCAGGTGTGATCCCTGGCACACCAGAGCTGCCCTGGGCTGCAAAGAACTTATGTGCAGGAGAAGACAGTTCTTGCTGGTGCAGTGCCAGAGGCTCCTCTTACGGTCTAAACAAAAGCTTTTTCACTGTTTATGATCCAAGTCTGCCAGGAAATAATTGAAGCTGACACACGCCCTGGTGGGACAGAGCCCAAGAGATTGTTTGAAAACTTAGTCAGCTTAAAAACCAGCCCAGCTCTCTCATGTTGGCAAAGTTTTAACCTCACTGTCTGTACCATCGGCATCCTCAGGCACGACGGAAGAGAAGCCCCAACCCCCGTGGGATGAGAAAGTCCTGCTGCCTTCCTGCCTTGCTGCTTCCAGAGATTAACTGCTTCCCACAGGATTAAAGGCAACAGCCCAAAGGTCTTTCTGCCCCACCTACATCAGTCTGCATCACATCACTCATGGAAGGTCAGTATAAAGCTGGGGTTTTGTGGTCAGAGGGTGCATGGGCGGCAGGGCAGACTCACCTCAACCTGCAGAGATGGAAACCCACAACACTGGGTTTTGGCAAACACCGTGTGCCCTTTCCATAGAAAAGGACAGTAATAAACCACAAGAAGCACATTGTCTCACCACCAGAACCAAACTGCAGCAGCAATCACTCCTGAAATAACATACAGGGGTGAATTTCTAGCAAAGGCATCACCAGAGACATCCCATAAGAGCTGGCCCTTGTAACATCAGGCATTCATGGGGACGTGTGTGGGAACAAGCATTTGTTACTTTGGGAGGAAAACTCTGGGAGGAAAACTCAGAACATCTCAGGGCTGGGGAGACAGGACAGACCACGCAGAGGGAGCAGCCTTCCCAGTGCTCCCAGGAAGAAGGCTGTTTCACAGAGCTGGGATATGCCCTTTCCCCGAGCACAAAACCTACAAGCCAGCTGGTAAATGCTGGGCAGATGCTGGTGACAAGCTCAGCTGAGCTCCTTGCAGATCCCTCAGCCACACATCTGGAAATACCCATGAGTTTGTGAAAACTCTCAGTGCCATCATCTTGCACACAGCTGTACAGATCCTGCATCACCAGGGACAGACTCCTGTGTCCCCCACAGCAGAACTGCTCTGAGCAGCACCCAAATGGGGGCCAAAGCCTTGCTGAAAGGAGAGGGAATGTTGCATGGCACCCACCTTCCCTTCCATGCATCTCAGCTGCCCAGCTGGAAAGCTCTGAGGAGAAGACATGCCTCTCAGAGCACTCCCCACAGCACCCTGGCTCTCAGCAGGACTCAGGGAGCCCACAAAGCACAAGCCCAGGTAGTGCAAGACTCAGCTGAGGGAAGCAGGTTTTGGGCAGCATTTTAGTTCCCGTTCAACTGAGTCCCCTCCAAGCTGGCAGAGACCCAGCACAGCTCCCAGCCACCAGACACGATGCAAAGCCTGGGTTGGAGGAGGGATGTGGGGAAAACTGAGAGCAGAGGCTCTTCCCTGCAAAGGGCCCCTTTCCCCATCATTCTCCCCTGCCTCTGCCTGCCCTGGAGAAGCAAAGGCCAGCTCACTGCTGGGAGGAGCCTGGAGATTCATGCAAGTTTAATCCCTTAACAGATTTCAGCTGGGACAGGGATTCGTGGCACATGCCCCATCTGCAATCCACAGCCAGCCCTGCGCCAACGGGATCTTGTTCGACTGGAAAACGAGGGGGAGCGGCAGGAGCCAAGCCCTGCCTGTCCCCACGGTGGAGAGGATGCCCCAGGCATGTGCTCGGCACTACCAGGGTCCTGCTGCCGGCTCCAGCTCTGGCAAGGGAGCTCTGGATGAAGGGTTGGAGCTCTGGATGAAGGGTTGGAGCTCTGGACGAAGGGTTGGAGCTCTGGACAAAGGGTTGGAGCTCTGGATGAAGGGCTGGAGCTCTGGACAAAGGGTTGGAGCTCTGGATGAAGGGTTGGAGCTCTGGCTGGATGAAGGGTTGGAGCTCTGAAGAAAGAGCAATCAGTCAAACCCCAGGGATAAGCAAGAGCAGGTGGAGGCTAAAAGCCAGGATCAGCACATTGTGTCCTGCCAGACCTGCCCTGGTTTCTGCAGGGGGACCAGTTTTCTCCTCACTGATGGCCTCAAATATGGTCTAAAACCACAAAGCACCCCACAGCAGACCTCGTGGGCGAGGCATCGCCCAGCATCTGCACACCACTTTAACCACAAATGAGCCATCCTTGGATGCATTCCTTGCTCTACTGGAGAGGGAGGGGTTCGGTGGAAGCAGAGGGATTACACCATGGGAAAGCAAATATGGGATGAACAGGACCATGGTTCGCCTGGGATAAACAACCCTGGCGTCACTGCCTGCCCTCCTTGCATCACCACAGGGAAGCAACTCCTGGGTGATGCAGGACGTAAGATTTGGGTTCCCAAACTGCTCCAAAAGAAGCAGGCAAATTGCTCAGCAGAGGACACAGAGCACAGGAAAGCCTCGTGGTAAAGATGTTACTGCAAATTAATTTGTTTTCATTAAGAAACTAATCACCCGCTCCTCCTCCAGCAGCAGAATCCCTGGTGATGTGCAGAGCCCTGAGGGGACTGCACTGGGGCCAAACATCGGGTAAAATAGGCCAGTGTTAATGATTAAAGAGCCCTGGTGAGGAATTCCTGCTGCAGCACCGCAGGGGATTGACCCAAATTAGAACAATTAGCCATTGTCTGGGGGCAGAGGAAGCGACAGGGCTTTTTTGTGTTATTACACAGCCCCACATTTCTGTCACTCACAATCAATCTCTGGGAAATCTAAAAAAGAAGTGCTGTGCTGCAAATCTCAACACATAAGAGCTCCCGTATCGGCCCTCCCAAATCGTCAGTTTGACTTGAATAAAAATATTTTTCCCCTCCTTTTGGTTTCTTTTTAAAAACTTTCCAGACTTGCAACATCACTCTCTGGATGCTGCAGGATTTGCAGTTGCTGCTCTGATGCACAAAAAGCTCTGTCCAGGCACAAACCATTGCAGCCACAAGCCAAGAAAACTTCATTCATCCTGGGAACACCATTCCAGCACACAAAATATTTGGTGTGGAGATCCCTTCGTTTGCCTTCCATACAGCTCAATAGAGGGCAAACCTTAAATCATGATCTATTTCACAAAAACATGACCTATTTCACACAAAAAATACAGAGAATGATGGATTTCCTTCCAAATCCTCCTCTGTGGTTTTTTTGGTATCTTGAGTGATTAGCCAGGACAACAGGATAATAGTTTGGACTAGTAAGCAAAAAACCCCTATGTTCACAATAATAAATAGTTATTATAAAATTAAAAAAAACACAACACATGAAATAATGAGAGAAGCGCTGGGAAGCCCTGAGAGATCATCCTCAATGGCTTTAACTTGTATCAAGTCAATTGATAAAAAATTAGCAAGCAGACAAAATTAAAAAACTCCCCAGTAACCCATGTGCTGGTGTAGGGACAGACCTTGGGCTTTGGAAAGGACCACAACAAAATGAAGACGAAATGTCACCTCAGCACTGTGAAATGGCCCCATGTGTGAAGGTTTCACACGCTGTGAGATCCCAAACATGTCCTAAAGCTCTTGGACTTCCAAATACCCACGGGAAGGCAGCAGGAGAAGCCCCAGGGACACACCTCAGGCAACCAGTCGATGAAAGCCCCCCCAGTGCAGTGCGCACGGAGCCTCCACAACCCAGGTCGGCACAGCTGGATGGGATCAAGCTCTGCCCACCCAAGACCTGCAGCTGCTCCTGTGGCCCCAAAATGTCTTTCCCTGGCTGCTGGCACCAGCACTGCATCCTGCTCCCCGGCCCGGGCCCCGGCGTTTAATAGGATCCGAATTTACGGCGCCTTCCCTTTTGATGTAGTCACGCGGAGCTGAAGTCATCTAATGGCTTTCTGGTTTTCCTTTCTTCTTCCCTTTCTTCTTTTTTTATCCCTCCCCTTTGCTTTCAAAGCATGGGGCTAAACTGCAGCCTATTGTTGCCTGCAGACATCTGCGCTGCAGCCCCAGCACCCAGCCCCAGCCTTGCCTCCCTGCTGGAGTTTTCTCCTTCTGTGAGACCAGGAGCTGAGGAGGTAGGAAAGGTTTTAAATCCACCACTCCCACCTCCATGAAGGCCAAAACATGCCAGTACCCAGTTGGCAATGAATGCACAGGTTGGTGTGAGATCATCCCACCATAGGAGCTGCTCCTACCTGCAAGCCCATCCAGGTGTGCAGGGGAGGATCCACAGCAGCAACAAATCCCTCCTGCTGCATGCCTGAATGCATGAAACATCCCCCTTGTGCTGTAGGGAAGAGCTGTCCAGAGAGGTTCCTTAAAATATCACCGTAAGGGCATTGCAATTCCCTCTCCATCATTACAGACTCCTCTGGGAAGAGAACACAGTGTGTGGAGAATGACTGATGAGGTGGATGATGCCCAACAGCAAGCAGATATTGGCACAGTGGATGTAAATTGTAAATCCTGTCCACATGGAGGAAAATGAAATCCAAATAAAGTGACAATATGGCTTTAGATGGGCCAGTTTGACCACCCAATAACACCATGCAGAAATTCTTTTGGAAATAAATCACGTCTGCTTTAATTCAAATTAGAGGAGGGATGGAACAAATGTAATAAAGGCCATTTTAATAACAATGAGGTTGTTCCCAGAAGGCTTCTTTGCAACTGAGCTAATCCACTTGATTTTTCCTGAGTTTCTTCAGGTATGCAGCCATGGGGCCAAACACCATCCCTGCCTCCCCCTGCTCAAGGTTAGGGCCAGGCACTCACTGGCAGCAGAGACACTCATGGCTTTTGCAAGGGAAGGATGTGCCCCAGAATTAATTCACATTGTGATATGGCCAAAAAAAGAGCAGCTGGTTCTGGAAGAGAATAAAGGTTTCTTATAGGAGAAGAGGCATTTGACTTCTTACAGGAAAATTGCATTTTTTCAGCCTGGGAAATTCAGATTTGGGCTTGGTGACCCCTGTGTCAGTATAGCTCCAGCACTGAGCTCATGGCAGAGTCCCTTCCAAGCTTTGCTTATGTCCCCTCTCCAGCCATCCACGTAACAGCAGGAAAGAAACAACAAAAGACAACAAAACCAAACCAGTTCCTGATTTCCCACTGTGAAAAGGCACTTGGGGTGCAGGATTTGGGTCGTGGATCTGGGAACAGCCATGAGACCCTTGCAGAGTTGTCAAATCACCATATACAGCCAGTTCCCTTTTTTTGGAGGCTCTCTGCCAGGAGAGGAGCATCTCCACCTTGGACAGACCATTTATTTCTGCTCATATTTTGCCATGACCATTGTGGATCCACAGAACTAAACAGGCCTTATAGACAGTCAACCCCCAGAATCAAATCAGGTGCCATATCTCATTTCAAATCACCTCATGGAGGGGTGTTTTCATATGAAACTGTCTCAAATATTATGAAGTGGCTTGTGGGAATATTCTACTGAGAGAACATTAACAGATACACAGGAACAGAAATGCACAGATATACAATGCACACAGCAATACAAATCAACCAAACAGCTCCAGATGCTGTTTGGATAAGGAATGCTTTTATACTGGAAACCCTATTTCCTTCCCTCTAGTTTGCTAGGATGTAGGCTTTACCATCAAAAATTCCTCCTTAAAGAAGGGCAGAGGGAAAAGTCTAAAGCAGCATAAATAAAAGCCAAAGAAAAAGGACTTTTTTTTAAGTGAAGAAGGAGAAAGACCAGTCTTCTATCAAGTAAGAAACTATACTTTGATAAAAGCTTAGTAGGAAGTAAAACTTCTCATCCAGCAGCAGCCCTTTTGTACAGGAGGGAGCATTTTGGAGATCTTGTAAGAACAGACAAGAGGAACCACTTCTCATTGGTGTTCCCGATCAGAAAACTCATCCCATCACCTGGCAAAACCCAGACCCAGCAACAAAACAATCCAACAGAACTTCAAACCCTGTGCCCAGGTTGGCAGGGATCAGGCCAGGTATTCTGATAACAGGAATGACAGCCCCAGCTACTGCACTACACACCCCCAACCCAAAAATGCTTTGGCAGAAGACTAACTGAAGGTTGTGGCTGTGCTCAGCTACAAACTCTGGGCTGAAAACAGCACTTCTAGTCCTTCACCACCTCTTTAGAAAAGCCTGACACACTGGCAGCAGCAGTGGCTGGAGTGTCCCATAGCAGATGGCAGGTGCTCTGTGCCAGGGCAGACAGCACCAGCTCTGGCAGCAAGCACAGGAGAATTAACATTTTGTGGAGTCCTGGTTGACAGCAGCATAAAAATCAATGAGGGAGAAAGTCAGCAACTGGTGCAAAACATAAGGGGCCTCAGCCTGGGGACTTCTGGGCAGGAGGTACCTGCAGGGATAACGAGGCTCTCAGGCTGAGGGTACCTGCCTGCCCCACTACTCTTCACTGTACTGACTGCAGCCCATCTCCAGAAGGTCCCATTAACTCCTTGGTCCAAAAGGAGCAACTGGATTTGCATTAACTTCATGGTTCAAACCCCCCCAGATTCTCAGCTTCCAGACAGATCTACCAGTGGTGCAACCCCTCTCCCCAGCATGGCCCAAACCACAGAGGTGTGAGATCTTGCCATCATGTCCTGGCTGCAGAGGTGGCAGTGGGTGGTGACCTCCCTAAGATGACCAGCAAGGGACTGAGCACCTGCAAGGTTAATTCTTTGCCATCAGTAAAGGATTTGCTCCTGCTCAACTCTTACAAAAATCAACCAAAAGCCACTGACAACCCACGGCTGAGGACATCCACACTGGGAACACTGGGCATCACAAGTGCTCACCCAGGACAATCACAGAGTCCCAGGGACCCCAGCAGTCAAACCCTACCCTGAACTAGCACAAATTAGGAGCTACTGAAGCTGCAGCAGTAGCAGAACACTGAAAGACAGAATTTGTAGAAACAAAGAAGAGAAATGGAGGCCAGTTTTGCAGCTCAGGTCCTGCTGGAAGCGGCTCTCCCCATCTGCTTCGATGGAAGGTCAGAGTGTGATGCCTTGGACCCAGTGTTGACACACCAAAATGAAAAGCAATGTACAATGGGGCTTATCAAGAGAGCCAGAAGCTCGAGATGAATGGGACTGCAGCAACTCAGGAAGTTATTCAAAAGGATCCTGGGGTAATATTACACTTGGACTTCAGAGAAGCAATTAAAGAAGGCAATAAAATTCGAGGTGATAGATGGCCCTAAGGGGGACATGCAAGATAAAGGGAAATTGCAAAAAAGAATATAAAAATCTTCTGTGAGAGCTACTGGAGGGTACCCAGCTTAGCTTCCACAGCAGAGGAGGAATGAGGAGCAGTCAGAGCAGTGTGGGGAATGGCAGGGATCTGCACCCACCAGCTGCATCACCCCATGCTGCGATGCCTAATGCCTGCCCGAGATGTGCACAGCAAAGCTCTGCCTGTGGAGGAGGCCTTTGAGCATAATCGCTCTAACACGTGTTCCTGACATACAGAGACAGATCCTCAGCCAAATAAACTGGGCCTTCTTCAGTGCTATAAACAGTCTGTAATGGGGAGGCCATTTAGGTGCCAGTGTTCCTTCCTGGAAAAGGTCACTGGACCATCCTTTTAATGACAAATGCATCTGTATCCTCCTGATAGACACGGGGAGCTGTCATAAAACAAAGAGAGCAGCTAAAAAAACCAGAAGAGCCATTCAGTATCCTGGAAATATTTCAGCAAACAACCAGCTCACAAGTTAATCATTACAGCTGGTGCAGAGCAGCAGAGAAAAAATATACGAGGTGCTGCTGAATGAGAAGGGAGGCTGGAGGTGTCAGCCTCTAATATCTGCTAAGTCAGGGTGTTCAGTGGATGATGACCCTTGCCTCCCTCCTCCACACAACAGACAAGGAGGATGGATTTCAGAGCCTTGGGGGACACAGAACCCATGGGCAGCTCCTCCCCAGGGGGTTCAGAGCTCCCTTTCACTCACTGCTGCTGTCCAAGAGCAGTTTGCAGGCAAAGCTCCCCCATGTTTTGGCAAACAGGATCATCCCTTGCCCACAGAGCTGATGTCTCTACTGACCTGTCCAGCCTCAGGCTGCAGAAAGTGCTGTGTCTCCTGAGGGGCTCCTTTATTTGTTTCTCAGCCTCTCAGCCCCCTCTCAGGGGTGACCCACAAGGATGCAGTGATGGAGGCACACAGCTTTGCATGGTGTCCATGATACCTGCCCTCAGCAAACGTGGCTCTTCAGTCAGACCCTGCCCTAGCCACTCTCTGCAGGAACTGGCATTTCTCAGGGAACATCCCTTTTGGACCTCCAGGGCACAGCCCAGTACCTGCCTTCGCTGCTAAATATAAGACCCTCTCCCTGTCCTTTGTACCCACCTCCCCCCAAGGGTGAAACCAGACATGGATTATTTGGTTATTTATGTCCCAGATGTAGGACACCACGTAGAGACTTTCCCAGCCCAACAAGTCTCCTACAGAGCCTGTGTCCCAGCTGCACCACACCAGATCCCACGGGAAGCAAACCCCAGCCCAGCGCATTACTGCTGCGGGAGGAGAGCAGGAGTGTCCCTGGGATACTGCTGCAAATATTTATGTCCTTCCCTGGGGGCTCTCAGCCCCTCACCACAGCCCTGGCAGTCTCATGATGTGCATGAGAGCCTGAGGAGGGGTGGCAGGGACCCCCCCCACCACCCCCCCAGTCCTCTTTGTTCCCTGCAGATGTGACTCTCAGGGCAAGGGCATAACCCTCAGAGCAATGCTCGTCTCCAGCTCATTAACCACTGTGGGGCCCTCGTAGGCACAAGAGAACTGGGAATTTTCCTATTCTTTTTGAAGGAAAAAGATAAGATCACATTAAGAAAGCAGCAGCTGACAGCACCCAAGCTCTCCCAGCAACAGCTCCAGGATGCAGCGAGGCTGCAAGGAGCGGGGTCACTTCATCAAGTGCTCAAAGCAGATGTGAAACTATGGATGCAGACACAAGAGCTGTACTGGGGATTTCCTGGATGGATGGATGGATGGATGGATGGATGGATGGATGGATGGATGGATGGATGGATGGATGGATGGATGGATGGATGGATGGATGGACGGCAAGGAGAAGAAAGAAAGTGACAGAGAAATTGGGAGTTGGGAGGATTGGCAAATCACCCTATGATTGCAAAACTCTTTGAAGACAGAAGGAGTGGGATAAAGCTCTTACCCAAATCCCCAGATACGCCAAACTGTGAGATAATCACTTGCTGGACTTTGACCAGAAATTACAGTCCCTGCCATCTATGAAGAACAACCACTGAAATCCTTCTAACACCTTCCCTATCTACAAGAACTCTGATCTTTGCTTCTCTTTATTACATTTTTTCCTACTAGAGAACAGAGCAAGTGCATCCCCACTGGGAGGAGCAATCACATGGTGCACCCCAAGGAAAGGAGGGCATGTTCTACACATGGGGTGAACCAGCCAGAGGGGCTCCTCCTGCCTCATGAGCACTCCACAGGGTCCTGCCCCACCCCAAAGCTGCACTGCTGCTCACTGAGACATCTCCTCTGTTTGGTTGGGTGAAAGCACCTCCAAGGCAAAGCACAGCCAAACCAAAGGGGTGCAGAGCTGTTCCTGCAAGGTGACTGGGCTGGGAGCTGCCAAGGCATGAGCTTGGAGATCAGCAGCAAAGGGACAAACTTTCCCTTGCTCCAAGAAAGAGCCTGAAGCATCTGTCAAGAGAGCTGTGTTGTTGCACACAGGCTGAGTGACAGTAACTCTTCAGATTCCAGGATTCGCCTTAGAAATGTGAGTGCTTCCAAGACACAGAGGTGTTGTGGTTCAGCCTGATGAGTTCCGTGCTGTGCACAACCTTTCCCAAATCCAGGCATCTCTTTTCCCTACTGTGAAATGCTGGTAGAGCTCTTTCTCATACAGGGCTTGAGGGACCTGAAGGGAAGGGCACAGAGAGTGGTTTGGCAGTAACAGTGGTTTATCCTCAGTGTTGTGAGCTCACCCTGCAGGCCCCCAGGTACTGAACACCCCTGAATGCCCCTGCAAAGCCTGACCATGGTACCTGGCAAAAACCCTGAAATCTGGGGTACATGCAAAACAACAGGTTTTTCTTCAAGCCCAACAGCATAGAGCAAAGGCAGGATTTGTGGCAGAGACTCTGGACACATCCCCATCTCCATTACTGCAGGAGAGCAGCAGACTGACCCCAGTGCAACAGGACTAATCAAAATGTTCCCTGGGAACTGACAGCCTTCAGTGGTCAGGGTTGAAAAACAGGAGCACCAGCTGCCTGCAGCCCCCAGACAGCTGAGAGTGGGTCATAACATCTACTAGAGCTTCTTTCACCCACCTTGGCAAATGTTGAGCAGGCCTTTTCTGCCTGAACCACGTCAGATGTGGCCACAATCAACTCCTCAAGCATCAGTAGTGATCTATGAACAGGGAGGAAACCCCTCCAACTCATTTCTGCAAATCCACATTGCCAGCAGACCATTTGCTTGCTTAGTATTGCCACACCTGTGAGTTAGGCTGGAAACAGATACTAAAATACCCATCCAATCCCAGCTTGCCCCTCCAGCCACACCACGAGACAGGTCCCCACCATGCACTCCTCAGCACTTGAGGTAAATAAATAACACTCCTGCCAGGAGGCAGGGAATCAATATGCTTCCTTCCTTTGTGGTAAATTATGTTCCGATTAAAAGCTAAATGAACTGAACTCAAATGTCAATTACCATCAGAAAACATCAATAAAATATGTTGTTACTATTTAATGAGGTACGTGTCTCTTCATCTGTCATTTCCCTTGGGGACACTTGGAGTGGCTGTGGGTGAAAGGGAATCTCTCCTTAGGAAAGATTCAAACTTCAACAGGGCAAATACACCCTCACCCACAGACTCTTTTTTACCTCCATGACAAGCTCAGGATGTTTCATTACCATGAAACATCTTTTCCTGCTACTGGGTCTTGTTTTAACCCTCTGCTGTAGCTCTGACCTGCACGATGGTGCTCGTCACTGACAACTGGTGTCACCAAGATGCTCTTGGCAGAAGAGGGGAAGCTGAGCACACAGGTCTCCACACATCACTTGCTGGATGATGTGGCACCTGACATTTTGGAGGCACTGCAAAGTCCATCTCCAAGCCGATAAAATCCACCCTGTGGTATTTTGGGTGGTTTGCAGATGGTTACATGGTGGTGAGGAAAGGTCACCTTATTATTATGGCAGCTGAGCAAAGGGTCTGGCAATTCTACCAGCTGGCATTGGGATTTTGGGTTTAAGCAACCCAAAAAGGGATAAAAATATAGAAGTTTGATAAAAGTCACCCTGGAGTGGTTGATGGTTGGACTTGATGATCCTAAAGGTCTCTTCCAACCTAAATGATTCTATGGTCAAATTATCCTTAACTACTTGATGTCCTCATGTGCAAAATGAGCACTGGCAAGCACGTTTATCAGGCCAGGAGGGATAAGGATAGCAGTGACTTCCCTTCGTGCCAGAGGTTTGGAGAAGGAAGCTGAGGCAGGGCTCACTCCTCTGGCTCTGCAGTTCCATTTTACAAACTAAACCATTAAGTTGCCAATAGCAGTACCATCACAGCCCATCCAGGCCTCACCATTATTCCCTTTTAGCCTCAATCCTTAAAAAACTTGCCATTTTCCCCTGTTGCCAAGGCACTCTGTTCAGCTTTAGCTCACACACAAGGGCTTTAGGGAAGATCTCTCTTTTTCAAAAACAAGATGAGCAGAGAGCATGGCACATTAAGTTAGCAAAGGGCCAGAGCCGTCATTAGTGGGGTCTGAGCTTTGCAGCCTGTTTCTTACTTCAAGACATTTTAGTGCAGCACAGATGTCTTTAATATCCCTAAAGAGTGATCTTCACACTTGGAGCAAAATCAGACAAAAAAACCCAGAAAGAATCATTAATACAAGAATACAGAATCAAATCAGTTCAATCCTCATCATCCCTTTTGTATCAGATATTTGGGGGTTTAGAGGAATTCTGTTCATAAATTAGCTTCCTTTTATAATGTTTCTTAGAGCAAAGAATAAATAATACTTAGTGCTCTCATAGCACTTTGCATCTGGAATCTGAGAGCTTTGCACGATGCGTGAGATTTTCCTTGCACATCTCATAGCAAAAGGGGAAGGTAAGAAACTCTCTGAGGATGACAAGCTCACCTGACACCCAATGCCAGAGTGTCCCTCAACATGTCACTCCTTCATACCTACAATTTCAGCTCATACTGTTGTAAAGAGGAGTTTGATGTCAGAAGCTTGGAATGATAATTTGAATTCAAGATCAAAGAACATGACACATGACAGAGGAGCTGGATAATGTGCTTGGTTTGGGGAGAAAGGCACTGAGCTGCTGGTCATGGTGTCTTGATTACATTCACCCTTATAAACTGAGTTTATTAATCCAGTTCTAGCCACATGTTACAGCACACCAGATAAATAAGAGGCAAAATGCTCACTTTAGCTTCAGCACAGCTCCATCAGAAATAATACACTTTAAAAATTCAGGGCATAAAACCCCCAACATCATGGATAAGTTAATCCTCATACCACAGGGCTGAAGATAGGTTAGAAATAGATTATTTCATCCAGGTCACGAGAACCGCTTCTTTCCATATTGTCTTCTTTCCGTATGTGACAATTCATGTAATCAAACCCATTTTGCAAACCTGATCAATTTAAGAGCTCATGCAGGAAAAGACACCCGAGTCAGGGATGTGGCTCAGCATATATTGCTCAAATGAAACAGAAGTGAGCAGGAAAACAGATCTTCAATCCATCCAGAGCTACACAGGCAAAATCCATTTTGTTTCCAGTCCCATCACATCACTCTTCCATCTACAATGACTGCCTAGAAGAGGTTTTATATACCCTCCCTAACCCCTTGCTGTCACCATGTATCTGGAAACACTGTGAATTTGGGTGGGGAAGCTTGGCACCACATTACATGTTGTACACAGCTGCCCCTCTGAGATGTGTGCCCACATCTAACACCCTGTGTACAAACAGGATCACACCTTTCAACGTCTGTCTTAGAGGGGCTGCTGCCTAAAAGGTGCAGGCACCAAGATGGGAACAGACATGCAAAACTGGACTTTTGGATAGGGCTTTGCTAAGCTGCTCTGTCAGCCCTTTTCTGGCTACTGACCAGCAGAAAAACCTTCCTCCATGGAAAGCAGCAGGATGGGGACCTGCAAAGCCAAAATCTCACTGTGTATTTACTCTGGGCAGCCTTCAGGGCTTGGAGGAGCTTCCACTGTACATCCAGAGGACAGCAGGAGCTGGTGCAATCACACAGTCCAAGGTCACAAGGCCAAAAAGCAGCCTTTGCCCAAGGCTCCACTTTCTCCTCTCCCCCAGCTCCACTCAGTGCTTATCCTGAACTCAGCAAGTCCTCAGATTGGAGCAAAGCCTGACTCCCTCCCCATCATGGCCATCAGTCATCCATGCACGTGGCTCTGGTCTGTGGAAAAAGAAACCAGTTTCATTTTCCAACAGTTTACAGCCAGATATTCCCGCTGGCAGGAAGGCTTGTGAATTTTTTACAGGGGCCCTTTGCTCCTTTGGGCGTTTGTGTTTTCCTTCCCGCTGAAACCTGAGCGGCTCCGGGAGAGACACGGGGCATTGTGGCTGCTCCGTCCCACACTATGTGGCTTTGGTGAAGCATTTGGTCTCCTTTGCCTGACCATGGGGACAGACTGACATTGTCCTGGGGGGCTGAGAGCACCAGCAGCACCAACTGCTTCCATAGCCCAGCATGGATTTTGGAAAGTGGCAGCTGTGGCTGCGCCGGGAGCTGAGCTGCTCTGTGAGGAACTCTCCTGGCACCTCTCCATAGGGCTGGGCACTGGGCAGAGGCAGGAAGATAAAAGACTGCCCCAAGGTCATGGCCATGGGGAAGAAAACACTTGCTCAGATGTCTTTGATCCAATGCAAACACCTCCTTAAGCTGACACTGGAAAACTTGCTGCGCAGTGAGAGAGTTTCCTGAAGAGCAAAACTGTGGGGTCACCCCAGAGCACAAGGCACAGGACTGTGCCCAGACAGTTCTGTAGTATCTCTAGCAAGGGAGACTCAACATCCTCTCTGAGCAATCTGTTCCAGTGCATGGTCACTGCATAGGAAAGAAGATTTTCCTTGTATTCAGGTGGATTCAGATATTCAATTGGGCATCAGTTTCTGCCTCTTGTCC
The DNA here is from genome assembly GCA_013399695.1 of Formicarius rufipectus. Classification (NCBI taxonomy): domain Eukaryota; kingdom Metazoa; phylum Chordata; class Aves; order Passeriformes; family Formicariidae; genus Formicarius; species Formicarius rufipectus. The sequence continues at coordinate 690,431 of VXAU01000436.1, read as the reverse complement.
TATTGCTGGGCAGAGCCAAGCAGAGCCTGATCCACCCCCAACACCTCCCTGCAGGCACTGACAGATACTGATGAAGTCTCCTCTCAGTCATCTCTTCTCAAGGCTGAACAGCCCCACCTTCCTCAGCCTTCCCTCAGAAGAGAGATGCTCCAGTTTCTTAATCATCTTTGTCACCCTCCACTGGACCCACTCCAGGAGCTCCACATCTCATCCTGAGGAGCAGAACTGGACACAGCACTCCAGATGTGCCTCACCAGGGCTGAGCAGAGGAAACCATGGTTTTGCTTGGAAGGCCATGATTCAGGATGAGGAGTTTGCATCTCTGTGCTTACACTGGCACTAACTTCTCCACAGCATTTGATGCCAAAAGAAACGTGCAGGGAGACATGTGAAAGCAGCTGTTTGGTGGTGGGGCAGCTCAGCACTGCATGAGTGGCCTCGGGTTGTTTTTATGAGCAGAGCACACACTTGGCCACAGCTCACCCAGGGAAAGATGTGGAGGAGAAACCAGCTTAGTCATGATGCTTTGGAAAAGGGAACCTCAGGGAGGAATGGGGCCTCTCTTCCTGGAAAGGTGCCCAGCAAAGTAGGCTTCTCCAGTTTCCCACCTCACTGCCCCATAGGGGAGGAGAAATGACAGGATCCTGTTTTCCAACAGAAAAGGGAAAGGGATCTATCAACATCCTTGCAACAGGTTTCGATGCACAGCACAGAGATATGTCTGTGCCTTGAGCTCACGTTTTAGGACATGAGACAACCAGCTTGGCATGGAGATGGAGATTTGTGTCCCTGATGTCCCCTCATGGCTGCACCCACTCCATCCTTCCCAGTGTGCTTTATTGAGTGCAGAGAGTTCCATGATGCTTCAGAGACACTTTCACACCACAGCCCAGGCAGACCCACCCCAAGCATCACCGCTCTTTCTCGCAATATTACACATCTTTAAATGTTTCAAAAAAGCAATTTCCCTTATTTTTAAACACTGGTGGAGGCTATTCCTAAGTAAAACATCCACAGGAAGCAGCAGTGAATGCCTCCATCCCTTCATACACCCTCGCAGGAAATTAAAGACCTGTTGTTAGCAGCAAGTACAGCAGAGGAATGTCTGCAGGGCCCAGCTCATATCCTTGTTCCATCACACTGGGCATACCACCTATGGAGGTCCTATTCCCAAGAAGAGCTTAAAAATGCCACTTGCAAGCCAAAAGGAGGCATGAGATGGGTAAAAGGCTTGAGTTCAGCAACAGAGAACAGATAAGCCAGCTACGAGTTTGCTAACTCAGAAGGAAAAAATAACTCCCTCTCCAACAAAATCCAAGGGTAGAGTGCAACAACTAGAGTGCCTATTGTTGATTATTTAGAAGAAAACATGGGGAAAGAGACATTAAATATCAGCCAGTGGCCACCACGAAACATCACACTGACCTTGGAAGGGAAGGGAGCCAGCCTGGGATTTTCCAAAGCCCTTTAACTGCTGGAGCTGCCAGTGAGCAAATAGGGCTAAGAGTCTTAAAACCCCACATCTGCCTGGGGCTGCACTTACAGAGAGACCTGCTCATGGCAGAGCCCAAACAGCAGCCCACAAAGGCTGTGCTTTTTTGGAAACCTGACCTTGAAGGCACAGTCAAGGACTCTCTGTCATTTGGGTTGTGATAAATATCATACGGGGCAAGGAATGGTCTGTTCTCCTCAGAAGGCAGAAAGCATTCCTGATGGGGCACAGTCTTCAAAACACAAAGTGGAAGAAAGCAGAAATAACTTGCAAGCCAAGTGCTAACACCAAAGTACCAACATTAGGTGAATGTCACAAGGTCAGCTGGAAAGACCAACAGTGTGCAATCCAAACATGATCTTTGAGCAAACCCTCTTGGTCCAGAGACTCACAAGCACTGCAGTAACCAGGGAGGTTTTTTCCCTGGAACTCAGAAAGAAGCTGCACACTCCCAGCAGAGCCAGCCCAGTCATGGAGGTGTGATGAGAGCGCGGTACCCACCGGTTTGGGGCAGTGGATGTATCTCGCAAGGCTGATGATCAAGTCATGAGTGATTGGATCCACCAAGTTGCGAAAGCTGGCGTATCGATAGAGGACATCATCCAGAGAGGTCGACTCCATTCCTAAATCCTGCAGAAAACAGGGCAAAGGAGCAGTATTAGCTGAGCTACAAAAGCCAGCACTGAAAATCAGCCCGCAGTGGTGGTACCTGTGGAGGAGCCAAGAAGAATGTGATCCTCACTATCGGGCGTGGATGTTAAGGCCCGATAAGGGGAGGGTCAGCTACCTCAAGGGTCGCTGAGGGGTTCTGGAAATGAAGCTGAAAATAAAGAGGCTGGGAGTCGAGAAGGGTGAACAAGGGTGAGCAATCCCTTTCATAGGGGGGCTGTGGAACAAACCAGAAAAAGGGGAGGAGTTTCACAAACAAGGAAAGGAGTAGGAGGGGGCTTCCAAACTTGGGTATAAAGGGGTGGATACAGAACCATAACTGGGGAAAACAGGTGGAACAAGTAAAACATGAATAATAAACACTGCAGCAAATATTAACCAATAAGAATACAACTACATGACACCTTAGAGAACAGCAGAACAATCAATAGAAAAAAAATTTTAAACAACTGCAATAACTTGTACATAACATCTATAATAACTTGAATAAAACTGTGAAAGTCCATTAACTTATTTTCTAAGTTTCTTCAAAGTCTCTATCTTCATGATGCAACAGGTTCTTCTCTTCTCCTATAACAGTATATATTTCTCCACCTCTCATATTCCTCTTGAGTCACCTCTTGTGGTACCATTTCCTGCTCACTACCCCCGACACCTCACCACCACCCACCACAAGGAAGGGACACACGAGCGTGGCACCCTGGGAAAAGTTACCCTCCTGTCCTTTATCTGCTCTGCACAGAGGCATAAGGGGTGCAGGATGAACATCCTCATGCCAATAATAAATTCATACAAGCCATAAATAAATAATAAATCCAAACAAGCCATAAATCCATAATCACTGAGCTAATACTGTGCTTGCAATGAAGTAAAACCAGAGATGACTCCAGAGAACATGACAGCTCCATCAACATGAAACTGCAACTGGAGAATACATACAGCAGAGCTGTTCTCTGGGTCTGCTGTGCACAAGGAGGAAGGAATGAAACTGAAATTGCAGCAATGGAAACAGGAGAATAAATGGGAATGGGGGAAGAACAAAGTGCTGGACTAGACTGACCAGGGAAGGGATGGAAGCTCTGCCATTGGAAACAGGACAGGGCTGTGTCAGGAGCAGTTCAGATCGAGCTGATCCTGCCCTAGGGATGGATCACACTTCTTGAGGTTCCTTCCAAGACAATTTTCTATGATTTGCAATTCTTAGACATAATAATTTGAGGAATTTTGGCAGAGAACTCGTCATTATAAGAAATATGTTAGTGCACAGGGATAGGGAGGGGAAGGGTTATATATAGCCTACTTCTTTCACTACAAATGTATGTAATATACAAATATATAAGTAGCGTGCTCTTTTTACTTCCCATGGAGCTGGTGGCATCTGGCAAATACAAGCCAATAAATCCTTGGCCCCCTGCAATAAACTGGAGTCTGTCCTGAGCTCAGAGATGCTCCAGCCCCAACAAGCCACAAAGGAAGGCACATCAGTTGTCGGTGTGGCTGCTCTGTGACATCAGACAGGCTGAAAACAATCATCTTCACTTGAAAAAAAAAACCTCTTGTGCCTTCAGACATTGGCTGTAGCAGCCAGAGGGATCTCACGTTACTTGCAATTACAGCTCATGGCCACAAACGAGGTGGCAAGTCTTTATCACACTGGTTTCCTTGGTATTTTTAGGATCACCCCTCCCAGCACTGAGTTAACACCAGCTTTGCCAACTCTTTGACTGCAAACATATCATTTAGTAAAGAGAGCCGAGGCAGCTAAAAACCACATGTGTGAGGCTGTTCTCCCTTTTCCAGGAGCACCAAAAAAGCCTCAAAACAACAAACCCAACCAGCCACAAAACCCAACCAGCCAACCTGTCCACTGTGCACAAACATGCCCTGATGGAAAAATAAAGTGGCCAGACTGATTCATGGCCTATGTCACGGCTTCTGCCAAGTTGGCACTTGAAAAAAATGAACTAATCTCAGTGTGGAGATGTGGAGCTGAGCTGAGGGCATGGGCTGTGCTCTCTGTGGCAGCCAGGCCAGCCCACCAAGGCTCTTCTAGTGTGGTTGGGTTTGGTTAGGCTGGAAAAACTACCAACTCATTTGTTCAACATCATCCTCATGCTCTCCAGCACTGTGTGGATGTGCAGGTGACTGCAGAACTGGTGCTTGGGTTCCTCTGCAAGAGGAATAAAAGCGGAAATAGAAGTTGAGCAGATAATGTATAGCAGAGAGATGCCCAGAGGAAATTTCCTCTCTTTCATGAAGAGAAACACCAAACAGCAGTGTGGATATCACCTTCCCAGTATGGTAGAGCTCAATGTTAGGATTAAGAAAACATTGGCTAAGAGCTGGATTTAGTCCATGGTCATATGGCATCACTGATAAACAGCACACATCACCAAAGGAGCCTGTCTGGGGACTTGACAGAGGTAACCCAGCACACTCAGCTCACTGGGACCTTTCAGCACCAAACAAAGCTTAGCATCCTGCCACTCCTCCCTAAGCATCTCAAAACTCTTCACAATTTTCTCTTAAGCTACAATTAAAATGCAGAGCTAATAAATCAGAGAGTTTCTCCTCCTCTCTCCTGGGAGAACTTATATTTTCACATGAGGTATTCTCTCCTCCCTCCCAGTATGCATTTTTTATGCAGAGATATCTTTCTCAGCTGTTCCCTAAATCTCTCAGCCACACCAGCATTGTCTCTTTTCCACCACATGTAATATTTTAGAGCCACTCAAGGCTGAAACTTGTTTGAGGCCAAGTGATGAGCTCATCTGCAATTTAATAACTTAACACCAGTTCATTCTGTCAGCAGCAAATCACAAATCTCCAGCTTTGGAGAAAACACCCAGCATCTGGCTCCAGTCACTTGGGCTTTTTCACCATGTTCCCTTCTCCAGGGGGATTTTACCTGGATACCAAGTGCAACTTTGAAATAGGAAGGGTGTAAGGGTTTAAAATGATGCCATTTATGAGCCAGGCAGGAGCATGGCTTGCTGAGTAGAGGCTGGAGGGGTGTTTTTCTAGAGTGCACCCCAAACCCTGCACTGTGCTGAGATGGTTTGTGCTCGTGCAGCAGGAAAAAGGGAATGTCTCTGCAGGCAGCAACAGGACAAGGGGGAATGCCTTCAAACTGACAGTCACTTGTGACCTCCCTGCAAGTTATCTGATGTCTTTCCAGCTTTAGGAGGCTGAGAGGAAGCCAAAAAACTGGTCTGTCCTTGGGGAAGGCTTATCCACTGGAAGGGAAAGTTCCTGCCACCAACTAGTTGCATTCAGCCTCCACAGGAGGAGTCTCCCAAGCCAAGTGAGAGCCCCGGCATCGACAGCCCTGTTGCTCTGCAGAACTGATGTTGTGCTCCATCTGGGTCCCTTTTGCAAGGAAAAACTACAAAAACAGTCTTTCAACCCAAAATCCAGCCCCACACTCAGAGCCCAGCACTGACTCTGCAGGCCAACACTATTCAAGCATTGCAAGCAAGACATCTGGGAACTGCACCCCCAGCTTATCTTTCCTCAGTTCCAGGTAAAACAACTTGTTATTCCTCTTCTGCTGCCTGTCAAAAACAGCAGCACAACAGCTACCAGTTGAGCAACCAGATTTTGAAGCTCCAAGTTGTGTTTTCATGAGATACAGCATCATGTAAAGCTCCCCTAAGCCACACAGAGCCATAATCGACGGAAGCCAAGCCCATTTTCGCTTATTAAACTATTTATCACTGCAAATTGAATTCTAATTAGAGGCAAATCCAGCAGGTCCATGTGAGAAGTCATATGAGAAAGCAGGTTATGCTGTTGCTGCTTTCACTAACATGGAGCAAATGCAGTTACCAGCTGTCCAAATGAGGTTACTGTGCAAAACACCACTCTGAGCTGCTGCCATCAGGACTGCTCATAAATACCCCAATAGCTGCTCTTTTGGCCAGCACCTCTCCCAAAACTGCTTCTTATCTCCACTAACAGCCAGGGCAGCATAATGAATTCCCAAGGGGAGAGGTGGGTATTGTAAACAAGGGTCAGGCATGAAGGAAGAGAAGGATTAATATTGTGTGCCATCAATCATCTGCAGCAACTTATCTGGGAAGAATGATTTCATGAGGTGAGCAATAGCTGTGCAGTGAGTAAGGTCAGCTCAGAAACAGGCATGTGAGGTGTGACTCAACCTCCAGCACAGTGTGGGCTGCTCAAAGGCTACAGGGTTGTTCTTCTGGATGGAGGGCACATCCAGCCACTCAGTCCCTGTGTCTTGGCAAGTCCCACCTTGAAAATAAACAAGGAAATTGCCTTTCATCTTTAGGATGTTCAGAGGATTTGTGAAGGAGTTGATGTCTGGTTGATTCACACGGTTAGTAAGTCACTGTAAAACTTGGTATTTATGGATGCACCTGTTACAATTGGCCATGGCTGGGCACAGGGTGTGGGATCAGCCTCCACCTACTCTGCACGTGATGAACCCTCCAGCATTTGCTTCACAGCTCTTGGTGCAGCTTCACTTTCCCATGAGATAAGAGCAAGCAATGTGGAATTGCACTGCTGAAGAGATTATCTGCTTGGTGCATTTACTGCAGCCCAACAGCTCCTGTCACCTGGGTACATCCCCTATAAACCATGGCTTTATACATTGCAATAAGATGTTTAACACATGCTATAAACAGCTTAATTCTTAACTGGGTATCCTAAGGAAACAGGGCTGAAATAGTCACCTTGTCCATCCAACTGCTTCTCCTCTTCCCCAAACAGCTTTATAAGACAGGAACCAATTTGATGGGCTGAGAGAAAAGCACCTGACGGGCAATGACATTCCAACATGTTTTTGGGAAAAAACAGACCTCAGCAACCCAAAGATGCCCAGCTTTGCACCTCTGAAGAGGGCAGGCAGTATTTAGCAGCTACATGTGGCTCAGCTGCAACTGGGCTGCTGTGGTGAGACCAGAACATCTGGATGAGGCATCACAGAAGGCACCCCGGGAACCTCCACACAACTACTGCAAATTTCTGTGTCTAACCTACCAGACTGGTGTAAAAACAGAGTTTAAATATGTGGGATATTTTCTGTTTAACAGAGCTAATATCGGTTTGGAACTGACGGTTGCTCATTCAAGCCTTGAGTAAGGATGCAACTAGAGCAGAGAGTTGATGCTCTGGGGAAGAAACAAACAAAAAAAAAAACCAAACAAAAACATTTCCCTGGCAGACTGACTCAAATAATAAATGGTGGCAGCTTGAACCCCCTCCAGGAGGCTGGAATTATAAAAACTTGGAGATGGATAAATGGGCAGAGATATTATGCCACATCCAGATAATGAACAACTGAGAATAAGAGATTTGCAGACAAATGCGCTGCTTTTATTTTATACTGCGAGGCAAAGGTAATAATTCCAACTGGAGTTTGGCCAGAGCACAGTTAAAAGAATTCTTCAGGAAAGTGCCTGTGGATATTTAATAAGCAGAGCCTCGGCTACCCATCCCATCTTGATTTACAGAGCCAGTGGGATCCCAGTACAGAAAAAGCTTCAAAATGCAGTTTGGGTAAGGTGACTCCAAGAATCGCTTAGAACAATTCAAACAATTTAGATCCATCACTGTCTTTAATGCAACTGTTTGTCTTAAAGCTCACAAAATATTATTCACACATCCCTTCTAAAGCAGCAGGAGCTGCCCACACCCTGGTTTCCCATCCAACCCAGTGATCAATCTGGGGCTGTAGCTCCAGCTGGGGCTCCAGCCCCAAGCCAGGATCCTGCTGGCCATGCAGAGCCTGCACCAGATGGCTTCTGGTGGGACTTGTCACTTCTTCCTCCTGCTCCCAGATGGATGGGTGACAGCCCAACCTCCCAGCAGTCTCAGCACCAAAACCTTCCCAAGGAGAGCAATCCACCAAGGTTTCCTCCTGCAAAGGAAATACGGGGCAGAAAAGGTGCAGGTCTAAGGGCAAGTTGTGGGGGAGGTTTGAGCAAAGCACAGCTGAGTGCCAGCACCAAAGGGCCACTTGCAAGGCTTCCTCACCTCCTGTAAGCAGTTCCACCCTGAGCCCCCCACACCACATGGCTAAAATCCAAAGGAAAAGGTTAATGCATCAACTCTGCAAGACACCCAGCCTGTTAACTGCTCTTTTCGCAGGACCTCCCATCAACAACTCTGCAGTGAAGCATTAAAGGGAAATATAAGACATTTAATCAAAAATCTGCCATTTCCATCCTCATGTGGGCTGAAACATCTTGCTGGAGCAATCCAGATGCTGACTGAAGTATCCAAACCACGGGTCAGAAGCAGAACTTCAATTCCTTTTACTCTGTGACCAGCACCATTCAGGGCTGCAGAGGGAACTCCTGCCTCAGCACAGGTCAGTGGTGAAGGGTCTGCACCAGTGCCAACCTTGTCTGCACTGCGCCACCAGCTGCACCTTTTCTCCCTGCCATGTTGTCTTATTTTCTCTTGCAAAAGGCTCTGAGATCTCTGCTGGAAAATGGAGTTTGAGCACTGGATGCATATCATACCCTGCCAAGTAAGGATCCAGACCTGTCACCTAAGCTCAGTCTACTGCCAATTCACACAAAGATGGTGATTCATCCTATTCTGAGACAGCTGGGCTGAGTCAGTCTCTGGATGTGGTTGTGTCTATCAGTCATCTGCCAAGAAAAGCCCCTCTAATTAGCTGATCCTAGACATTTAATGTTTAAGAAACTGGAACAGGAAAATCCCACTCGCACTGTTCTCACCTTTGTTTTCCAGCACAGCAAGCACAGAGCTCTGCATGGTTTTTGTAGCCACTCTTCCAGCCAAAGAACAGCCCCATCTGTTTTGCAGCTGATCACCCATCAATACCAGTTACATTTTTAAGATTTGCTTCAGGCCCCCATGGTTTTGTTGGAGGTAAACAGGAGCTCAAACAACTCTTGTCCTTGGAAGGTGACAGGAAATGCCTTATGGCCACTAAAGACTTATTTGTGCATATAAATATATCTTTTGTGTTCATATGCAATAAACACACACACATCTTTATAATAAGTATTTGGAGGACCAAAAAAGAAAAGCAGAACTGGGATCCTTGCAGGAAAGGGGAAGAGGTTCCCAAGTAGAGGATGACACTGTCAGATGGGGAAGAATCTCTCCATAATTTCCACTGCCTGTTAGACACTGCCCTGCTGTCTGGGAATGCAGCAAGGGAACTATTCCCAATACAAGAGCAGCATTTGTAATCACACACCTTCCCTGCTTGGAATTACAGACGAGTCTCCCTCTCCCTTCACAGGTTACAACTGATGAGAGCGTTGGAGCAACACTGAGACTACAGCACTTTTTTGCAATCTGCTCCTTATCCCCCCTGCATGAAATGCATTTCATGTCCCAAAAACCTGGATTTACACACTCCTGCAAACATCTCTGCTAAGAGATAGGCTAAGAAAAAAGTCCAAAAATCTTGACTCAGATGGCCCAGCCTTAGCAAAGAATTGAAGAGGCAACAAAGAGCAACTGTACTGCCTCTCCATCCTCCCACCTCTCCGGTCCCTGCCCTGGTAACTCTGTGTGTCAGTCAGTCTTGCTAAACTCTGGCAAAGGGACAAAAGCCTCAAAGCTAATTAAGGTCCTGTAAGTTTGGGGGAATCAAGGAAGGAAGAGACCCCAGTAAGGGAGGGACCAGGACTTGGCTGTGGTACGCCCTGCGTGGCAGCAGGTGGGTGGACAGAACAGATGCTGGGCAGCTGGGCCAGATGGTGCCCAGCTGCTGTCAGGGTTGAAGGGTTGGGACCTCAAGGAGGACACTGAGAGAAGCTGGATTCTCCTAGAGCTGAGGTTTGGCTGATGTGATGGACAATAAAGGTAAACTTGCAGGAAAGCCATGCTGACCTGGCCCTGACCTGGGGACCCACCCTCTATTCTAAGGGAGAAAATGAGACACTGGGAGCCCTCACGTCTCTGTCCTCCCTCCTCCAATCCAACCACCTTCTCCAAACTGCCCTCACTTCACAGATTAACACAACGTGGCATGAGCTGCCAGGCTCTGACATTAACTCTGCTGAACCAGGCTCCAGTTAGCAGGAAAGAAGGATTTATTGCCTTGGCACACTTGAGCCCCATCTCCTGTTTCCAGCAGCTGTCACCATGAGATGAGAAGGTCAGTGGGTATCTCCTGATGTACAGCAGTGCAATCCTGCCCTTGGGTGAAAAGCCCTCTCTGAGCACACTCTAATCAGCTGTTCCCACGAGCAGGTGACCCAAATACAGCCAAAGTACCGAAGGAATTGCAAATCACAGCTGTAATATCACATTTGCTTTTCTACCCACTCAAAAAGCTGCTTTCTGATGGCATCCCTTGCTCTCCTCAGCCAGCAGAGTTACTGCACTCTAATGATGGAAAAAGACACTTGATAGTTTTGGGGGATCAATCAGGTCTGTGTCAGCAGTGCTGCCAAAAAGGCCAAGCTGGGAATTCCCCACACCCACCTGATACGGAGTTTTGGCTTCTATGCATCGCTCTGCCCAGCAGCCAGGATGCAGCCAGCCATGTGAGCCTCTGGAAAACACTCCCACATCATCCCAAAGCACTGAAATTCCCAGGCACATCATGCAGAACCTCTGGTGTCGATAACAACGTGACCGTATCACCAGGAAGCCTCCTGGACCCCCCGCCAGCACCCAAAGGAAATCAATCCATTGCTGCTCACACAATAAGAGCCTGCAATCCAATAACTGCCACCTAAACCCTGGCTCCTCTTCCAAGCCCTGGCTCGATTATTATTGCATTAGCTACGAGGGGATGTATTGTTACTGCTCAATGAATGCTAAGCTCTACTTCAAAGGGACTGAACTTTGGTGGTAGAAGACTATAGGAATGCTCTGACAATTGCACTGGGCTCTTTCAAAGTGGATAGGTGCTAGAATAAAACCTCAGATACTACTGATACAGGAGTTCGTAAAAATAAGTGTCAATGATTCCTCATCACAGCTCTTTCCCTGAGTCATTTATTCAAGGGAGGTAATTTAAGACATCTTTGAGAGACACAAATATTCAATTCACGCTTTAAACTGGCTGCTGTGGAATAATGTGAATACTACACAAAGATAATTTAAATGAACAAATCGCAGCTGATTCCAATAAAATCTTGCCAAACCACTTTGCTCTTCTGTGCCATTTATACCACTGCAGGAGTTTGGGGACAGAGGAGCACAGGGACAGAAATGGGGTTAGATAGAGAGCATTGAGGGAAGAACCAGACACCAAACACATCCCCAGTGCACTGCTGTGCTCTTGGGTTGCCACTGGTACTTTTGGAAAGCAAACACGTGGCTGAATCAGAGGGCAAAATGTTTTGCCCACGGCCAAAACTGTGCCCTATGCTCCTCTCCTGTCCTAGTCTGAGCACCCCTGTCCTCAACACAGTGGGTGCATCCCACAGGAGGAGGAACAGGAGCATGTGCATGTCCCACAACACACATGGAGCTGCTGCCCTTCCCCAAGCACCCCACGTTGGTCCTGCCACTGCCCCAAGGCATCACTCCCCACCTCAATCCTCCCAAACCCTCACTTCTGTCTTATTCTCTCCCCAGCCCACCCAAATGTGCACCAAATGAGCTGCACTGGCATCTCCACTGGGTTAGACCTGAAAGTGCCTGATTCCCTTATCCACAGCATCTTCATTCTTGCTTTGAGGGCACATGGACATCCAAAATCCAAGTATATCCAGGTTTTTTCTACCAGCAAGGTGAGTTACTCTTGACAGCTGCCTTGCACAAGGTTCTGGCTACCTATTGCTGCAGGAAGACACCTCTTAGGGATTTTGCACAGAGGAAACAAGACACAGATGGATTTTAGCTCAATGCAAAAGATGAGAAAATAGAGTTGAGCTCAACATTGAAATGAAACCTCTCTGACCTTTTTCTGCATTAAGATTTATTCTGAATAACACCAGCCTGTTCCACACTGAACATGAAGCCTTTTTCTACCCTTGGTACCTTCCCAAGAGTTAAAAGGAACTTCCAGCAAAGAAGAAAACCAACCAAATCCCACAACAGCAAACTTATTTTCTTACTTAAGGCAAGGCAACAGCAACAGAATAAAAATCAAGGTTTCCACAGCTTCCAACAGCACGCCAAGGAGGCCAGCATCACCCAGGTAATTGATATGGACAACATGAATTCCAATTCTTTCATTTGCAAATCCAGCACCACAGTTAATCTCGAGCGTGGACAGAGTCCATTAAAAAGCAGATTCATGTCATGGGATTCAAAGCAATGACAAATCAATACATAACAAACCTGTGTGCTTAAATAATTTATGCTTTGCATAATAATCACAGTAACTGTAATGCTGTGTGTTTATGTGGAGACATATTCCACAGCAGCCCAGGCCACCAAATGAGCTCGATGGGGCTTGTTCTCCTGCTGTGGGATGCAACCAGCACCAGGCAGAGCAGCTACAGCACAAATGCCAAGCAGGAAAATCAAATAAACTGTGCATGAAGTGATTGCAGCAGGGAGAAATCTGGGAGGATGCTATTTCACACAGAGGACAAGGAATTTAATTTCTCTTTCCTTCAGCTTCCCCAGCAGCAGGATGGAGGTGGTTCTGATGGAGTCCACGGGAGCAGGTACCTCAAAAAAATGCCTCAGGATGCAAAGCAGTTCCACCCATATTTTGAAAAGCATGGCCTCCTGCCCTGTGTGAGTTTATTGAGTCAATCCTGATAACCACACTGCTCAGAGTCTCTGGGGTGAAATAAGTGAAGGTATTTCTGACACTCCTGAGCAGTCCCAAGCGAGGCACTGCAGCCCTCCTGAGCAGCCCGACCAGCTGTGGAGTTCCTCATGCTCAGCAGCTTCTCAGTGTGTGAGGGGAGGTGATCTCCCTTAAAATTCCCCCTCAAGCCCCTCTTCACTCATCCTGGGTGCCTGGCAGAGCCTGGTGATCTGAGACCCGCCTGGCAGAGCCTCCTCTCCAGGAGGTGTCTGTCCCTGGACTCAGCAGCTGCTGGCAGAACCTTTCCTCTGCCCTCCACTGCCAGCTCAGATGTATTTACCAGTTACTGATTCACACCCACCCCAGACTCCCTCCATATCTCACTCAATCACTGCCTTTCTTGTCATCTTTGATGCCTCACAGCCCATATGGGGTATGCAGAGAGTCCTTCCCTGGACAAAAGGAGAAACTGAGTCACAGAAAGTTAAACCCACATCCCCAAACTCACACTGCTGCCTCGTCTGCCTCCAGGGTCCATGTTTCCAAATACCTTTAGTTGGGAGGCCATGATTCTGCTCTCCTCCTTCTCCTTTGGGATACCTTCTCTCATGCTTGCCAAGTCAGAAAACCACTTAAATACCTGATTAACTACAAGCACATGTTTAAATCCCACTGAAGCCAAAGGGGCTGGATTAACCAAATGCTCAGCAGAGGTTTTTTTAAAGCAAAACTCCTTTCCCCCACAACCCTCTCCACCCCAGTCCCTCCACGGCAACACAGGGAAGCGATGGCCAGGACACACCACAGCCATCAGCTCAGAGTGAGATGCAGCTTAAGTGAACATTTTGCACAAAATCAGGCAGTGAGATCCTCAGTGAGATCCCAGGAGACACAGGCTGATTGCAGGCTGGGCTGGTCCGAGCATCGCTCTGCCCTGCGAGAGCCAGCACTGACCTGCCAGCAAATGTTTCCAGTAAGTGTTATTAAGATCCTCCTCTTCATTTCACCACTCATAGCTGCAGGAAGGCCTGAGGGTGGTGGCTGCTGGCTCTGCTCCTCTGAGTCCCAGGGGCTGCCTGGGATGTGACAGATTAACCCACACGTGGCCTGAAAGCCCCTGTGCTTGGCCAAGAAGAGAAATTCACCCCAGCTTTCACTGGGGGTGCTGAACAGACACAGGTAATAACCAGCCCTTCTGCTGTGCCCCATTCCTCCTGTCACATTTGTGGGCTCTGGGTCCTCTGTGAGGGAGAAGAAGTGCTCTCTGCACCCCCAAACCCTCGATACCCCAAGCCAAGCAGACTGGGGGGCAGCAGGCTGGAATAAGAACACTCCCTCCTGCCCACCGGGAGCCTCCTCCTGCTGCATGGGCAGTGGTGCATCTTGTTCAGCAATAAAAGGTGTCAAAGTCCCCAGTTTAAAATAAGACTTTTTCTTCTTTGACTGTTACGGCCATTAAGTTGCTCCTGTTGATATTTGGATCACAGAGACGCCGCAGCGAGCGCCGAGCGAGCTGCCAGTGGCTGAGACACACAACATACCTTTGCCCAGGGAGCTTCTGAGAAGGGAACTGAGCACGTGGTGGACCTGTGGCACTGCCATGCCCCGGGCACACCCTTAGCTGACACCTGAGGGTGACAATAACCAGCCTCCAGCTCGCTGCAGGGGATGGCTCCACAGCAAACCTGCTGCTCCCACTGCTGAGTCACACCACGGCTCGTGCACTCGGAGCTCACGCAGGGCACGTTTCAGTGCAGCCTCTTGCTTACAGCTCCCGGCCTCTTCCGGAGTTCCCTTCCACCTGTGGCTTCTACCCAACCTTCACTGGTGGGGTCCAAGATGAGGACCAAAGGACGACCAGTCAGTCCCAGGAATGAGGCAGGGCGCAGCTGTAGAAGGGGAACATCAGCAAAGCACCCAACAAGAAAAGCCTCTGCCTCCATGCCATGGGCTGTTTCCCTCTGTCCTTACAATGTGACACCAGCCCAGGAAGCAGAGGCCTGAAATGCTGGAGGTAACAGAGCACCCTGCTAATCCCTCGTACTGCTGCCTCCCACAGATGGTTGAGCCTTCCTGGGATTACTAAGCCAGATCCCATGAAATGCTATGGCCAAAGAATATTCCCACAGGTGGTAGAACAACGTCTTTGGCTTGAAGTTCCCACCACAGTTCCGGCATTGCAAGCCCAGAACATTCATTTCCCAACCTCAAAATAGCCAAAACTAATATTTTTGACCGCCAGTTTCTCCCGAAGTCAAGAGCAGAGAAAAAAGAACCCCAGAAGTTTTCAGGACACGAGACCAACTTCTTGATATCGTTTCCCAGATACAACCACAGGGCTGAATAATCACTGAAACCTGATGCAAGATGATGAGCTGAGCAAGAGAAAAGCCAGGATGAGCTCACTGTGTGAGTCGAGCCTTCGCTTCCCTGCTTAGGTCCCACCAAGACACCCACAGCCCTGGGCTGGAATTCCTCAAAAGGCCATGAACAGCTGATTTCAATATCAAGGCAGCACCAAGATGTAACTAATACAGTCACTGAGTTGGTTTCAAAGCATAGCAGCAATTGGTCTGTGGTGAACCAGACACCTATAGCCTCTCACACAGGAGACGTGGGTGAACCACGGCGCTCACAACCCGCTGGGGTGGCATTGAGCACAGGGTAACACCAAATGAGCCTTGGCACCTTATTTCCCCCTACCAACAAATGCCAGAAATCCCTGCCTGAAAGAAAGACTCCTTTTGTAAGACATTACACAAGAAGAGAACACCTTGTTTCTCTCTGAAGATACTACAGGCTCGTCCAAAATCACCACTGACAAGTTAATATATTGGAAAAACCTCCTTCTGAGAGCCAGCAGCTGACAAGCAGACTCAATGTGTGTTATCTTTTCCCTTTTTACTTTATCTTCCCTGACGTGCCTGCTCAGAAAGAGATAAGGAGCAGCTGCTGGGAGCCCTACTAGTGTCTCTGCCACTTCTGCACATGTCATTCCCACTCCTGGGATTTCCCTGCTCCAGCAGATGATCTCCTTCCCCTTTGCCAGGGGAATTCTCAGCCTTTCTGCCCCTCCATTCCCTCAGCAGAGCAAGTAGAACAGATGCTTTCCCCCATTACAGAGTCATGGAATCATTTAGGTTTGGAAAGCCCTCTCAGATCATCGAGTCCAACCTCTAACCCAGCACTGCCAAGACAACTCACGTTCCCAAGTGCCTCATCTACACAGCTTTTAAATCCCTCCAGGGATGGTGACTTCACCACTGCCTTGGGCAGCTGTGCCAGGGCTGGACAGCCCTGTGGCTCGTGGATGGGCCAGTCTGAGATGAAACATCTGGAGATGGAGCTTGGTCAGTGCTGGGTCCCACTAGGACTTTGCATGTGGTGATCAGCAGCACGATGTCACCCTCATCTTCTGCAGTCACCAGAGGCAGCACTGTGAAATGATCTAAGCCTGCAGGACTGGCATTGTGTTCCTGCCTTCAGGATTATTTCAGGCTTCTGTATTTTTGTTCCAGCACTGTCTCCTCCAGAAGGAGGGCATGTATGCAAACACAGTTCCTTCTAGAAAATACAACTGATTTATAGGATGCAGCAATGCTGAAAGGTTTTTTTGCTTTTTAATAGCTTGCAGGAGACAAGCTTAGCTTATTTATTTTGTTTGTGTTGGTGGAGAATAGCAGCTGATGGGCAAGAGATGAAAGCACCCCAAGCAGAGATTCCATACCACATTTCAGAGAGTTAATCTCATCAGAGAACTGCTTTACATCTGCTTGAAAAAGGATGGAGAAGTTTGTCAGAGCCAGCAATTACACTGATGCAGACAGGCTGACCCTGTCACCTACACTGTGCCAAATTCTCCACCCTCCCTCTCTGGACACCAACAGGGTGGGAAGGAAAACAAAGAGAAGACCAACCAGCCCCAAGCTGTGTATGGAGAGTGTGCAGGAGCTCAGGAAAAAAGACGTGGAAGGAGCCTGTTTGCATTTGTTGGTCATGCTCAGGGTTTTTGAGGGCACTCAGGCACATGGTTAAGAGCCACACTTCTAATCAGAGGAGAGGATGAAAAGCACAGCCTCACCCTCAGGATGGTGAGGGCACTCCACGATTGCATTACAGACCTTGACAGGCTGGGAATTGCACACAATCGATTCTGGCTGCTGTAGGAGAGGCTGCCAGGTGACTCAAAGAAGGGAATTGCTGAGAAGAAGGTTTCGTCTTAAAACACCCATAGAAAAATGGGATGCTGATGGAGAAGGTAATGAACGAGACCATCAGCCTGGGCAAATTATCTCCACTTTGAGTAGGGTGGCTCAAAAGTGTCCCATCTTCCCATCCTAGGACTCAATCAGTGCTAAGAACTACACCACAGGGAACTGGCAACCCTGCCTGTATCTCACAGGAATGTATCATCAAAGGAAAGTTAAGAGATCTTGGGGATTAAGGGAAGAAATTAAGTCCTTCCCATTTTTTATCCCATACTTGACTGTTTTTATTTGCAGCGTAAGATTTTTAACCATCAGGGCGAGCGGGGCTCGGGACTTGGCTCAGAGGGAAGAAGCTTAGAAAGTAAAATCTTCCTTGAAGGTTTCCATAGTAATTTCCCTGTCTGGCATCAGAGGATTTGGATGCTCGTTTGAGGATTCACCTTGGCATGTGCCTCCAAACTGGAGGAATGTGAGGCATGGCAGCTACAGGGGTGGCATCCTCCCAGATTTCTCAGTCTCTTCAGAGAAACCCAATGGAAAAGGTGTTTGGCTCATCAAAGTGATCAGTAAGTGCCCAAACTTATGAGAATTAAAGAACTGGCTCCACAAGGATTCAATTTAATGGCATTAAAATTCAATTAATAGTGCTATTCAAAAGGGCTTCAAACATTAAATACATTTACTTTAAAACACCCATTTCAGACAAGCAATTTAAGGTGACGCCAGTCTCTGGTCATGCTTTAATATTCAACAGCTTCTGTTGGCCCAGGTAAGAAGGACACATCAGCTGCCAAAGATTTTAAGGAAAGTCACTAATGAAAACACAATCAGAAATGACTGAAGCACAAACAGAGCTTTTGAGAGAGTCTGGTTCTCTCACAAGGACAAAAAAAGCATCTTAATTTCAGTTAATTCAAAGGTTGCACTCCATGATCTTAAAGGTCTTTTCCAACAGAAATGAGTCTGTGATCTGTTCCAATCCCTTAACATTCTATCATTCTCTGATTGTAATTCACTTAGTCCAGTTTAACACCTCATTTCAGCAAGTCAATGAACAAATCAGGAGTACAAAGTAGAAATGCATGTTTTCCAATCTGCAAGTAAAACTGCAACATGAGAGACCAAGATCTCTAATTATGGAGACCAGTGTAATTCATTATGTACAATTAATACTCCAGTTAATGAATCAATTAGTCTTAAGTGTGAAATCTGTTTGACACATTTACTTCATCTGCCAATTTAAATAACTGATCAAATAACATTCAAATACTAGTTTGCTGCTTTTTAAACTCGTTTTCATCTTCATGTAACTTGAGGCAGAAATACAAAAGAATAAATCAATCGTGCAAACCCCAAATTCACCATTTCCCACCAGAATAAAAACATACAAATTAATCACTCAGCCAAACAGCTGCCTAAATAAACACCCCCAGATCCACCAGGCTCCTTACTCAGAAAAGGAAGTATCCAATTACACCAAGCAGAAGCAACTTTTTACAACTAAACAGGAAAACATCCTCTTCCTTAAAGAATGATCCCCCCAAAAAAAAAATCCTTCCCACAAAAGAAAGGGATGCTTAAGTCAAAATTCTCTCCTTGCTGGTTTTGCCTGTGGTCACCACCATGGAGTAGGTCATTCACACTCACATCCCAAATTGGCCACTTTCTGCCTTGGCCCAGGAAGCCACAGAGTCATGGTGAGAAAGATTTCACCCAAATACCTTCTTCTTCCACTCCTGGAGCGAGGAGAACTGTACCCAAACAGATGGCAAAATTAAAATATGTGAAGGAATGCCAGAATGAACCAAGGCTGTGCTGGTGCTGTCTACATCCCACCATGGATCAGCAAGGACCTTCAGAGAAGGGACCACCAAGGATGGGCTGTTTGAACGGGTCTGAGTCCTGCTCCTGCAGAGATCTGTGCTTCACTACACCCACCCAAGGTGCACCAGGGCATGAGGCTTATCCAACACAAGTAAAATCCACGGTAGATGCTGCAACAGGTACAATTTATCCCGTGTGCAGGAGTGCTGGGGCTCTGCCCCACTCTGCTCTTTTATCAAAGTTCAACATGAGGCTCTTTTGCTTCATGGGACTCCCCCAAACTCCTGCTTTCCAATTCCCACTGGAGGTGAGGCTGCCCCTGGTCATGGCCAGAGAGGTGGTACCAGTCCCCACAACAAGCTCTGTGGGACCAGCTCTACAGGGAGCAGGACAGAGGTGTCCCAGCAAAAACCTTCAGGACATCTCCAGCCAAAATAACCATTTCCCACCAGCCTGCAAAAGGCTGGGGGCCTGTCTGCTCTCCCTCCTCAGCAGACTTTGCTTTCCCCTGCTGGGATTTAGCTGTTGTGCCAAGATCTACCTGGCCTTGAGGAGGACGGGGACAAAGGAACAGCCCTGCAGAACAGGACAGTAATTAACAGCTCATCAGCTCCCAGCCATGTCCTGAGTGGGCTCAGTTTAACCTTCCCTTGAGTGGGTCGAGTTTAACCATCCCTTGAGAGAGCCCAGTTTAACCATCCCCTGGGACAGAGGAAGAGTCAGCTTGGGAGTGATTCGCAGAGTGGTACCCAGCCATGGGATCAGGGCACCCAGGCACAGATTGGCTTAAAGCCCTGTGCCCTTCAGCCAGGAGTCTCTGCCTCTGCACACAGAGGGCTCCTGAGAGAGAAGAAGATACAGGAACCATTCAAGGTGCTTTTAGCATTTTCCAAGCTCATCCTGCTTTGGAGGGGGAGGAAGAGACAGAACACTCACTCATCTTGGAGTCTTTTGGGGGGAGGAAAGGACAGACACTGCTCACTCCTCTTGGCATTTTTTGCATGCTGAGAGTTATAAATGGGGGTCTCCCTGACCAGGAATCTGGAGGTCCTGTCCCTGTGGGTGCTACAGGATCCCTCTGGCTGGGTGAAGGCAGGGAACAAGGATGTCCCTGTCACCCCCAGCCTGGCCAAGCTGCTCTGCACCCTATGGCCCATGCTGGTGGCTCAGCTTTTCCAACCTGGATTACTTTTGCTTTCCCAGGTAACATCCTTTTTCTCATTTTATGCAGCTAAACATGAAACAAGGAGCCAAGAAACCCAACACACACACTCCCATCCTCCAAAGAAACCTGCAAAGGGTCCTGCTCGGGGTGCAGGCTGGCTGGTTGGCCTCTCCTTTAATTAACTAACCTTAATTTCAACTCAGTTACTATTAGAATTAGAATCACTTTTACTATCAGACCGGGCCTCACAAATGATCTCTTGTGCAATACACATCTGCAATCCTCGGCCCCCCAGCTCACTGACGGCATTGCACAACCACACAGGAACAGGCAGGAGCTGCACCAGTGGGCAGCAGGAACAGAGCAGCAGCAAAGCAGCTGGAAGTGCTGCTGTGAATTCCCACAAAGCAATCTCAGTGGCAAAGGGGACACCAAAGGACTGAAAGCAGCAGACAGCAGCATGATCTGCTGCCGGTGGAGAGCAGACCTCAGGGAAACCCTCCATGGGCCAACAAGGATGCAGAGGGTTGTTGGAACCCCTGCAAAACCCAGAAACAGCTCCTAAAGAGACCCCTCCACCCATATCAAACCCGAGCCCTGCTCTGTAATGGCAGGAGAGCCAGGCCTCTAGGAAGATTATACTGTAATACAAAGGAATGAGAGATCCACTGAGATACCCAAAGGCATGAGGAAGGAGCCAGCTCCCTCCTGTTTGCACTGGTGTGTGTCCAAGGCTCTCTCTCGAGCCTGTGAAGCTCAAAACCCTCGCACAAAGAAAGTGTTGCTGACTTTGAAAGACGTGAAGTCTGAAAGATAAAGAGTCTTGAAAAGATCTGAGAAAGCTGAAAAGCTCAAAGCAGTTTCTACTCGCAAAGCAGCAAGGTCAGAGCCAGGAGTAATTGGCGTTAAAGCCTTCTGCTTGCAGAGGAATGGAAAGGACAGTTCGCTTCTCCTTTTAGAGGCAAGGTTAAATTTACCATTCAGTGGTATTTTCTCCAGAATCTGGAAGAGGAGGCAGCTGAGACACACAAAATAGAGAAAGGGAATTAGGCATTAAATTATATCAGGCATTTAGCTAGGACCTGCAGAAGTTAAATACTAAAAAGTCCACATCACTTTGTACAGGAATGAAATTAACATTAATATATACCCACCTCCCTCACCTAAGAGGACACCAGTCACCAAGCCCCTCAACACATCAAATACTATTATTGACCTAAAGCCTCCAATAAGCTACAAAACACCGAATTTCAAGTGCACTGTCCTGCATTCCTGCCCCCTGAGACCCCCTGAACACGCCAGCACTGGGACCTGCAGGGAGGTCTCTGCCCACACAGCCGTCACACCCACACACTGGGAAGCCAGAGGAGACATCCTCAGACACTGGGGGTTTACAGTTTGAAGCAAGATAAAAAGAAAAAGGAAAAAAAAAAATAAATAAAAAAGGGCACATGCCAGGCTGTCTGCAGGCTGGAGCCCCGAGCTGCTGCATTTCACATCAGATGTGAAAGCAGCAGTCTGGGGAGGGAGGGAGGGAGGGGGGAAAATACACATTCCTGCTATTAAAGAAACAGATAAAGTGCTGAATAGGGGCTGGGGTGCCAACTGCAACCATTCCCTTCCCCAGCTTGGAGACTTCTGTCTCCAGTGAGGGCACAGGCAGGACCTCCTCCTGCTTTGGGAGCAGCCAGCTGCCCATTGAAGACAGCCCAGCCCAGCCTGGCTCAGCCCAGCCTGGCTCCACAAGTTCAGAGGAAGGAAACCAAGGTCTGACCCAAGAGTTTCATCTCTGAGCCTTTTCAGCTGAGGCACCTCCCAGATCCAGAGCAATGCACATGGGAGTCATCACCTCTGTGGGCACACAGCCCTCTGAGCCAGCAGTGGTTCCAGGCAGGCTGAGCCAGAGACCCTTGGGAATCTGGTCGTGGTGGGAGCTCATCCAGGATGTGTTCCTCAGGTGGGGTGGGTATATGGACACAGATCTGGCCCGTGCTCAGGCTCCCACACTGCCAGCCCTGCAGAAAGCAGGACCTGCCCGGGAGTGTAGCATTACTGCATCCACTACCAACACTGATTCCTCAGCCATGAAATTCCCTAATCTCAGCAGGGACATCCCCGACAGAAGAGAAAACCCACTCTGCTCCATGTGAGTGGCAGAGTGAGCATCACTGCCTTCCCCTTCTTCCCTGCATCTCGGCAACCCCCAAAGACACGTTTTCCTTGGGAGGAGCAGCAGCAGCCACCTGCCAGGGGGTTAAATAAAACCAGGCTCCGTGGATACCAAGCAGACATGGGACACATCCACCTGTGAATCCCACAGAGGAAGGAGAAAGAGCAGAAGGAGCCAGGATGGGAAGCAAGCAAGGGCAGTGCAAGGGACCATATTTCAGCAGGGCAGGGTTAGGGAGCATGGTGAGAAGACCAGGCACTGTTTGGGGCAGAAAATTACCACACCACTGCAAGGCAAAGCCATTTTCTGTCAATGCTTCCAGCAGCCTAAGAGTTAAAAATAATTTTAGGGAGGAGTGGAGGTTTCATCAGCAGCTTGAACCAGAGGAAATGAGTGCTAATCCCAAAGCCACCCCACTCAAGAGCCAGGTTACCCAACTTCCACCCTGCAGTGCCCAGCACTGCAGGCAGAACAGGTCCCTGGCCTCAGCCCCCATTTCCTGGCCCCAGATCTCCCACTCACAAAAACACAGGCTCAGTTCTGCAAACCTCTTCAACCCTGTCCTTCTGCTGGCAGCTCACGGGGAGCTGAGAAACCCCAGCCTTGGTCACCTCCGATGCATCAGCTGGTCTTTGTGCTCAGGACAAGGGACCAGGGGTTCACCCTCAGACACAACACTGCTGATGCCCTCCAGCATTCCAGAGGTCACAGGATGGTGCCCATGGCAGTGATGCCCCATGGCTTATGTGCACAGGGCCAAGAGGGGGCAGAGAGTGGCCCAGCCCAGCCACAACGCACCCGCAGGCTGGGGATGAGCTGCATCACATCAACCAGACCGCAGCACTCCCCAAGACCTGCTCTGGATGTCCATAAGCACATCCAAGCACACAGCTGAGGAGGAACATTTGAGCAGTTTTGGCATGGGCAGGGCTGAAGCGTGTGCTTGGAGGCCGGGGCAGAGCCAGGGGCCAGCATCCTTTGGGGAGAAAGTTAGAATCTGAGATGAGGCGGCAATGAAAAACACCCCCTTCACCCTGATGAGCTGCCAGAGGCACTGCAATCACTGCAAACTGTGCCCATTCGGGGCCCTGACCTCTCTCCCCTGCCCTTCACACCCCATCACTGCCCAGGTAAAGCTGGTGTGGTGGAGAACCCTCCTGACAAGTGGCGCAGCTTTGCTGCCCTTTGGACCTTGTCATTTGGCTTCTGGACACCTCCAGCACCCAAAGGTTTATTACAATACTTTGCTTTCCTTCCCCTCTTTTCCTGTTTCATTTCTGGAGCTGCTGCACTCTCCTGCCCTGTGCAGATGATGCCGAGATGCAGCAGCTGCCTCCTCCTCCCCTCTCCCACCAGCCCAGCTCTGCTGGAGCAGCAGCAGCAGCCCAGCAAAAGCTCCACGTCGAGCCATAACCAATGGCAAATTCCTCGAGTGAAACGTAATGTGCTGGGAAGCACTTCACCATTTCACTTGGGAAAACCGATCCGTTTGGCAGCAGAGAGGAGGAAAACATGCTTTGTTTTACAAATCCTCTCCCCAGCAGGAGAGACACTCCCAGAATTTAATATACTGACAGCGCTGGGCTGCCTTAACCACTGAAACTCGAGAGTGGGGAAAAATAAAAAGTAAAAATAAAAGTGATATGCTATGTAACATTAAAGGCTGTTCTACTCTGCAACTGGTGGTATTGGGCACAGCGGAACTGCAGTTCTCTCACCCCTGACAGCCAGCAGGGATGAGGTGCAGGGTCTGAGAGCAGGTTCCCATGCCCCGAGTGCTGGACACCTCGAATTAATTCATTCTTAATCCTCTCTTAGGGTGAGGCCCTGCAGCAGCTCCGTGCTGGAAAACAGAGAAGATGCTGACAGGTAAGTCTAGGAAGTCACTTTATAGCAGAGAAACTGGATTCCAAGTTATTCAGCACAACAATTCCTGCCATGAAAAGCAACTGGCTCCCTCCAGGTGACCAGCAAGGTCCAAACCCCAGCCTGAATAAAATGTATTTCAGTGTATTTCCACTTATCCTTCAATGCCCAAAGCAACCTACATGCACTGTGAGGATGGCTCACAGGGAAACACCTCAGCCAAAGACAGCAGCTGACAGCACTTCTTTGGGAAGGGATTTTAGTTTTGCACTGTGGGGTTTGAGCTCTGGGTCACTGACAGCACTACCAGAGCATAAGGCAAAAGCAGTGGGTATCTCCAGCTCAAGAGCCTGTAGTTACATGAGCCTGGCTGTGCCAAGGGAGCACATACCCTGTGGAACAGCCACTGCCAGCTCCTGCATGCAGGAATAACACGAGTGTTATTTTGAGGGCAGGCAGTGGGATCAAATTGCCTCCGCTCCAGAGACCGCTGCTGACCTCTGCAAGGAGCAGTCTGGAAGCAAAGGAGTCTGTCTGCTGTTCATATATTTTTTATCTTTTCAAACAAAAAGAAGTTTGCTTCGTATCTTAGCATTTTGTACTTGTTTGCAACCTCCAAGCATTCCTGGAAACACTAATTATTCCTTATAAGAGTCTGCAAAAAGGACAGTATTGCTCCTACCTCAGGGAGGGGAGCAGGACAGACAAATTTGGTGAAATGCAAAAGACCACAGTGGACGCTGGTGCCACTGGTGGAGCTGGAAAGGCAGGACCTGCCCATGGGATTGCTGCCCTGCCCTTTGACTGAGTATCAAACAGTTTCTGTGGGGGCCCTGGCAGGCAGGTAGAAGCCCCCCAAACCTTGTCATGCAGTGGGTCAGAAGGGCAGGAAGTTTTGGCACAGAGAACTGAAAAGTCTCAGCTCTGACAGCACGCTCATCCTGCTTGAAAAGACGATGGAGCCCCTCCAAATGCAGGAGTGCAGTCACCCACCCCCTCACTAGCATGCTGAGCTGGCTAAAAAGCTTGGTGAACTCAGTGGAAAGGTTCCCAGTAACCTAAATGGCTGGGATTTAAAGAAATCTCAACTGAGAAATGGGCACCAAGTCACTAGGCTTGCTTGAAAACCCCACTTCTGTAACAGCATCTCTTGTTACATCAGCAGCTACCTAGACCAGCCAATGCCACCACCCCTCTGCACTGGACCCCCTGTAAATGACTCAGGTAAAAAGTCTCTGCCCCACCAGGCTCACCCACCCATCCCTCTCTGCAGGAGGAAGCTCATCCTTCCCTCCAAACCATCACTTTCAGGCAGAGAAGAGACATGGCAGGAGCTCAGCTCTCAAAGGCTCCCACTGGTGGGGAGCAAACCAAGTGTCCCCTGCAGCCACCCTAAAACGTCCTCTCCCAAAAGCCAGTCGGTGGAAAACCACAGCAACCAGGATTTGTTCAGGAGGAAATCCCACATTCACTACCTGGAGGCAAGGAATAATAACACCTCATTAAAAGTGTGTTTTGAGTCTATTATAGTATCTAGGACAAAGCGTTCCCTATTTTGACACTCTAAGATATATTTTATCAGAGCAAGCTCTTCAGAAACACTCACTGACAAAGACATACCTGATTGTAACAAGTTCCTCGTTTCCCCCAGCATTTTACAATTAATTTTTAGCTTTTTCTCCCCCCCCTGCCCCCAGAGAGATGATGGGATGCCCCCATGGTCAGATTTGTCATTAGGGCATCCACTGTGACACATCCCAGCTCCCTCACTCTGCACAATCAGCTTTTGGGGAGGGCAACAACAGTCCATACCATTGGTGAGAAAAAACAGTCTCTGAAGGCAGAGACCTTGAGAGTGATTCATGGCACTCTGCAGGCACCAAGATTTATTTTTTGGGAAGGTGTTTGAGATAAACACCCTCTAAAATTAGCACCTGCCTTTCTGCCAGCTCCAATGGGCTGGTGCAATGATAAAGCTGTGGCTGAGCGGGTGCAACATTTGGGCCCTGATCTGCTGCCCAACTCATGGCCAGTTCTGTCCCATGGGATTTTCCCAGCCACATGCTCAACCCACATGGCTACACAGATCCCAGATGGAGAGGCCATTGTCTCAAAGAGTCATACTCCCAACTCCCAGTGAGGGGACACGTTCATCTCAGATAAAAGCACCTTATCTCAAGGCTGAAAGTAAGTTTGAAGAGATTTCCACAAGGAAACACAAACACATATGAAACTGTTCAGATTTCTCAGCTGGGTTGCTCCAAAGGTAGCCCTAAACCATGTAAAAGAGCTGGGCAGAGGGGCCCTGACTACACAGGGTAAATGGAAGTGGGTTGAATGGATAAGGGACATGCCCCAAACAACACATCCACTTGTTAAAAAGTTAATGGACCAAAAATGGGGGGTGAGGGAGGGAATGCTAAAACCAAAACCCCAAAGGAAAACCATCAGACTCTGGACCAGCTGTGTTTTCCTGTGGACAGACTAACTACAGGGCAGGAAAGCAGCTCCGGATGCTCAGCAAAGTTCTGAGCAACTTCTTCCCAGGTGGTAGAACTGGTTATGCCTAACAGCTGAGTGTGGTGCAGGCTCCTTGGGAGCAAACCCGAGCTTGGAGACACATCTAGTTTTGGTTTGCATGAAAAACTTGCTGTTTTTCAAAGCCCTGTATATCCCTTGAAAATGCCGAGCACTTCAGTCGTTTTATCACCATCCATCAGTACAAAAGATTAAATGCTAATTTGCTGGATACAGAGCAGTACTCCTCAGCTGCCTTTCTGTTTGCTCACAGCAACTTTCCATCCTGTTGCTTCTCAGCTAATGCCCAGCTCAAATAGACTTTCAAGGCAAAAGGTCTCAGGCTCTGTACAATTAATTCCTCACTCCTGCACAGAGCCTCGTTTCTACAAGCCAACACCAGCAAAACTCCACCACGCGATTGTGCGTCAAAAAGAACAAGATAAAAAGCAAAGCTGCCAGCTCTGGGTATTTCTGAGCCAGGAAGAAAAGAGCTGATTCTCAAAAGCTGCCAGCTCAAACTGCCTCAGCGCTTTTCCAGAGCTGCTTTAAACACCAAACTTCTGGAAAGTTGAGTGGGAACCACCTTGAGTGGGCTGTGCACGCTGCAAACCCCGGAGCTATCAGCACCAGCAATGAAGGGAAAGAGAAAAGTGCACCCGGCAGTGTTCTTTGCTGCAGACAACGCAAGGCACCTCCCCGGGGGTATTTTTCCACCTCCAACACCATGACCACCCTGCAGCATCTCAACCACTTCCCTAAAATTATGCCACAAAACTCAGACCTGCAAAAACTGAGCATGTCCCCTCTTTACCAACAGGCTTTCGAAACCAGGATGGGTTCTGCTCCCAGACTGGAGGCAAGCCCACCTCCCCCCGCCCCCAGAGAAACCTGCCCATTCTCACCTGTCGCAGGTTCTTCAGCAGCTCGGTGGCCTCCTCCTGCTTTCCCTGCTTCACCAGCACCAGCATGTCCTGGATCATGCATATCCGCCGGTGGTAAGGGGGCAGGCTGCTGCCACTACCCTTCCCAAACTTCTCGCCGGACTTCACCACGAGGGAAGCGAGGAAGTCCCCCCTTTCCCTAGGGGGTACCTTCTTGCGGTGGTGGGCCGGGGGGCTCTCCCCGGCGCTCCCCGGCTGGCAGCCCTTGGTCTGCTTCGTGCCCATGGTGAGCAGCCCCGGCTCCTGCAGCCCTGGGGCTGCATGCACGGGGGGCGACGGGGCTGGATGCCACGGAGAGTGGGGGCACAAGGCGGCTAAGGGCTGCACAGGAGAACGGAGGGGATGCACAAGGGGTCGGGAGTACACAGGGGGATGCACAG
>VXAU01000436.1:624432-661520 GCA_013399695.1 Formicarius rufipectus | reverse complement strand
GGGGGTGCGCGGGGGGCCGGGGGATGCACAAAGGGATGCACAAAGGAGTTTTGGGGGTGCGCAGGGGGCCGGGGGGTGCACAAAGGGTTTAGGAGGGAGGGATGCACGGAAGGCTCAGAGAATGCACAGGAGGTCCAGGGGTGCGGCAGCCCTAGCACGGGGACCGGTGCCCGGCGGCGGAGCGGCTCCGCTCCCGCAGGCGGAGGAGAGGGCGGCTGCGCCCGGAGGAGAGGAGCTGAACCGCGGCCCCGGCGCTCCGCTCCATCCCCGCCGGGAGCCGGGAAGCCGGGATGGAGAGGAGCTGCTCCCGCGGCCCCGAGACGGACACCGGCGGTGCTCAGCGCGGCGAAGCGGCGGCGGCTCCGCGCACACCCCGAGCCGCCCTCGCCTCCTCCTTCTCCTCCTCCTCCTCCCGGTGCCGAGGGGGCTCCCCCAGGCAGGGGAGGGACAGAACGGGCGGCGGCGGCCGCGATTTGGGGGCAACTGTTGCGCAGCGGGGGCTGCCCCGGGAGAGGGATCGGCTCGGCTCGGCTCGGGGTGCACGGAGAGCCGGGGGAGGAACGGGGGCGGGCACCCCGCACCGAGGCAGGGCTTGCGGAGGAAGCCGGAGCAGGACGGGGCTCTTCCTTCCTCCGTCGTCCTCTGGAGCCCAGCGGGTCTGGGGTGCTGAGAATACCGAGCTGAGGGCGGGGGCGTTGTACCGGGAGAGAGATGCACAGCGGGGATGGCAGCGGGGCTCGGCTGCCGCCAGCGAGGGGCATCCCCGCCCGTGGTTCCCGGGGAGGAGCACGGAGGGATTTTCCCGCTGTGTTTTCACCCCGAGGGATTTGCGGGCACTTGGACGTGCCCGTCCCCCGCAGGGGGAATGTGCTTTGGACGGGGGAAGCCCCCGCTCCGTTTATCCCCTCCGGGCTCCTCTCGGCGATAAAGCTCCGGGCAGGGTGATGCGGAGCACTACCTGCTGCCGAGCCTGCTCCTGCACCTGCTGGCCTCCTCCCTCACTTTTATCCCTGTCTTCAGCCGCTCCAGTGCCCATCTGGAAGTCACCACTTGTGCCCTGCCATCCCCTGCCCCCACCCATCCAAAACCTTCCAACCACGCCCTGTGCGTGCTGCTCCTTCCAGCAGCTCCACTTTCAATATTCACTCCTTATCTTCCAGGCGCTCCACTGGCAGGACTTAAGGGGCAGATTAAAGCTCTTGGATAAAGCTCATGATGAGCAACTCGTCCAGACAGGCAGCTCTCACCTGCTGCAGGAGTGCCTGGGAGGAATACCCTTTGGACTGATGAGGCCACAGCAGTAGCCTCAGACCCTCTTTCCTTGAAGGAGTCCAACACAGACATGCAACAAACTTCATCCATCCCCACCCCACTGCTTGGCCAGGGCAGGAGAAGCCCCACTGCAGCCACTGGGTAGTACCCAGGCTGGGAAAGCATCTCCTCCTGTGGTAGGAACGAGCTATGGGGGCACTTTGCAACTGTGTTAGAAATAATCCCGAAGCAACACCTGAAAACCTTCTGCATCCTGTGCAACTGCACATCCCTGAACACACAAATACCATGTTTCGTTGATGGATAAAAAGCAGCTCTCCTTGATCACCAAAGAGCTGAAGGCCCATACAATTGTTTCTAAAACTCCAAAAGCCGACTTCACGTAATGGATTTTTGTGTAAGGACCACAAGAACAACACAGACCCCCACTGACTTCACTAGGGTTTGGCTTTGGTGTACAGATCCATGCTTCCAGATCCAAACCAGGACTAACACTGGTGCCTTCCTCTAAAAGTCAGCTCATGACTGAGCCAAAAACTACATTTCAGTGGTTCAGCCATATCAGGTACAGTCAGATGAGGAAACATGCAGCAACGCGGTTTGCAGAAACCACAAGTTTGTATTAACTAAAGGCCTCACCTGGCAGTAAATCTCCCTGGAGAAGTCAGGGAAAGGCAGCCAGTTTGCCAATGTCAACAGGAGGCAGGAGGAAGTGGTGCCTGACACCCCTTCAGCAGCGTTTTCCCCTGCACACATCGTTCTAAGTACAGCCTCCCCTCTTTGAAAGGGTCAATCCTCTTAGCAGGGTTATGACACAATGACATTAAAGAAGGGCTTTTGTGACCCTGCAAGATGCTGTGTGGGGTCCCTGTCTGAAAATCCAATTGAAGGAGCATCATTTCAGACTTGGAGCCTGACACTGTGCCCCAAAATCCACAGGACAGGACCAGCCATCTGCAGACCAAGATTCTGCATAAGGTGGTTTTCCCACTGGAACAGGCATTGTCAGGACTTTCCCAAGCAGCAACTGCAGCCTCAGTCCTGCTGATACCCACAGCCTTCCTGCCTAAAAGGAGCTGGCAGACAAGGTGCCTCCAGCCCTAAAATCCTCTGCCTGTCCCCAAGTTTCATCTCAGAGCCTGTTCTTTACTTATATCTGTAAGCCTCTGGTACAGCAGTAAGCCAGCAAGACTGGGTCAGTTCACCTTTCCAACAAAAACATTGAATAATGGAAAAGAAGCAGAAAGAGAAACCCCTGCCAGGACTGAGATCTCCTGTTCCCTGCACTCCTTCAGAATTTCAGGCCACAGGGCCTTCTCCAAAGAGTCACAGCCATACAAACAGAGCATCTCATCCAGGATGAAGGGGAAAACGCACACCTCCCTTACGTCAAGAGTCATCACTCACTCCAGGCATACGGAGAACCAAATCCAGCCCATCACTGATTTTCAATCACTTCAACAAAGGCTGTTTGTGCCCATTCCTGTGAGATCAGGCAGCTTTGTCAGCATAGGCTGTAAGACTGACCACACCAGGAAAGCATGGGCATCTCTCCACCAACTCAAATCCATCCAGTGGGCCATTTGACATTTGTGGGATACCATCATACCTACCCCCTCGGGACTAAAGCTACAAACCCCCTCCCTTCCCACCTGCTGCCCCAGAGGAGAGGGAAGCTCAGCCCACAGGGATCCTGGCCAAGGAGGTGGCTTTGCACAGCAACCATGGCCCTAGTAAATAAACAAAGCCCAACCTTTGCACTTCTGACACTTCACTCAACAGGGCAGAGAGTCCATCGACTGCTCCTGATCAGACTTGTGTGTAGCACACAGGACAAAGCTGGGTGGGGGGAAAGAGGACAATATGGGGTGTACTATTGTTACACCAATGCAAAGCAAACACCAAGCGCTGCCAGGTTGGGCAAGTTGGATTTATATTCCCTGTGAGTGAATGCAAAGAAACCGAGGCCATTCAGGGCAGCACAAGGACAACCTCCATGCTCAGCAGTACAAGATGTGCATATCCCTCAGGAATGCTCCATCCCCGAGCATTATCCACTCCTGCACCCTCAGAAAGGTCTCATCCATCTGCACACCCATTCTCATGGCAACGCTCAGCTTTCATGCACGCACACAATTTTCCACACACACTCAGAACATACAAATCAAGCCCCCTCAGCAGCAGCAAAGCTGAGCTCAGCCCCTGAGTGCTGGGGAGCAGAGCTGTCCTGCTCTTGGGGCTCGAGCTCGTTTGGCAGCTCTGGCCGTAGAAACATTCTGCTAAACTCATTAGTGGATCCACAGCCAATGTGCATTTTTTTCCTGAGTGCAGATGTGTGCAAATTTCAAATTAGTAGATGTTTGTTTAAGGGGGTTTCTTTTTTTTTTTTTTTTAACTCCTTTCATGCGTTTTATGATGTCTAATATTAACAGTGAGTTAAAAAAAGTCCGCTGCTTTAAAGGGAAATCATTTCATGAAAGACAACAGTTTCTCCTCTCCCACAAACCATTTAGGAATGGTCTCCTACTTCAAAAAGAAATTAAGGGTTTTCAATGTATTATGCAGAAGTCAGGGAACATCCATACCATGTGAGTCAATATTGGAATAAGCTGGTGTGCAGGAAGTTTGACATTAAATGCCTGAAGGCAGAGACATTCACCCTCAGTTCCCCAACATCCCAGGTGTGGGTACCCACCACCAAACCACTTGGCACACCTGTGGCATATACATTTGGTTTCAGATTTAGTCACAGATAAAACTAACTTCCCACTTCCAAGAAGCACTGACTGGTTTTACTGGCAGTTCACAATCTAGTCACCCTTCTCTTACCAGCCCACCTGTGCTGTCCTTAGCAACGTGCTTTGTAAAGTGCTGGAGCTCACCCCTCTATTCATGTACTCACAGACTTGGATGAGGGAGATTTCATAAATTCCCTAAGATAAAAGCCTTTTCAATATCAGATTTTTACCCAGGACTCCCACCCTGAACTGAAAAATCCACTCTGGACAAGTATGATCGAAAGTGGGATTTTCAAAAGAGGGTCTAACCTTGTAGTCCTCCATAAAGTGGGTGCTTTACAAGAGCTCTCCACCACCACCTCTGAACAAAACCGTGGAAATTGCTGGCATGTGGAGGAGCCACCATCTCATCTATATCTGTCCCTTCCCCAAACACTCAAGCCAGAGACTGAGCTGGGACCAAGCTCAGTTTCTCATCAAACCCTGTTGCTCTGAAGGGCAGTGCAGGACTTGCCCATTTTTCTTGATTGGAGTGGAATGATTAGGCTTAATTTTAAATGCCAGCATCAGATTAAGGTTATTACTACTCACTATGTGAAAAGAATAAGCTGACTAGGAGAAATATTACTTTCAAGATGGCATTTAAAAGAATCTTGGAGTTAATGTGATTTTTGACTCTTATTTAAAGAAAAAAAATAACCTTACTGTAAAACACCACTACATCCAGCAAGAGGAGAGAAATCAGTCTCAACAATCTCTGGGGAAGAAGGCCAAATTGAAAAATGTGATTTTAAAAGAACAAAAGGCTATCTGTATCCTCAGCTTGATTCAATTCAGCTTTGACAAGGCACAGCAGTGAGAGAGGGTTGAAGGGCCTTGTGAAACGCTGCAAGATGTAATTGCAGATGAACTAAATTCCAGGATAAACGGGGCAATAAAATGATGAGGAACATTACATGTACAGAGAGATGTTTTTAAGGAGAAATGAAAAAACCTCATGTAGTAGCACTTATGTTTCCTCTTGGAAATAAATGAAGTCATTCCATGTTCACCTTTGAATAATTCTCCACATTTGGCCTAAGCTACAACAACCAAGTGAAAAGAATTTAAAATCTTCATCCCCCAAACCAAGGGAGAACTCAGCCTGAGCAGCCAGAGAAATATGAGTGTAACACAGAGGGAAGCGCCTTCCCCCTGCTCTCCCTTGCTGCCTGAAATCTGTCCCAAACTCTGGCATCTGATTTCAGCACTGCCCAGGGTTAGAGGAGGGCCAGGGATGAGGAAACCAGACCTGTTCCCCAGGCCTGGGTACCAGGGGAAAAAATTCCTACAGGCAAGAGCACAGAACTGCCCAAATCCCCAAGCCACAATGTGGAAAGCTTTCTTCTTAATTATCATCACCTTATCACCTTCATTACACTGCAACATCTGTAGCTGCATAAGAGGTTTTAGAAGAATTGCATTCAAAGCAAACCTCAGACGCCTTCCAAGTAATTCAGCTGCCACAGATGAAAATGGGGATTTTCATGCAACACCCTTGGCCAGATCTCTTCCTGCTGCCCCTTCCCTGTCACCAAACCTCACTGGGTACCACCAAAATGTGCTGTCACCTCGTTATCCCACCAACAGCTGCTGCTTCTCCCTGGGGAGGCACGAGAGAGGGTCTCTCCAGTGCATTCTTGTGGGATTTGTAAGTTTTAAAAATGGAAATTCCAGCAAAGGCTGTGTGCATCTCCTAAAGAATGCGTGGGGGGGGATGTTGGAGGATTTGTTGGTTTGGGTTTTTGAGTGGTGGTTGGGTTTTTTGGCCAACAATGAGTGTTCAGTCATTCAGTCAAATCAGAAGAGTAGAAAAAAATATTTGTTGGATCCCAGAAGCATTTCCTCAATGTGAAGGTCTGTAGAAGTGCTTGCCTGCATTCCACCCACAGGTGCTGGGAGGATGGACCCTTCTGCATCAAAACTGATGCCTCTGGAGCAGAGGGGAACAGGGTGGCCTCCCCCACACTTGGGTATCAAATGTGCATGGGGATTGCTGTCAAGAAACACTTTTATAATTTCATTTTCCCCAGTTCAGGTGCTTTCCCTGCAGTGCCACCTCTTTGTCCTCCCAGATTTCCCATGCAAAATATGTCCAAACCCAAACCCTTAACCCTGAGCAAATATAAAAATACTTACGCTGCCGGAAGCAATTCATCTTCCCTTCACGTGATGGCTTCAGCTTTTTTCCCCACTCAACAATCTGGATGCTGTGTTTATAAAACCAAAAGACTGTTTACACACTGTCCAAAAGTTGTTTAACAAGAGGTTAAAGCTGCCAAACATTTTTCTGGAGTCATCCTGAAAACTACCCTTTGCTTTCCTTCCAGCAGGATTAAAAACTCTTGGGCAACTTTCTGCACTTTGGTCTGCAGGGAACACTATTGCCTTGAGATGCTTTAGCAGGAAAAATGATCAGTGAGCATTTTGATGGAGAATTATCTTTTTGTGCTCTAAGGAAAATAGCCAATTCACATGTGGATTTGGGAGATAAAACTCTGGGAGTGTGTTCTTGGATTTTTCCCAAAGACAGCTTTGTGCCACAGTTGTATCCCATCCCGGGCTCCACCACCAGATCCAAGATGGGATGTGAACACCCAGAAGTGCCAGAGGGGCCAACCCATGCCCAGCCAACCCCACTGCCCGTGATCAACTGGGAAGGGGAGCCCCACCAGGATCACATCCAGCCCTCCTGGAGGAGCCTCTGTGGCAAAGGAGCAGTGAGGCTCAGTCAGAGCCAAGAGCCACAAGTCAGTTTGACTCATGCTCCTGCTGATTTCCAAATGTTTCCCAGAATCCAGTTGTGACGTGAAGACGAATGTTTTGGAGGGGCTGACCCCATCCATTGCTGCCACAGCCCAACTGCAAGCATATTCTGCCTTGGAAAGAGGGTGATGTGTTATTACAGGAGTTTATTGAGTCGGTTTTGCATGTGCCAGAGTCCTGGGAAGGAGCACTCTGGTTACCTGCTCTCTAAATCCTGCTTGGGATTGACATCCCTTTGGAGGAGCAGCTCTGGGGTAATGGATGTGCTGCTGGAAGCCCCAGCCTGAGGTGGCTTCTGGGGCCATGAGGATTCAAGCCAAGCTCACTGGCCCATTTCCCACCATGGGCACTGCCTTTCCAGTCCTTACTTCCCATTCCCAATTTGAATTTGTGGCTTCCAAAGGTGAAAGGTTTCACATGCAGGAGCACCAACATCCCCAGCTGCATCTGTGCCCAGGCTCCTCCATCCTGACCCTCCCTCTCCCTGCTTCCATAATCTAATCCAGGACCCAGAGCTCCACACTGGAGATCGAGTTGCAGCTATTTGGCAGTCTCAGCCCTGTCAAATCTGAGTGCCAGAGGCAGGGAAAGAGTGATGCCAGCCCAGCACAAACAGCCCAGACCACGGTGCCTTTTGTTACAGGAGGAACAAAATAACCTCTGCACTGGAGCTATTTGGGTTGAGCGGGAGGAGCTGAACTCAGGGCTTGTTTATCACAAACAAACTGGTCCAAATCCTATTTATGCAAAGCTGCTTAAGCCCTCTTGTTCAGAGCCTTTTCGTGCTGCCCAGGGCAGGCGCTGGGCACATTTGCTGACAAGGGTCAGGAAAAAACAACTTTTACAGTCTGGGTTTGCCATCAGCCTCAGCACCTGGAGGCTGCATTTCAGGCAGGCAAGAAGTTTTCAGCTCCCTGGGATTAAAATAATAAATAAATTGTGATTTCTAAACTCCATTACCTGCTGCTCAATGGAGCCTGAAAGGAAAATAAATGCAGATGGGAGGGGGAGGGCAACAAGTAAATCCCCATAATTTCATCTGCCTTTTGGATTGCAAATGTTCATTGAGTGGAAGTGTCCTCAGCGAGCTATGCTGCCATCCCAGGCTTTATCTAGGATGAAAGGACTGTTTTCAGGGCATTTAAAAGGGCAGAAGATTTGGGCTTAAATGTTCAGGTGAGATTGCAAACTTCACCCTGTGCAGCACAACAGCCTAGACGTAGTTTAGTTGCAAAATTTTTACCCTCCTCATTTAAACTTTGTTAAAGTTGAATTATATTCTCTTTACAAAATCTAATATTTAGAGGAAAGAGTGGAAGGGCATATTTTTCCAAGCAGGAATAAGACCTCCAGCATGTATTACACCAAGATCTTGATCTTTCCAAAGTGATGCCATGGCCCAGCTCAGGCACCTTCTTTATTCTTGAAACTTAAAAGATCCTTCTTTAGAGAAGGAATAAGTAAAGACTTCTGTGTTTTCAGTTCAGATCTCTCAACCATGGGCTAAAACTGACCTAAACACAAGACTTCCTTTCCACAGGGAGGCTTAAATCACATTTCTTTCCAACCTGGAGTAAAAAGTTGGTATTTCAAAAATAATAATCATAAATGAAAGTCCACATTCACTTGTGCGAGGCAAACTTTCTGATTTTGGAAACACTAATTTTGTTATCAGTTTACTGTGATGAAGTGACTGGATCAAAACAGCTGGAATCAACTTTACACCATGTTTTTCCTTAATAATGCATTTCCTCCTCTCTCAGGGATGGTCCCAGGCCTGGCTGAACTCCAGGGATGAACCTGAGATGAATCCTCTCTCCAAGCAGACCTAAACCTGCCAGGCAGTGCTGAGTTAGACCTTGCTGGGAAGCCTCATCCCTGGGATAAAACAGGCAATAGTAATTAAAAAAAAACCCAAAACCAAAAACAAACAAACAAACAAAAAACCTTGTGCACCAGCAGCAAGATTCCAGCTAATTTCTTTGAAATACTCAAAGAGTTTTGGGTCATTTCAGAGGCACAGTAACATGAGTCAGGCCGACCTGATCCAGCAGGATGTGCTCTCAGCACTCCCCTGGCAGAGAACACTGTGCTGAACCGGGAGGTTGCGGGGCAATCCCGAGCACTCGGGTTGGGGATGTCACAGCTCCCCATCCCCTCCCACCGCAGCGGGGGAGCAGAGCAGCTGAAGGGTTTGCAAAGCCAAGCCTGATTTTAGATTCTATCAGAGTGATTTAACCAAGCCTTAATATCCCCACGCTCCCTCGAGCTGCTTCCCGAGCACATCTCCGGGCGAGCAGCCTGAATTTCCAGCCCTGCTGCTCAAGACCTCTCATGAGCACGGCAGCAGGTGCAGCTCAGACTTTAAACTCGCCTAGTGAGTGCTCCCGTTCTTCCTCTTACTACCACCAAAGGGTCAGAAGAGTTGATGGAACCAAGGATTATTTTTCTTCTCCAACCAGAGCCGGGTTCTCAGTCACCAGAGCTTGTGCATCTCCACCTTCTTGGCTTGTTCACCTCCAACACTCTCATTCACTGCCAGAAAATTAACCTGTGCTATACAA
Organism: Formicarius rufipectus; assembly: GCA_013399695.1. Classification (NCBI taxonomy): domain Eukaryota; kingdom Metazoa; phylum Chordata; class Aves; order Passeriformes; family Formicariidae; genus Formicarius; species Formicarius rufipectus. The sequence continues at coordinate 652,141 of VXAU01000436.1, read as the reverse complement.
GGGGCATAAAATACTTGTTTCCCGGGAAGAGGGGGAGGGGGAGAGGCAGTTTAAAACATTCCTTGGGATGCCTAAATAATCCAACCCAGATGGAAAACGTGTTCGTGAAAGGAGGATGTTAAATGCAAAGCAACTGTGGGGGAATGCAGACAGGTAGGAATGGAAGGGGAACAGCCAGGGCCACACAACTTGCAGCCTGCCCGCTACAGGTGGTGCCCAGTGCCAGGAAAGCCAAAATCTGCTCCTCCCAAATTTATTTATTTCTTTTTCTTTTTTTTCTCTTTTTTTTTTTTTTCAATGGCACAACCAGGATTATTTTTCTTATCAGGGACAAGTGGATGTATGACAAGAAAATAACAGCACAAACCACTTGGTGAAGGGAAATAGAAGAAACTTCAGCTTGCTTAAGGAAGAAGAATGGGGCTAGAGGGAGAGGATGCAGGTGGACAGTCCTTTCCTTCCTACTGATGGGAGCATCAAATGGTTAGGGCACTTTAGAAAGAGAAATGAGTTGTGCAGATGAGCCACAACCCAAAATACAGACCTAAAATCTGGGGGAAATTAGAAATGGAGTTGAGAAGTGTGGATCTACTTTACCACTGAGTTCCTTTTGTGGCATCTCTCAGCATCTCAGCCATAACACAAGTAAGAAAAAAGTACCATAGAATTAGGAACACCACTTTTCTAAATGCAGCCATTGGACTTAATCTCAGAGCAATTAAAAGCAACAGCCACCAGCACTTTGCAAAAATAAACTGCCACAGAAATCAACCAGCACTGGATCAGCCCTTCATCTCTGCTGAGGCTCAACAGTGCTCCAACCCCTGCTCAGTGCCAACACCTGCCGTGGCCAGAGTGGCATATTCAGGGCTCTGTGTCATCAGCACAATGAGAACAGCGTTCACTTCACAGCTCCTCAACGACCCAGAGCCTCTGCTATTACCATCTCCCATCAGTGAGAACCTCTTCCCCTGGGACAACCAGTCAGACACTCAGTGATTTAATTTTTTTCAGTAAATGAGCACAGATTAACCCAAAGTCACAAAAGGGTTCTGCAAAGAACAGAGAAGGCTCATTCAAGCACCAGATGGCAGCAGTCCTGAGCAAAGTCTAAGGCCTCTTCCCTGTTTAGTCTTCTCAGCCTTAATCTAGATAAAAGCCCTTGCTTCTCCAGGAAAGAGCTTATTTTCTGCAGTAAGAAGATGAGGGTGTTAAACCCTGGAGAGCCAGGGGAGTGTTGCTGTTTAGAGAAGGTGATGAAATGTGTTTCAGACACTGCACTAAATGTTCCCAATCTCACCCTTCCTTCTAGCTGCTGGAAAATAACCAGGTGTCCTGGGATAGCCTGTACCTCACCAGGAAAGAAGAACCAAGCTCTTCGAAGTAAGTTCAGTGGGTTGTGCCATATCTCAAAGCCCTGAAATAATGATTTTGCCAATGTGTGTTCACATTTACAGATATGTTAGACCCGTGTTTGTAAGACCATACAGAATCCAAATGCTACAGTAAGGCCACCTGTAAACAAATCCCTGGGGGAAAGCCAAGTTTGTGTCTCTTTGGATCACTCTGAAGGTAATTTCTCTCACTCTGCCCAGAAAAACTGTGGCTGGCCCACCCCTGGAAGTGTTCAAGGCCAGGATGAGTGAAGCTCTGAGCAACGTGGTCTACTGCAAGGCTGGCTGTCTGGCAGCTGCAGATAAGTGATGAGCAGATGGACGTGGTGTGGTGAATTCTGGGGAGGAGCAGGAGGGAAAGTTACAGGCCTGAAAGTCTTAAAAGGCACAAAAAGAAAGAGAAATCAAATTAAAGCTGAATGCTGCATCTCTCCCTCTCACTACAACCTTCAGCACTGAAATAATCCAGGAGTGCTCTCAATTTTGGATTCAAGCCACAGCACTGTGAGCACCAGCAGCATTAGCCCAGAGTACAGCGGGAAGCACAGAGCCCAGCCTTTCTTCCTGGCCATCCCAGGGAGGATCACAGGTCTTGCCACTCCCACAAAATCTTTCAAAACACCATCTCTCATTTAGCAAACATCGATGCAGTGATGTGAGACTGCCACCCACAACTGCAGCAGCTCTTTCATCGATCCCCTCCCAGTCCAGGGCTCTTTCCATCCTCTGACCCATCAGGACAGAGAAATCTTATGACACATGAAGCAAGAGGCAGACTGAGCATGAGGTGGTCCTGAAAAACCTGGGTTTCTCTCAGATTCACCTTTGCCAGAACAGGAGATTTGATAGTTTGTGTTAAAACCTAACCTGCAGAGGTAGAGCCATGCTTTGATTCAAACCTGCTTTCTCTTAACACACCCCTAGACCTGTAAAGCATTTCCAGACCAGAAAGTCTTCGATTCTTCATGAACAGCATTTAGTCTGGCCACAATTTTTATTGTGTGTCATGAATTTTAACAGAAATACACCTAAACCCTCAGCACCAAGCCATCTTGAGACAAGTGAGGTTTGTACAGGGTGAGAGATGATACTGGTGTTTAAACACAGTCACAGTAAATTGTGGTGGGTGAGGGAGAGTCCAACAGAGCCACTTCCATCCATGGGAAAGGTGGAGCTGCAACTTGGAAACTGCTCTGGGTGCTCCATATTTGTCAAAACTATGACAGCCTCAAGAAAACACCCCCAAAAAAGAAACCTATGAGAAATCTGTGACCCTGCCCATTCCTATCTGACATGCTACAAATTCCCACTGCATCTTTCCATCCATTCACCCACAGGAGATGACCCCATGCACCAAAAGCAATCAACCCAGTGATAGCAGCACCCCTGAATAAACAAGGCCAAATACCCCAAACAAATCCAGAGACATCAAAGATTTCTGGATTAAATGATCTTTCTGGCTCTGCTGAGGGGGTTTTCTCTGTGTGGCTTTGGTAGCAAATAAATCTCTTTGCCTTCCTTTTGCATGAGCCTCAGAAACGTCCCCCCACAGTTCACAGACTCCACACTGGCACGACACAGATCCCAACCATCCCACACGGGATGCGTTAGTGATTCACCCTCTGGTTTCAGCACCTCTGGAAGCACAAGAAATTAAACTCCCCTAACACATCCTTGGCATCTTCCCCCAGAAGGTTAAAACAAACAAACAGATCCCAATGCTTTATTTGCCAGAAATAAAAACAACCCCTCCTAACACTTGGCAGGGAGAAGTTTGGGTGATGAGTTGGATGGACAGATAGCCTAGTGGAGGGTTTCCCATTTCCAGGAATGGGCTCCCTCACAGCCATGAGGAAGGTCACAACCTTACTGGCAGCTTTCTGCAACAGCAGAAACCCCACAGCTCTGTGGCTGGAAGTGACCTGTTTTGGAGAAATGAGCAGAATGATGCACAGAGAACCCTTTCCCTGCAGAGAGAGCAGCAGGGAGGGATGTTTCCCAAAATCTCTTGGCAGCAAGGTACCATCTGGTTTTGCAATCAGTGGTACACTTATGAACAAGGCTGAGTGCCACATGAAGTGAGGTTGGGAGGAGGAGGAGGAGGCAGTAGCATTACTAAAAGCCCCAGAAGAAGACCCCACCAGAGAGACCTCTCCAGCAGGCACCCGATGGAATTCCTGGACTGTCCCAGACATCTCCTGGAAACACTGTGCTTCCAACAACATGAACATCTTCAAGATGCTCTCAGGAAACTTGGCCAAAAATAGCAGACATGCTACCCTCAAGAGTCACAAACTTTTGACCCTCCTGGGGTCACACCATGAGGCTCACATGGAGAGCACTCGGAACATCACACACCTACTGCTCAAAGTAGGTTATAAACCACCCATGGAAGGATTCAACACTACCAGAAATGTTGGATTCAGCAAGTTTCTGTTGCCTGTGACCCAAAACACTGACTCTGTTCATACACAGCAGCTTGTGCCACCCAGCAAACCTTCACCATGCCTGTTCCCATCCCTGTCAGTCCCCACAGGCTAATGCTTCCCACGCCTAGGAAAAGACCCCTGAGCTCTAAGCTGATGATTAAGATATTCCCGTGGCAGCCAGATCTGCACAGCACCAGAAAGCCTCAGGGAACTTGGGGCAGTTTAGTGGAGATGCCAGCACCCACCCTGCACAGCCTGCTGCTTTTTCCAGGGAGCATCTCCACGTCTTCCCATCCAGCAGTGGTAGCCTGGGCTCTGTTTTAGGGCAGCCATAAACTTGAGCTCAACGTTAGCTCTGTCTGCTGCTGCAATGCCACAAATGACTCGAGTGCTCTCAGTGCTGCAGGGTGTGTTATGCTCACACTCAGCCCTCGAGTTTTCAACAGGTCTGCTCAGATCCCAGTTCTCAACAACAGGGAAGTACTTCTCTAAGTATTTTGACTTTCTCAGGGCAACCATTCTAGGGGGCCATTATGTGCCCCTGTATATTCAGCTTTCCCACTCGAGCAAAAGCAGGCAAGTCCCAGCATGCTGGGCTCCAACAAGCCCTGGACTCCGGGGGACTCCTTCCTCCTGCCAGTCACCTCCAACACAGCAGCTTTCAAGCTGCTCTAATTGACACCAGACTCCCTGCCAGCCTCCAGCTGTGCCCAGGCTTTGAGAAGATGACAGGCACCTCATGTGCCAGGGCACGGCTTCCCCCTGTGCCACAGCCACTTGTTTGTTCCACACACGGACAGTCAGGCCCGGGCAATGCCTGGCAGGGGAGAGATTCCCTTCTGAAAAACTGCTTTGTGTCAATCTGTATCCCTTCTGCACACAAAATGTTTGGAGCCAGTAACCCCTGCATGGTGCTCCAGCCACAGCAGAGCATCCTCATGCCCGTGGCATTCCCAGGGCAGGCACTGCTGGGAGATTTCCTGTAAGGCTTCCTGTATTCCTACAAACCATTTTATTCATGCACAATGGAGTGTCATATATAATTACAAGGAGACTGTGCTCCCAGAGCATGGATGGAGCATCTTCATTCAAGATCCAAAGCAGAGGGAGAAGGGAGAAGAGTTCCCTCATCCACCGTGGCCAAGAATCATGGGACTGTGGCTTTATTTGAAGTAAGAGACTGGGGTAAAGCTCAGATCCTCAAAAGAACAATTAGGTGACTCATTCCCATTGCCTTCAGGGCAAAGTTAGGCACAGATGCTGGGCTGCCAGCAGGATCTGAGCCATGGTCCTGGAAACACCACTTCTCCCAGTATCACTGCTAATATTAATCCTGACTTAAGGCTGTCCCCATGTGTGATAGGCAGCACCAGCACCAGGCCTGGGAGCTGAGCTTTACGATTGTCACAACAGAGAAAAAGCAAATCCCCTGGAATTCCTCCTTTAATTGATAGCAGGAAGAGGCTTGACTAATTACTTTGACCCTTGCTCAGTAAAGCCTTCGACTCACCAGGCTGGGCTTTGATGGGGCTGATCCAAAAGCCCAGTTTATTCCTTACAAATTTCCTGCTCTTCCCTTTCCCTGCCTGGAAGCAAGACCCAGGAAAAACAAACTCATTCCCCAGACTTTCCCCGAGCAACTGCAGATGTGGAACGTTTGCAATTATGTGGCCTCGGATGCTACTCCGGGGACACCACATGCCTACTGCTGAGTGAGTGCTGAGGCTGGGCTTGTTGTTAATTGGAAATACAGATGGAAACAGAGACACAAGGCATTCTGTCAGGTAGGTATTTTGGCACCGTGTGGTCTCCTGCTGTGCTTGGAGGCAGCTGGGGACATGGTGGAGAGCAGGAATGCAGGAGGGAGCAGCACAGACACACTCCTGGCTCGCCCCAGAGCCCCCCTGAGCCCTCAGTGCTGGCTGAGAATGTCTCCCCTTGTCCCCATCAGCACCTCAGCTGGGTCTGCTGCAAGAAGGGCTGTCAAGGGGCACAACCTCGACTAGAAGCTGTAGAAAAAGTCAATCTCCCTGAAAAACGCCCATTTTCACTCCTTCACCTGCACTCACCACACAAAACCTGAGCACCGACAGAGTCCAAACAGCACCTAAACTGAGAGACCACTTGGGAACATCGAGGGAGAATGGCTGGGAAACTGCTGCTGTTCAAGCAATTTTTCATCCTCTCCCAAACGAATCCCCATTATTTTAAGGGGTCCACAACACCTGGGAAGGAGTCGTTCACGGGGGGCAGGGGAGGGGAGCAGCCTCACACTCCTGCCCCGTACACAGTCGCGGACACAACACAACACACGCAGAGCACCAACCGAGGGGTGACCCCCTTCCCCCGTGGCCGCGGTTCCCCCAGGGGTGCAGGGATGCTCTCGATGGGGTGTCCCCCCGGTGGGGTGTCGGGATGCCCTCGATGGGGTGTCCCCTCGTGATCGTTCTCCCCGCGCAGGGTCCGCTCTGCCCGGCCCGGCGGGTCCAGCCCAACCTCGCGGTGCCACCTGGCGGTGCTGGGTGGGCACAGCGGGCCGGGCACCCCGACCCCGGACTCCCCTTCGTCCGCAGGGACACCCCGACCCCTGCGGCACCCCAAGCCCAGCCGCTCCGGCACCGCGAATTCTGCCCCTCCGTCCGCGGAGTTACCCCAAACCCAGCCCCTCCATCTGCAGGGATATGCCCTGCTCCATCCCCTCTTTCCGCAAGGATGCCCCTCCTTTGGGCTTCCCCATCCTCAGGGACTCTCTGCTCCAGCCCCTCCTTCCCTAGGGATGCCCCTGCTCAGGGATCCCCCCGTTCCAGCCTCTCATTCCGGAGGGCAATGCCAAGTTCTGCCTCTCTGCTGGTTTAGAGTTAAACCGGCAGGAGAAATTAATCCAACTCGGAATAGGATTGCAAGTCAGAATAACAATTTAATAAAAAGATCACAAAATACACTGAGACAGAAGGAAAATCCGTTTGACCCACAAAAAACTGATGTGCAACCCAGCCCAGGGGGGCACGAGCAGGATGGAACTCACCAACCCCTGTGGTGAGCACCACGTGGGGAACCTGAGTTCAAAGTAAAAAGAAAGGAAGAAACCTGCTGGTGAAGGTGATGGTTGCAGTGCAGTCGACAGTGGCAGTCTCAGACCTGTTGAGGCTCTGCTCCTCTGGATCTGATGAGAGATCCCAGTCCCAAAACCCCAAGCTTATCTCTGCCTGGGCTCAGCTGGGAACGCCCAGTCCCTCCNGTGCCCTGGAGGCTACTGCAAATAGTCCATTGTGAGCAGTTCATGAGAAAAATGACAGAGGGTTTAGAATACACACCCACCCAGTAACAAACTGATCCTGGCTCCGATAACCCCCACCGGACTCCCACAACTCCTGGGTCCCTGCGCCAGCCCCTATGTTCTCCAGGCTCCTCCTTCCAGCCCCTCCATCCTCAGTGCTCCAGCTCCCCCCGAGCCTCCTCAGGCCACAGCTCTCCTTCCCCACTGACAATTCTCAGTTTGCCTCAGTCCTGTCAATTATTTCCTTGGTCAGGCTTCCTTTTCCTTGCCCAGGTGAACACTTTATTTCCCCTTGTTTCTGGACACTTGCTGGTCACCTACCTCTGATCTCATTGAGGATTTCCCTGGAAATGTGGATTTTTCAAGTTGTTTCCCTCATCCCTGAGCCTTAACAAATATCCCTTCAGGCTTTCAGGGGGCTGAGGCTCATGTTTAGGGCATATCCAGCCACCTCCACTGCTCTGAGCCCAGCAGCAAGCCCTGAGCCCCCTCATCATGGTCTTGTAAAGACCTTCTCCCCCTCACCACAATAAGCCCCAAGCTCACTGATCACATCTCCTAACCCTCCCTAAGCTACCTCCGAAGCCCAGTTTTGCCCCCTCCTCCACCAATGCACTGCTGGAGTCACCCCTGCAGCCCCCCACACCCAGAGGGACTCACCAGGGGAATCCAGCAGCTCCAGTTTGCTTCTATCAACACCCAAATTTACCACGTCAAATACCTCTCCAGGCTCTCCTGGGGCGAGGGGGGGTACACAAGTAACCCCACCAACCATGGCAGTGCTGGGGGTGACTCCCCCAGGGCAGGCATAGCCCCCACCTGAGAGGGGATCGGCATCACCTGTGGGCAAGGGCCAGGCTCCACCCCATGGCAGCTCCAGCCTACCTGGTTACAGCCCAGTTCCACAGCAAACTCCATCCAGCTGTGCCTTGTTGTGCAGGGTTGCTCCTCTCTGCCAAACACTGAACCCACTCAGGAGCCTCCACGAGAGAGCAGGCAGTGACCAGTGCAGCTGCTCCACAGATTCTGCTGGCAGGGGGAGGAGAGGGCAAGAGAACAGGGAAACAGTGAAGTTCCAGGGTGAAAATCCGACCTGGGCTGTTGAGCCACTCTGAGGGCTGCTGGGAGGGGATGCACAAGGCCACAGCCCCATAATCACCTTTCTTACCCATTTGTGCCTGCCAGAAGGTAACAGTTTTGTTCCTACAGGACTCTGGGGTGAAATGGATACAAGGACATCATGATTTAACCACATTTCTCAGTTACTCACTTTACTCAAGTTGCTCATGAGCTCTTTCCCCACTGAGAAAACAACTTCATGGTGTGATTTCCACCAAAACCACAGGAAATGTATTGCCACCATCCTCTTGCTAGAAGGTAGAGCTCATTACCACCAAGGATCTTTTCAAAGGGTAAATGTTAGTGTACTGTTAAATGTTTCACTCAAACATTAGTAAGGTCTACAAAAAAGCTCATCTCTGCCTTGTCCTACTATTTGTTTTTTTTGTCACTACAGATTAAATCTTATGTTGTTATTTATTCCATTAAGGTGCAAGAATCATGTTGCAAGATAACAACAGAGATAGCACATGGAAATCTATGCTTAGGTCCCAAGTGTTTCTTTAACATCCTGTAAAGAAACATCTTCCAAAGGTAAATAGGGAATAAAGGCTGTGCTTGGAAGTCTGGCAGGGCAGAGCCTCCCCCTCCCTGTGGCAGTGTGGTCGGATGGATGCATTTTCAAGTCAAGGATAAAGTGCTACTATCAGTGAAGGTCACAGCACTTGGAGCTGTAAAAGCCCTTTGTAAAGGAGAAGCACAAAGCAGGCTGTCCCAGTAACCCAGCAAAAGCCACAGCAAAGATCCTGGGTATCTGGAGAGGTGCTGAGGGGAGATGCAAACCCAGCCAGTTCCCAGCTGGCTCCTCAGGACAGCTGGTTTATTTAGCTGAGCTGTTTTCAACTCAGGGGTAACAGACACCTCAAGGTCAGTCCACTGACTGCATCCAGAAAGTTGGCAAAAGCTGACACAAAGGATACTACAAAGGACCCTTTGTGTGTGCCACTTCTGAGGATCTTCCAGGACAGCTGTGGGGCTCAGTAATCCAAAGTCTGAAAGTCACCGAGTTAGTTGGTGACAGCAAACAGGTCACAAGAGTTTAACAGAAATATGGGGTTCTACCTTTAGCATCCAAGTGATTTCCCCAGTCTGCCAGGCAATTCACCACTAGCAAAGTTTTGATGTGTGTTGGAGGGAAAAGGAGAATTTACAATCCAAATTCCAGCAGCTGCTAGCACACTCATTCATATGAACTTTGGAGACCAACATCTCATTGAAACTCTTAATTTTCCAAAGAGAGCTGAAGCAATTTGCAGAAAGGTGTTGCTGTGAGGGGACAGATGCTGCTCCTCATTTTCAGCAATGCTTTCACATAATACCCAAATATTTGGCACAAAGCCGCCGATTAAAGAAATGCCATCACTGATGGCAGATGGTCCTTCTCATCCCAGCCTGCAGCAGCCCTGTTAACGCTGGATATAATCTGCTTGTAAACACAGCACGTGCATGTTTTCCAGATGAGCAACCTTTGCATAATTTTTCTTTGCCCTTATTTCAGTTTGTTAACAAACACCATCGTTATGATCAAACAGCCTGAGGATTGTTATCCAGTGAATCGCTCCTGTGCACCTCACCCTTGCAGCACCTGGAAATATCAGCAAAACAGCCTTTTCCCCTCTCCCCTCCTTGTAGCACCTGCTTAAAACACCCACTTTTAAGCTGCTCCTACTATCAAGAACCAGGAGGAAGCTTTGGAAAAACCTGACTTGAGTGTGTGGCACTGAATTGCAGCAAGACCTTCCCTATGTAAAAGGCTTGGGAAATAGTCCAGGCAGGAGGCTGCTCACCTTTTACTCGAGAACAAACCAAATTCCACCACATATTCATTTGCTCAGTACCTTTTCCCCAGCAGGAACTCACCACACATCCTCCTGTCAGTTTACTCAAGTGCAATTCTGAGTATGAAACCAGGATTTTCTTCGAGGAAGTTGCACTTCTATAAAGCTCTTTGAACAAAGCCCTGCACTTGCCAAATAGCGGCTGCTTGTTATGAAAGAGAGTTTGTTTAACAAAACAAGGGGATACGTGTCCAACTGCCTTTCTCTTCCTCTTTGCTGGCTGAGGGACAGAATTCAGAGGAGGCCAAGAGGACTGACTGCTTTGCTCCCTGAAGTAGCAACAGACTCACTCAAACCTAGGACCACATTGACACAGGGCATTAAGGCTCATTCCAGGCATTTCAGAGCCAGCCAGGTTTCCTAGAGGCATCCTGAGGGGATTTGTGAAAAAGAAAATATGTTAAAATCACTTTTTTTTCTACTGATTCTGTCTCTCAGTAAGAATTACAAAACAATGTCACAGATTTGCTTTTAAACGATGCCCTCATTTGCCCCCAGATTTGAATAGGCCCCATTTGGATGCTTTCAAGTGTTCTTCAGAGAAGCAAGGCAGGCTGGCCTTCCTGCACTTGTCAAACACACAGTGCCTGGCTCTTAACAAGCTTCCAAGAGCAAAACAAGGATGTTCACACTCTCTCAAGCACTGAAAACACACAGGTGCAACTTGTTCCAGCTGAGATTAGAACGTTAAGAGGGCACATTATTTCATCGACCATCCATCCAAATCCTCCAGCCACCTGCAGGCACCAGGAAACATTCAGCATCTGATCTTGGTCCATCTCAGTAAGTTACACCACACTTGTGGAGAGGAGGCAGCAGTGGAAGGAATGGTCATCATCAAGGAACAGTAAGAGGAGAGATGGTTCTAGGACACAAATTCTGCATGATGGGCATCAGCTGCACTCCCTACACCATAACAACATAAAGAAGACAAGTCTACACAAGGTGCTCACGCAAAGGTTTTGAAGTTCTAGTCCACTGCAGATTTTCACTACTAATTTCCTCCAGTGGCCCATATAATGTAGGTAATTTATGAAACCTCTGCAGCAACCGGGCTGTAGAAATAAAGACAATGGAATAAACTTCATAGCTTTTATTCTGCAAAGCAATATGCACATCTTACAAACACAAAATTAATCTAGGAGAGAAATGTCATTTTCAAATCAGCTATTAACCATCATGCAACAAGACAAGTGAAATGTAAGAACAAAACGAAACAGCCATCTTAACCCTACAATCACCTGCAGAGGGTTGAAACCAAGGCTCAGATTTTCTATGTAATGCCAAAGAAAATGCAAAAGAAAATGGCAGCTTTCTAAGAACAAGAAAACACGTACAAATAGAATCAAAACTGATTCAAGTCATAGTTAAAAAGAAAAAAGAAAACAAAAAAAGGAAAGATCAATATGATCTGAACTTTAATATTAAAGTTTTAACTCTTCTATTTGGCTGCATTTAACTTTGTACACCATGCCTAGGTACAATCCAATACTCCCCTCTACTACAGCACGTCCACCCACTGGGACACCCTGACCTCTCTGCTGCAATACAGGGGTGCAAAGGGATAAACTAAGGCCAAAAATACAATTCTCTGATATCTTCCCTTTTGCATTTGTGGGTCACAATCTTAGTATTTCTGGGGGCTTCGATACAGTGGGTGAGAAGTTTTCAAGCAGCTTCCTTTAATTGCCAGTGAGTAAAGTCAGACTGAAAAACTAAAATTGCTTTGCCCAACAGACCAAATTCCAGTTTGGACGTTTGGAGCTTGATTTTTAATTTGGTGAAAGGATTTGGCTTTGCTTTTTTAAAGGAGTCACATTACCTTGGGTGTTTTCCACTCCATTTCCTATTCCTGCCTTTGGTCCCCAGATCAAGCCACCCTAGTAGGCAACTCTCAAAGTCAGTATTAACACAGAGGGCTGGGCATGTGTGAATTAGGAGCTCTTTTCAGGAGAAGCTGTCTACCTGTTTTGACTTCTCTGACTTGGTTCACGGAAGCAGAACTAGCCCATAGCAGCATCAGGAAAAAACTGGAAGCTTTGTTTTATCCCTAGACTTCAAACTAGGCCATGTCTAAAGCTTTGCCTTAACATCCCTGGAGAAAACATGTTAGTTAATACTACTTAAGTAACTGAAATTCAATAAGATAACATGTTCTGAAGAAAACTGTGACTGTTTTGCTTCAAACACTCTTAAGACACTGCACTTACTGAAGCCCCACACACACAGACTAGTAGGTACCAATCAATGGTGTCTACAGGTAATAAATGAGAATCATAAGCCAGCATAGTTGAGACCATGAAATTGTGAGTTGATTTTCTTCTTTTGTGTAGTTTAGAGCAAAAGGAGGAGGAGAAAAAGCCTGTGGGTATGAATGCAGACCTGTTACACTGATGAGAAAGCTGAGAGACAAGATGAAAGGTCAATTAAGGCAACCAGTGAGATTTTAAAAGCAGTGGTGGAAAAGTCTGCAGGAAGACCCTGACTCCTGAAATTAAGGAGGCTACTCAATAAGGAGCCAGAAAGAAAATCAGCAAAAGGCAGAATGAGAAAGGGAAAAATGCAGGGAATAAAACCTCTGATTTAAGAATGGACACAGAGAACAGAAAGTGTTTTACTGTGTGGTTTCCTTGACCTTAATCACAAGAGCCCTACTTTTGTCATTTTCCCCTGAGTGGACAGCATTAAATGGGAATGGGACAAAGCTAATCAAAGGGTCATTTTCAGCTGCCCTTCAGAGCGGGATGGAGAGTCCCAAAGTGAAGCTCTGTAACACACTATGGGGTTTCTTTTCCTTTCATTATTTGCACTTGCCCAAGGCTGTGCAGAGCCCCAACAGACTGCTAATACAATACATCTTTTTATCAAGTTTCACTTTCTAGAAAAAAAAATAGTTTACAGAAAGCTGCTCTGCAGCAGAGACACACAATCCTGGCTTAAGGGCTGTGGATGGGAGGCCAAGTGGAAAGTTTTCCAGATAGTCTCTATGCTGACTGGTTCTCTGGAATTCAGCAAGCCAAAAGAAAAAAACAAAAAACCAATAACCAAATAAAATAAAATAAACTTCAAACAGTACTTTTCGGTAAGAAACATTTTTAAATAGGACTTCACTTAATTTTTTTTACTATGAATTAAAGCACAAGTTTGTCCTAAATACAGCACTATTAAAATGTGAATATGTATTTCTTTTTTCCCCAAAAATAGAAAAAGAAAATCTAAAATGTTGGTATCTTTTCTTGCAAGCAAGGAGCAAATGGAAGAAAGTATTAGGCCACACAAATACACATTTAATTCATGTAGTAGATTGGTGGCTTTGGAAATGCAGTATTATATCAAAGGTGCATACCGTTTCAAACACACTGTACATATTGGGCAAAAAACCAAAGAACTCTTGGTTTGTTTGAGACACTTGCAGAGGCATCTTAACCTGCCCAGATGCAGCTAGACAAAAATATCTTGCTCTGACTCTAAGTAGCCATATCACTAAACATATCTACACAGACATTCCGCTACGTCCACAGGGAAAGACTGACGGTGTCGGCCGCGCTGCGCTGCGGAACAAGTGCACCCTCTGACCTACTCTGAACAGACTTTTATAAATATATACAAATCAATTACAGGCACTTGAAATGTCTTTGGTTGGAATAAACCAACGTTGCAAGGTAATGTATTCACAGAGTGTTAAGACCCATTCTGGGTTCAGCAGGCAATGATTATGGTTCTCAGTAAGGAGAGGATGGATTATGCTTCTGACAAAGCAACCTAAACAAAAGAAAAAGAAAACATTTCATTAAAGGCAAGTTCTTAATCCAGTCAGAGTGATATGACATATCTCTGTGCAGCTGACATACCTGTCCTTGACTTTTCAAAACACCTTAGAAAGTCTAACTCGGAAAGGAAATCAAAGTAAGTCTGAAAATGTTTTGTGCTTAGCATAACCAATAAAATAAAAACCCCAAGGCCAAAAAATCCAAACCATCTTATGCTACAAAATATCAATAAGATCAAAAGGTGTCAACACTGGCTTTCTACTTCACAACTTAATATAATATTTAATTCTTCAACCAAAGTGCAAATCCTCCAATGCAGTATTGAATAATGACTGTTTCAATAGCTTTGTTATTGTTTTTAATTCTGGCTAACAAACATTAGAATTATGTAGCATCTTTTATACAAAGTTTTCAGTCTGTTGTGATAAAAGATAAATAGAACTACTCAATGCTTCACACAAAACAGTTCAAGTAACACCAGAATTATGGCAGAAGAACTGCAGCCCTTATTGAGCTGCAATCATCCAATCTAATTCTCAGGATCTACAAAGCACATATATGTCTTTTGTAGCACCCACCTGTACTGTCCACAATGTCTCTTTGAAAGGCAATTGAATCTACATCTCCAGAGACAAGAAAAACCAGTCTGTCCTGTGTAAAAAACATTTTCTATGTTCTCTTATCAGAGTCAATATTTTGTTACCACACAGACTCACCTTTTCAGAGCAGAATTCTGTATTGCTTTGCCTCAGTTTGCTTGGTCTGCCTTTAATAACTGCATAGCAGAACATTGTAATCACCATCACAAAAAGGAAGTAACTGGTGTGCATGAGATGCAGGTTTATTAGGGAGCGATCATCCTGCACAGAGAATTAAAACCATTTACTGACACAGCACCAAGGGTTGGCATTTTATATTAAAGCAATAATTACCAGATCAACACAGAAATCACCTAATGAATCAAGTTTCCCCCCTTTACACAGCTGGTGTAGTAATGAAAGTGATTCCTAATTGTGGCACAAAGAGCCAAAATGTTCCTTGTGTTAAAAATCTGTGTCATAGATCTTTGCCCATATACTGGCAGAGGCTTTTGTGAAATGATTTCAAAATATAAATGTTAGTTATTAAGAGCTGTGAGGCACATGCAGATTATATGAAGACCATCACACCCACTGGAGGTAGAGCTTTTCCAGCTTTGTCTCACCCCTACCAGCACTGAACACAACTATTTCAGGACATGAACAGAACCATATTGAATTAAAACAGAGCTAAGCATTTCTCCAAAATAACCGACAGAAACATCCCAGCACTTACATCTGGCACTATAACAGTTAGTTTGGGATTTAAAGCATGGTACACTTTTCCAATTGCTCCTTTGTAACACCAGAAGGGGTTATAATCCTGTGCATATTTTGTGTTAGAGTCCCTTGCTGTGGTGAAGATCTTGTACCACAGTGTAGCATTGCTGTATGTTTCAGGAACACAATGTGGTGGCTGACTGCAGAAAAACAGAAATAATTAGCACCCTGATTACATTCTCCATGTTCAGTAAGGACAACTTTTACTGTCTTCTCAAAACCTGGGTTTAGTTTGGACCTGCCAAAACAACAATAAACCCCAAAGTTTAATCAAAAGGGTCTATAAAACCCACATGATTCCTATACTAAGATAAGAATTTAAATGCACATTATTCCAGTAAGTCAACATCCCACAGCTTAATTGGAAAAACACTGGTTTCCACAAGGCTTCACACAGCCATGTCACTCTGTCTGGTGCTTCTCCAGGGTGGATTGAAGTGTCAGGGAAACCAGAGAAGTCAAAGGGAAACTATTTTGGTGGAAGGTCTGTACCTGCTGGGGTAGAGGGCACAGCAGCATTTGGCTTATGCTTATCTCTCAGCAGGGAAGAGGATAAGAACCTTAGTGTCCAATCTTATCTCTCACACAAGGCAGTGAAACTAAATTATAGGGTATCTTTCTTAAATCTCCATGGATTGTTTGCTCCCAGTGAAGTTTAGGTAGCACATTGAAAGACAGGTATGGACTATAGTTTAAAACACCCTCAGAAAAATCTACTGTTGCTAGAAGACAGCAGAATTTTCACAACAAATGGTTCACTGTGGGGGAAGGCACATAATTTCCATGTTCAACAGGAACTAACATCCTCGGAAAAGCAGCTGAGGAATTAATCACCCAGTGTATGAAGAAGTTTAAAATGCACTTACACTGTGACAGGAAATACATTGCTGGCTGCTGTCACAGTCATGCAGGTTGTGAACACGACCTGCTCGCAGTGGCCATGAAGAACACAGTCGTCTGAATTCCAGGCAGCTGGCAGGGTGAATGTAATGTTTATTTCCTCATGGGATTCTCTGCCTTTGAGAAAGAGAGAGGAAAGCTGGTTTTCATTCACAAAAGTATCTGAGCAACAATCACTAGGATAAGGGACAACACACAAAGGACTGAGGCAGCAACAATCACCCTGAACCTGTACCTTTGAAGTATCCAGGATCTTTACTAGCAACAAAGAGAGCAAAAACAAAGTTAAAATCCAAAACAAACTACAAAAACCCCAGCTGCTGGTCATTCTAATCTCTCCCACCACAGAAGAACTGGGGTCATTAAGCTCCCTTCAGAAATTAGAAACTATTTATAAGTGAACTCAAGCATGCTCAGAGAACTTTATTAGAAAGCAAAGGCATCTTTAGGCTTTCTCCTCCTAAAAACTTTATTCCACATTCATTTTTTCTTATGTTCACTTTTCCAGCTGGAGATATTCATGTAGACAAAAAAGATCCAGCAGCTACTGAACTGCACATTAAGTCATATACAATAACTCCACGTGGATATATTCAGACTGAAAATAAATCCAGGCTGCTGGAAGTGGAACTTGCATTTGATATCTCTTAAAGCAGTAACAAAGTAACAACAGAAAATACAGTAATACAGATTTGCAGCTATGGACAATATGTCTCAGGTTCAAGACACCTTCAGGTATTATTATAAATGCAACCATAAAAGCTAAAATCTAGTGAGGTTCTATTATCAATTTCTATTAATCTCCTTCAAAACTCCTGTCAAAACTTATTGGCAGGCAACCACACAGCAGGTTGGTCATCCCACACCACAGAAACTAGAATCATCTGTTGCTGTTTGTGATATTAAAGCTTATTCACATATGCATTTTAGATAAACCAGATTTCTTTAGACAACATGATACTTGCTCTCTACTGTGTATCTGTCACACTGCCTTTAAAATGTCAGTTAAGGACCTGAAGATGTATTAAGACAGAATTGAAGACAGTCACTCTACAGGCTTTTGCTGTTTGGAATGTTGTTGGCTTAAAAATTACCTTCCCTTCTCATTAGGTTAATAATTTAAAACTACAAAGCCTGACCTGGGCACACCTGCAAGTTTTTTGCCATTCTGAACGCAGGGAAAAGTTCTTCTAACAAACAAGTCAAGGGCTCCATACAGAAATATATTAATGACAAATCTAGAAACACTATCTGTGCTCTATATAGAAGATTCACATCACCAATAATAAGGTGGTGAACTTTCACTTGCTTATACATTAATATTCAAAAAACAGGATTGTAGAATCACAGAATCACTGAATGGTGGTTAGAAAGGAAAGCCCATCTCAATCCAGCCCCTGCCATGGGCAGGGACACCTTCCACCAGCCCAGGTTGCTCCAAGCCCCATCCAACCTGGTCTTGGACACTTCCAGGGATGTGGCAGTCACAGCTTTTCTGGGCAACCTGTGCCAGGGCCTGCCCACCCTCACAGGGAGGAATATCCCATCTAAACTTGCTTTCAGTTTGAAGCCATTCCCCCTTGAAACATTGGAAAAGACCTTTAAAATCCAACTGGAAACTAAATGTAAAAAGGTTCAGTCTTGCATACCTGAAAGGCCAATTTGGTGTCCAAAAATTGTGGAGCTTAGATGTGTGACATTGCGAGAGTATCCTCCAAATGGCCTGAGGGGGTCCAGTGTCAGTGTGATCGTCACTGAGATGTTTATTGGACCAGAGTCCTCCAGAGTCTGTGGGGACTGTGTAGAAGACCTCGCCTGCCCGCTGGTCACGGTGCTTTCGGGAGTCGTGGTATCGTTGATGAGATGCTTCAAGGTTTCATTCTCAGATATACAGAAGTCCAAATCATTAAACCTCAGGAGGAAAGTATTCCAGTCCTTCAAACAAACACAGAGATTTCAACCAGATTAGCAAGTTACCACTGGCTGCCACCTCTCTGGAGCAGTACATGCCTTGAGAGGCACCATCCTGCCCACGGTTCCAAGGCACTGAACAAAAATTACAATGCAAGCACAAACATCAGCAGGGCTATCTCAACACAGGGGCAAGCTGTTTACAGATGTGTTCAGTCCCAGCCACTGCCTGACCACAGCTCAGCACAGCGCCCTCTGAACTGCAAAGGGAACGCCCTAACTCCATCTGTTCTCACCATGCTCGGGGCAGGAGCAGTTGCTGGAGAGGTTTCCCTCATTACAGAACAGCACTGCTGCATAAGGAGTTTCCCAAACCAGCCAGCTGATCCAACAGGGTAAGAAACAGGAAGGTTTCTAGCCATGGTAGGGAAGATCCACGTCAGATGATTTGGCCTCATCCTTGAAATAAAACAAGACTACAGACACTCACACCAACAGTCTCTCCTCTGAAATTAGAGGCAAGTATAAATGAAGACAATGTCCCACAAGACTGTACTCTCCCAAGATGTCCTGATTCCAGTCAGGACAGGGTTAATTTTCTGCAGGGGGATGTGCCTCAGACCCACAAGTTATTCTATACCACCTCACATCATTGGTTGGAAAAAGAGGTTCTCTCTTCCCTGGAGAAGGGTGTTCCATACAGCTGAGAACACATAGTGGAGGGAGCTGTCCAGTGTTGTCTGTTATCAGGAATGTTTGTCCATGTAAATAATTCCTTTTCTTACACCTTTTGTTATTAATATTTTTGCTGTTACTGTTTTGTTATTGCAGTTTCCAGTAAACTGTTCTTATCTCAACCTTCGCCTTTTGTGCCTGGGGGCAGGGGGTTAACATTCAGTGGGGGCATTGAAGTGGGGAGTACCATTCCTAAACCTCATTAGCTTTAGGCATGTTTTTCAAATTAGTATTCCCACTGCTTAGCTCAGGAACTTCTTTGTACCTACCTCTGTCATTTCTGGTGACTTGATCTCCTTGATTTTGAAGAAATACCCCAGTGTCAGGAAAGCTATTGCCATAGCACTGACGCTGATCATAAAGACCACGAGCGGGGGTCGGCTGCTGATGTAAACCTTCAGGTTCTCCAACAGGTTTATGTAGAACATTATTCTGATTGTTTACCTGAAAAGAAGGAACATTACAACAGAGTGACTGGGCTGTGTATTACAGGATGGGGGTTTACAGATCATGCCAGACAAAAGTTTGACAACAAGAAATGGAATCATACACCGAAGTGAGATTCAGTGAGATTCAATTATACGACTTCACTGCTCACTGAACACACACTGTGTGTCTTAAATACAGCACAAATCAAAACACGCTTGACATCACCTTCTCAGCACTTGAAACTGCCAGCTGGGAACACATTTTAAGAAATTAGGAGAACTTCCAGCACAGCCCTGTATCACTGATAAGCAATAAACCCAGTTCTTTCCTTTCCCCACACACTGAGGCAGGATATACACAGCTACACTTTAATTCCAGTAATGCTTAGAGTCACCAAATTCCAGTGTGGACAGAGCTGTAACACAGTCCACAGGTTAAATGTTGTTCATCCTTGCAAATACTCTCAAAACTCAGGCTGGAGCCTTAAGAATCCCTCTTTACCCAATCCTTAGCCCCAAGTGATTCTACCTTCAAAATATGATCTCAGAAGCATTTTAGGCTTCTGCATCAAGAATCCCGTGGTCAGAAACACCCAAGAAGATGGAGGCTGGAAGACTCTTTGTCTTTATTTGATTCCTGCAGGATCTAGAACTTTTGCTAGAATCTGTAAGCAAAGACAGGACATCACATATGCTGAGGAAATGCACTGAACCATTAATTTTTGTCCAAAGTATAATATTTGGTTTGATTTCCCTCCTGAATTTTCACTTGCTGAGCAGAAAGACCCAAATTAACTTTACTGTATCAGTTTCCCCATCTCCACTCACAAGGAAAAGCAAAACAGCCCAGTGTTAAAGGGCAGCCTTGGGACATCTACTTCAGAAGCTCTGCAAGAAGGAACTTCAAGCCAATCTCATATCATACCTAAAATCCTGGCTGAAAAGACTTTTAACCCCAACTGAAACAGAAAGACAGTAACTGTTCCTACTAACGTGCTGCTTATCTCCAAAATTCACAGGGAAAGGCCAACTTCAGGACTAGCATCTAGAGAACTCCACACTGCAAGGGTTAATGTTTGAGCATCTATACAGGTCTGATAACATTTAATTAAGTCAGGGACTCTGCTCCCTGCAGGTCTGGGTGGTCCTCACTGAGTCATGAAAAGCACACAATTGTCATTTGCGATCCAGGTGCAGCAGGGCTGAGGATGAGAGAGGGACAGGTTTTGAGAAACACAGCAAGGGAAGGGAGTGCTCTGTGATCCGAACTATTGATTTAAAAGAAAACAAGAGAAGGGTAAAGGACAAGCATTGAGACAAAGCCTTTTACAGACCTCTCAGTGTATAATGATCACAACTTCCTTGTGTATACTTAGGATTTTACTGGCAGAAATGCTTCCGTTAGTATGAACAGAAGAAACACTGACAAAACCTGCAAAACTGCCCAGAGAGGAGAAAATTCTCCCAGAGAAGAGACCTGAGGTCCTGTGGCAATAACACCACACTGAGATGTACCTGCTGACTCTCCCCACACACCCACTTGCTCTCCTCGGTGAAACCTGCTGAGACAGTGCCCTGAAGAGCACAACATCACTTCCTGGGTTTACTATTTTGCACCATCAACCCATTTTAAACCACTCTGCAAGGACCAGCAAAGCCAGTAAGTTTTTATCAGCAAGAATAACTGGATGCTGCAACCATCTCTACAAAAATAAAGTGTCTCTGAGTGAGAGCACAGTGCAGGGAAAGGAGGGGATGGAGAAAGGAAAGACAAGGTGATGATAAATGTGCACCTTACCAGAACTTCTATCTTTGTCCCAGACCAGCTGTGCTACAGCCAAACAGGTCAGTGAAGGTGTCAGAAGGCAGGGATGAGAGGGAAAGGGAGAGCTGGTGCTGGCAGGGATCATGCTGGGGACGATCCGCCCTCCTGCACGTTCTGCCTCTCTTGTCCCTGGCAGCAAATTTCTTAAATGAGCCCTGGTTAAAAATCCCAAACACTCATCTAGAAACACTGGAGACACATGTTGAGATGGAGAAAGATCAAAAGATAAACCAAAAACAGAGTTGTATTCAGTGTTCCCTTCTGAATTTCCTTTTGAAAATAACACAGATGAAAGGTTTATTGCAGCATTTAATCAGAGCTGAGTGTCACTCGAAGCATATAGGACTGTGAGTCCCTTTTAAAGGGGCTTCCAACAGCTCCATTAGCATGTTTGTTTACCACAGGGTCTAAAATCAGCCATAAAATGGGATGTGCTGAAAAGTGCACGCAGAAAAATATTTGGGCTAATATTTTTATGTAAGAGATCACCAGCTTTTAAGTGCCAGTTGCTTAATATGCTCCCATAACTCAATGGCTTTGAAAGCAATTAGAAAATGCTATAAGCTGCAATTTCCAAACCATAACATGCCTTTCGAGCATTTGTGAGAGAAAAGGGAACAACTGTGGATTTCAATACTAGAGCTGACATGAAAATAGCAATTGGATGTGGCTGGTGCAAACCAGAATGACAAATGTTTCCAAGCTGCTGCCTGAAGAACTACTGATTTTTTTATCAAAGTGCTTAAATAACATTAATAATTAAAAGAATCTGTGAACCACATCACTGCAGGTACATCTAAATGTATATTCCCACTAGATCTGAGGGGTTTCTTAACCTCCTCCTTCCTGTTATGACCCGTTAGAATCACAAGACAAACACAATTTTACTACCAGCTCTAGTTGTAACTAACTCTCTCCTCTGTGTAAATGAGTAACTTAAAGAACACGATTTAAACTTTCACTTTTTCTTCACACAGTTAAAAAAAGAAAGCAAATGCTATTACCTCCTCGCAGGTCAGGCAAGGAAGATCAGATTTCACTTTTTAGCCAAATAAATAATTTAGCAAGCAGCTCTAATGACTCTGCTGCCTCTCTCCACTCTGGCTAAGCCTTTTAATACTTGTGCAGTAAAAATCTCCCCGGTCAGCCTAACGAGCAGCTCAAGTACAAGGGGAAGAATGAAAACTGCCAGCCTGGAACACTGGCCACCAGCTCCAGAGTAATTGCTGGGTATCAGGGGTGTTCATCAGGACCAGAGTAACAGCTCATGGAACTCACTGGGAACCCTGGACAAGACTGGAGATGTGCTCTTAAATCAGGCCCTACAAACCCTGGAAGTTCTGTTACACAGGTAAAGAGATACAAATGGGAAAGGATGGAAATACAACAGTTAATCTGCCAGAGTCCCAGGGAAACAGAGATTTGAGCAGCTGTCTGAAAAGCAAGAAAATCATCACGTGTTCTACAGTTTAGGGCATTTTCCTCCAGTACTGCAACCTCAAAGGAGTAAATTTCTCTTTATTTATATATGAAAGAATGTAGAAAAGGAAACTGCTGAAATAGACTGATGAGTTTTTCAAGACTAAATTACAAATAAGGAAAATCCTGAAGTCTGTTACAAAGACCAAAATGTCAATGAAATGAGTCACAGATGAAGTATTAAATTCCCATTTCAGGGCTTAATATCAAAGGAACTGGATTCCTAACAACAATAAGAAAAAATGGATGCTGTTCTAACACAGGTATCAAAAGCAAAACTGCAGTTGCTAAAAGGAAAAAAAAAACAAACCCAAACATGAATTTTAAGGAGATCAAAGTAGTTTGACATTTTTACCTATATTTTGCCATAATGTCAACTATCATCTTCTGGCTAAGAAGCTGAAAATTATTATATTTATGATCATTCCCATTCTTGTTTTGCATGAAAGATAGTCTAGAGGAGGGGTTTAAATACAGAATCACCACTGAAATATCTTAAGGAGGAAAACTGTGGGTTGCAGAGAAGAGCAGGAGGCAGCACTGCCCATCCCAGCACTGCTCCACTAAGACCTCCTCTGTTTTCCAAGCCTGACCATCTCATTGCACAGAACAGTTTAATCTGAGCTGTGCAGGTCAGTTTATTTATAAATCAATTATGTTTTCAAAGATGCCCCATTACCAGTAGTACAATGGGGTTAGGAAATGGGTCACATCAGGGTTAACCACTTGGAATAAAAATAATGTTGCTGCCAGAAAAACATTTACTAACACAAATCAAGTGAAGTCTGATTTTCTTAACAAACCAGCCCTAAATAACAGGCAAACAAAGCAGTGGTGTTCATCTCAAAATAAAGTGCCTCTCAATTCAGAACAGTAAACAGCAGCAGGTACAAAAATTATCTTTCATTTGGTTTTCTTTTTTTCAAACCGAACTTGTTATCTAACACTGAAAAAACTAAAAAAGTAAAGCAGAGTAGACCCAGGTGTGTGAGCTGGGAAGCTGGGGCTGGAGCTGTTTAACATCCTGGGGATGGTATGGACATGGGATGGAGGGCACCCCAGCAAGCCTGGCAATGACACCAAGCTGTGTGGAGAGGTCAGTCTGGAGGGAAGGGATCACACCTGGAGGGATCTAGACTGGCTGGAGAGGTGGGTCTGTGAGAGCCTCATAACGTGCAACAAGGCCAAGTGCAAGATTTTACCATACTGGTATCTCTGGGCAAAGAGAGGTGCCAGAATCTGCAGCAGTTTCAGATCATCCTTTTAGGAAGCAAATCAAGACCATGTGGGATGAAATTGTACAGCCCAAAACCTCTGTCAGCAGCAGAAGGGCAGGTAGGAAGGAGGAATTCACCCTAGAGGAATGAAAGAGAGGGAAATCTTCAGAGCAGAGCACTACCTCTGTCCAGCTGAGCCTC
This sequence comes from Formicarius rufipectus, assembly GCA_013399695.1. NCBI lineage: Eukaryota > Metazoa > Chordata > Aves > Passeriformes > Formicariidae > Formicarius > Formicarius rufipectus. The sequence continues at coordinate 628,260 of VXAU01000436.1, read as the reverse complement.
TTCTCCTTCTCCTGTTGAAAACACACACCAAAGTAAACAGCCTCCTAGTAAATGCCACTGGACTTCACTACTACACAGACCAAGAGAAGCAATTAGGAATCGTGGAGGAGGAAACCTGATGAAAACATCACCTTGGGTGCTTGAATCCACTGCAGCCCAATGCAACCAAAAGATCTGCAGCCAGATGTGCACAAACACATCTACTCCACCAAGACTACTCCAGGAGAAAGGTCCCAAGTGGGAGATAACAGGAAATTGGCTGGAAACAGACAGTGGCTTTTCAGTTTTATGACCTATTTTATTCTACAAATATGTTTACTGATTAACCACCTCCCCCCCCACCGTTCCTACAGCCTGGAAGCAGAGACTGTGGCAGGGAAATGGCCTGGCCCTTCACATATGCAAAAAGCACTGACAGAGGACACTGTATAGGACAGAAGGGGGGTCAGAAAAGGACAGTCCTGTTGAAAAGGACAGTCCTTCCTGGTGTTATTCTGATAACAGAGTCAGCAGCCTGGGGGCTTGCAAGAACAGAAAGAAGCAAAATGCTTCAGACTTGCATTGAATGTTTCTTTCCACCACTCAAAAAACTTTTCAAAGCATAATTAGGCATTTCAATGTATCCCAGAGGTACATGAACATTTCAGTTCTGCCCATAAAACAAAGCCAAGGAAGTAATTTGGTCAATTATGGTAAATTTTAAAGACCAAATTGATATTGAATTTTAAACACCCCAGTTCCTGACTTTTAACTCTCTATAAACACAGAAAAGTTACTATAACAGGTAGATGACTTAAAAAATCAGGAGGAAAACATGTGGATCAAAACATTACTCAATCTGTGTGTGACAGCCCCTCCCAACAACAGCGTGTTGGAGCTCAAAATGTCTGGGGTGGATTTACCACAAGTACCTGAACTCTGTGCCAGCCGATGTTCCTGGGACAGCAAAGTCAATTTTCATTTATCACTTAAAATAAAACTGATGCAGAAACAGACAAATCCAAACAAGGTGAAAATCCTTTCTTTAAATGCTAAGGTTTTATAAATGAAGAATCAGCAAAGGGTAGTCAGGAAACAGAAATAATGTGAGGAAGTATTTTTCCACTGGTTCAATGAACACTGAATTCTGACTTTTGTTAAAAGAGAAACACAGTTTAAAATATAACCAGCTGTAAAATCAAAATGAACCTAACCTCTGGTTGGAAATACCCATTTTGGTGCCAAACTTGAAAAAGGCAAATGAGCTCTGTGTCAAGACACTTCCTTATAGGAGAGTATATGGGCATTTTTAAACCTTTCAAGTTTTACAAGGCAAAGTCATGACTTACAGCATGAGTTACCATAATCTAAATCATATAGACTGCAATAAAATCTACAATAACAGGCTGAAAGACTTTGAAGTTGCTCTGTTAAAAACCCTGTTCTGCTTACTGCTGCTTAGCATGAGAACCTGGGAGAGAAAGGTAAAACCATTCTGTTTAACAGGATCCTTAAAGAGCCATGAGAAATCAAATTCCGTACTGACAACGGCCAAACAAATACAGGACAGCTTTAATCAAGCAGCATGAAAATTCTCAGTTTAATAATCAGAAACTGTTCAAGTGACCAGTTTAATAATATTAATAGTTAATTTCATGAAAGCCACCCATCAAGGAACACAGTACCAAATTCAGCAGTGAGAGAAATGCCAGAAAAAGGCTCTTCAGTCTGTAATGAGAACTGTAAGGAGAACAGGGATGCAGACAGATACACAGCCTGAATCCCAAGCAGAAAATGACTGACAAGTGGAGGAAATGACAGCTTTGGGGCAGGGGAAAATAAGACTTCTGGGCATAGAAAGAAGGTAATTCTGGCTATGTGAGACTACCAGGAAAACAGCCAGTAGCCACTAATGAAAACAAAGACTGAAATAAGGGACCTGAGCAACAGCAGAAATATCAAGGCTATGGCAATAATATTAGTCTGTGCACTTCACCCCCACTGGTCAAAGGAACCAGGACTTTCATTTCCTCAGCCCAAACTCCTGCAGGTAAATCTCCACAGGTAACTCACACAACCCGACATGCCACGACATACACAAGTTGTCCTCCAAAACAAAAACATGGGAGTTCTGAGTCCTGGAAACCAGCTTTATTCACAGGTGAGGACAGTTTTCTGGAAAAGAAAATCAGCTCCCACACAGACATCCTTTAGGCAAGGGGGATTTGGGGAAAGAAACAAAATTTCGCACCGGCGAGTTTTGTCAATACTCAGTTTAGGGTTCATTTGACAGAACACCTTCACCACTCCAAAACTTCTGATGCTATTCAATAAAAAATAAGAGTATCACAAGTAGCAGAGCTGCAGGATCAGGTCGGGGGGTGTTCCAGGAGGGGGCTGCACTCCTTGGCACCGACACAGGGGGTGCAGGTCGTGCCAGGCTCCCTCGCTGCTGTCTCTCCCTGCCGCATCCGGCTCACACAAAGGACACCGAGGTCTGTTTGCTCGTGCCCTCAGATGCTCCTCCCGGAGCACAGCGACTATTTTGTCTTATCAGACGGCATTTCAAGTTCTTGTCTTTAAAGTGCAAGAGAAGAATCGCATTTCACCCGGCCCCGAGCCACTCCTCAAATCCCGGGAGGGAACAACAAGCTACCAAGGGCTTAATCCTCTTTGACGCCACTCGTTCTGAGCTGAGGGAGCATCGCTCAGCCCCGCGAGCACAATTCAGTATTCTCTCTGCTCGGGCCGCCTACAGAAGCTGCCCCTCTGCTGTGCCCACCTGCTTGACCGGGTCTGCGGGCCGACTGCCGGGGAAAGGCGGGGGGTGGAAGTCGAAGCGTTCCGCTCGTCCATCCCCAAAACACAAGGCCCTCCTGCAGCTCAACCTTCATAAGAACGTAGCCATGATTCCCCACAGCAGGCCCGGCCACAGGCTCCCCTTCCACACACGGCTCTCCTTCCAGTCGCAAAAGTTCATGGAAGTTCGAGAGGGATATGGAGAGCAGCCCTTGAGCCCTTATCTGCCCCCAAGGTTCGCTTAACAGGGTAAAGTCAGCCCTGTAATTACACAGTAGATTTCCCCAGAGGAGAAAAAGCCTCAAAGAGCACACAAAGGGATCTGTTCTTCCCCTCCTCGGGCACAAACGTCCCCCAGGGTGTCCCTACCCGCGGTGCTGATACAGGGCTTGAGTGTGTCACGGGGAGACGGAGCAGCCACGTTCCAGGCATGGTGCTCCGGGAATTTCCTTGTTAAAAACATCACGAGAGCATGGGTCAAGTAAAACCAAAGAAGAGCGAAAGAGGGTAAAACACGGGTACGTAGCCAACAGCAAGAAAAATCCCCCCAAAACAAACAAAAACCAACCCAAACAGACCAAATAAAACCCCTAAGGAAAGAATCGCTACCCAGAATCTCTTGAAACAGGAATGTTTCCAGTGCTACTGAAATTACTCTTTTCTTACACTTCCGCCCCCGCCCCGGTACGACGCCACACATGCAAAGTCCAACCTGATGAACCCCTCTTTTTAAAATAAAAATTCAATTACCTAAACGATAACGATACACCGGGAGCTAACCCCGGCTGGGCCACAGCACAGCGGGACGCGAGCCCTGCGCCCGCTCCCACCACCCCGGTGCCCACAGACCCTCCTCAGGCTGCAGAGCCCTCCCCCCCCGCTGCCCCCAGGCCCGCTCCGGTCCCCTCAGGCCTTACCGGCGCCCCGGGCCGGGCGGGGCTCAGAGGCGGCGGCGCTGCCGTGCCCACGGGCTCTGCACCATCGTCCTGCCCGGCCGGGGGGAGAGGCGGCTCCCCGAGCAGAGCCGGGACGGACACACAGACGGACACA
>VXAU01000436.1:483018-624414 GCA_013399695.1 Formicarius rufipectus | reverse complement strand
CCGCCGCCCCTTCCGGCCCCGCAGCCGTGACCCCCGACCCGGCGGGCGGGCGGACGGTGGCGCGGCGGGGACAAGATTGTGGCGGCGGCGGCGGGAATGGGAACGGGGATGGGAATGGGACTGGGAACGGGAATGGGAACAGGACTGGGAATGGGAAAGGGGACTAGGAACGGGACTGGGAACGGGAACGGGAGTAGGAACAGGAATGGGAACGGGAATGGGACTGGGAACGGGAATGGGAATGGGAACGGGACTGGCATGGCCCGGGAACACAATCCCAGCCCTCCCTGCCTTTCCCAACCGCTCTTCGCTCCAACCCCTTTTCCACTAAAAAGTATTCAAAGCAGCTCTTTTTGGTTGGTTGGGTTTGGGGTGGTTTTTTGTTTGTTTTTGGGTTTTTTTGTTTTGTTTGTTTGTTTTTCCTAGAGGTGTCCAATGCCTTGAAGTGTTCGGGGTTAAACGCTGAAAGCAGAGGGCAAAACAAGAAACCATCATGGTAACCATCAATAATTATTATAATCGTAATTATCAATAATAGTGACAATAGTAATACAATGATTATGGTGATGATGTTCACAGGAGGGTAAAGTGAAGCTGGAACACACTGGGGCGAATCCAGGGAAGCACATGGATGGCAGAGGGACAGAGCTGGGCTCTTCCAGGCTGGTACTTCAGCAGGGTAAAGCTATTTAGTTCCCTGAATTTGTGTCTTCAATGAAGTCCCAGTCAGCTCTGGATTAATGACCAATAGCCAGTGACTCCTGGTTCCTCCCTGGGAGGCAGCTCAACCACCAAACACTTGGCAGGCTTCGGAGCAGCAGCAGATCACCCTGTTCACCCGTTCTGTGCACACCTGGCTGCAGAGCCAGGGAAAGGACATGCTGATCCCTGGATACCCACATGGAGTGTCCAGATGTTTGGGGTCCTGGTGCAGCCTCCTGTGTCAGAGGGAAAATGCTCCTTCTCCTCCCACCCCTCCTGACCCCCCAGACTGCTGCTGAGCAGCACCAGCATCTGCCAGTGCCTCCCTGCCCAGCCAAGAGAACACACCCCAGAGCACTTGGAATCACTGCTGATAACTGGGGAGAGAATTGATTTTGTTTTGTAACTCAGCTGTGTGCCACCAAAGACCTTGTATAGTTAAATCAACCAGCATTTCCTATGAAGCATATTCTTTACTAAACAAAACTGGAAGCTCACACGCAAAGTATTTTAGAATGTAGGTTCTGACTCCAAGTAATGAGCTGCAGTCTTCATTTCCAGTGATGCTGAACTGGTAGTGGGTTATTGAAAAAAACAATTTCTGACACTGTGACTGTCACCAATTCTCTGGCAGAGAACAGGACAATTAAACTCTGTTGAAGAAGTAACTTGTTCATGGATACAATTCCAAAATGTTTTGCAGCACTGGGGTCTCCTCTCACTGCCTTTTACTCAAACTTGCAGGACTGGAGCACCTCTGTACTATAGCCCTGCCCAGAGATTACTACTAGGAGGAAATCATTCCTGCTTGCTGGCTTTTAGCTGGGATATGGAAGTCCATCTTACGTGCCTGATTTGTTTGCTGAAAACATTCCCACTTTAGTGGCTTGATAACACGATGGCACATCAATAAGAGATACTTTAGTTACAAATGCACCAGTAAATCGTTAAGTGCTGAATTGCTACAATGACCTTTCTGCAAAGGAAAAGAAGAAAATACTTTATTACCCAGACTTGCACTTGAACGGCCAAGAATTGTTGTATCCCAAATCACAGAGAATGCAGAAGCAGCCACAATAATATTCATATTAATCATTAACAGCATAGCAAAACCCTATTTTCAGGAACTCATTAACAAGGGCATAATTGTACACACTTTTATTTAAACATGGTAATTTACACAATAGCTAAAAGTTTGCTTCTCTCCCCCCTCCCTGGCCCAGGAAAACATGTGTACCTGGATAGCAGAATTAGCACCTAGTGTTTAGAAATTAACTAAAGTCTTGACAGGATTATTTACTGCAAGCACTGGGCAGATCCAAAGCAATTTGGGCACAGTGACACACAGATACACTGAAGAATTTAAGTTTGAATTTAATTTCTTGTTAGCTCATTGCTGCACCTCAGCAGTGGGATGCATAGTTCATAAAGATAAATACATCTGACAGGAAGGGACAAATCACAGTCGTGGTCTGAAATTATTGCAGTGCAAATTTAATATAGCAGTGTTTTAAAGCAGTGGAACTTTATTTAAAGAGGTAGGTTCTTTCCTCCTTGATGGTAAGAATATAACATTGCTTAAAAGCAGCTCCATGGTCGACATCTCAGGTACACAAATGAGTCACAGAAGACTGGGTTAGCTGGAAGTTATTTCAGATGATATATAAAATGTTTCACTGCCATAAAAAAGTTCTATTGTAAGAGATTCCTTCTTTGTGGAGTGAGCTGTTCTTCTGAACTTGAAATACAGAGATCCAAACTTTTAGTGACACAGCTGTATTTACCTCGACGTTCAAGGTCAATCCCTCTGCTAAAGGGGTCACTAAGATCAGAGACTGATGTTTCGTGAAAATAAAGTGCACTTTTCTGCTCATGCCTCTTCTAAAAAGCAACTTCTAATTATATGAACTCATTTATCTACCAGGATTGTCAAAAAAGCAACCAAGATTTATCCCACTGATGGAAATGACCAAAAAGAGAAAGCCACTTTTGGTGCAACTCTTGCACAATCTCCTCCCCTCCCACCTTTTGTTCCACATTATGTAATTTTTAATATAAATACTTCTTTCTGTTGCTGAAGCCTGGCTCCACATTCTCTTCAAAAGCAGCAATATCAGCATTTTTGTGCACCACTCAAGGCTACCAGGTGTACTGACAAAGCAGAGAGAACATTTACATGAAGAAATGTCATCTTTTTAAATAGCAGGGTTGGTTGGTTTTTTAAACAAATAAGGTAAAGATGAGTGTCAAGTTTTCAAATCATTACAACAATATCCTCTGCAGTTCATCAGCTCTCCCATCCAGCTTATCCAAACATTAACAGTGTATTTGCCTTTATGCTGCAATATGATGGAACTGAAAGGGGCTAAAATGAACACTTTTAGATCATTTTCACTCATACACAAGCTGTCATGCATGGTTGAGACATCAGATTTTAAATCTATTTACAATTTTACATATTTTACAATATATATTTCATCTTTACAGCTACAGAATAAATTCAGACACTGGTACCTTTTTAAGTTTCTGCTGGAATTTGGATTCAGGTTAAACTAATTATTAAAAACAAGTAAGTGCATGCTTAGAAGGAAGCTTTCAGGAAAGATGTCAATGGACTAGTGTTGCTTAAAAATTACACCACTTCGTGTAGAAAATTTAAATTCAGTTCAAAAAACCCACAAAAGCCTAATAGAAATCTACTTGACTAAAATAAATACAATTCATCACACTTAACAAAACAAAAAATGTACCTTTAAAAATGTACTGATATAAGCTCATCTGATTTTTAGCCTTAAATTTACTTCCCTTCCCAGATAGTACTAGGAGAGGATAATGCTGCTTTGCAGAGTTAACACTGGTAATTATCCTGCATAAACCTGAGGCTGCAGTGGTGGGGGCAGCTTGTCATTCTCCACGTTTTCAGAGTCAATTGCTGCTAAGGCTTGACTTTTTGCTTTTATTTCTAATGGGTATTTCTCAACAATATCTTCAACTTCCTTTGTAATTCCATCAGTCCAATCTATTAGGTCTTTCTCAAGTTTCTTGGCTTCACTGACAATTCTTTCCTGTCTCTCATTCAACTGAGAGAGGAGGTCTAAGCTTTTACACATTTGCTTGACCCCCAGGCACGCGTCAGGTGAGAAGCTGTCAGATTCCTGCTTCTTCGGGGATGTCTGACCCGTCATGAACCGATCAAAATCTTCCTGGCTTAGATTTAAAGATTGAGCATCGAGTTTTTCAATGAAGGCCACAGCACAGCACTGCAAAGAAAACACAGAGAGAGATCACTGCAAGCTATGGGATGCACACTGTCCTATTCCTCATCCTGTTGTTAGACCAGTAATTGATTTTTGTTTTTCAATGCCTCAGCAGGTTGGGGCAAATAAGCTTTTCCAGAAGTGAATTACATCAGATAGTGTGTGAGCCTCTTTTCTCTCCCCAAAGTTTGAAGAGGTCAAAAGCTCAGTTGAACAGTACTGACTCACTGGACAATGGACATTCCAAACCTCAGGATCACTCCAGGATGTTTGGGAGGTGGGAGAACAGAAAGAGCATGACAATGAGACAAGAGTACTAAATTAATAAATACTAAATTTATTACTACATAATCAGAAGAGATCTGCCAAGCTCTCAGTATTGTGAAGGAAGCAATGTCAAATGCCCATTTTACCTTGGGGATGGATGCTCTGCTTCTACTGAAACAAATCTTTATTATTCCAAGTATTTCATTCAGCTACATAATTTCCCCTCAATAACTGATTTATGATGAAATGCAGAGCACACCAATAAATGCCTCCTGTAGGACCTTTAAAAAGCCTGTTTACCTCCACACGTTTATGGCTAGTTCTGCAGTCCCTTCAGGAGAAAAATCTCTTGGGCTCTTTCAAATAGGGAACTTTGCATCTGTAACATCTACACTGTCCAAACTTGGGATTTTAGGAACCCAAAGTACCTATCTCCTTGCAGAATGAAAAGAGACCCAAGTCTTAGCCTCAGACTGTTCAAATAAAGGGTTTAATATTACAAAGAAAGCAAAGCACTGTCTGGTTTGGAAAGCAGAGAAGGAAGAGAGAGGAGAACAGAACTGGCTGTACTCCAACTACTACCTGAAGACTAATTTGAATTTTTCTTCTGTGTTATGTTAGGCTTCCCTTTACTGGCATTTCCTACACCCAAATAAAAGACAATCTTCTTGTATAAAATGCACACTGTTCCTGCACTTACCAGGTTGGTGAAATAGTACCCATCCTCTCCTGTCATTAGCCTGCTGGGGTTGCAGAAGCGTGTTATGTACTGGATGTTGGACTGCAGGCGGGGTGGGTTCCCCTTCAGAACAATATATATGAGAGTGGGGAGAAAGTCATCAGCAGAGGCTGGTTCATTTTTTGTGATTTTAATAGCATTGAATATATGCTTGCTGCACTTGGTGATGCAGGCTAATTTATCACGAGGGACACGCTTGGAGTCCATTTCAATGATATCTATAAGATAAAAACAGTTCTCAGATCACTAAAAGTGTATTAATCAGACACTTGAAGGAGCATGACATTTACTGGGCAATGCTAATACTGCATCATTTCTATCTGTGGTGCTTGGTGTTCCATGAAAGTATCTGTTTATTCAACCTTCACTTGGTTCAGTCCAAGTGTTTAAATTGATTAGCTAAGCCTAAACACTCCTGTGGTGGAAAAATTACTCCTGCTTCACACATGACATCCCTGTCCAATACCACAAAGACTCCTGCAAATCGATGACAGCAGAAAACAATCCCATAAGGACAAGAGATGAAATTTAAAGCTGCAAACGTAATGTTCATTATGCACAAACCTGTAATTGCCTTTACAACCATATCAGAGACTTCTGGAATTTCCTCATTGACAGGAACACACAGCATTTGGGGAGTTACCCAGTGCAAAGCCCTGTGACAGGAAAGAAGTGTTAAACTGTTCTTTGCCAGTTACATTCAGGTGTTTGAAACCAGCTCTTTGCTGAACCCCAAGCACAAGGAGTGCTTTGTGTGGATGAGGCACTAGTCCAACCATGAGCCAGTTTATTCCACTGAAGCAATTTATTTTTAGAAAAAAAATAATTTCTTGGGGTTTTTTGCCATAATTTAATGATTCATTTCCCCAGTCCAGCAACTTTCATTACCCAGTCTTTAATTGCTTCTGATTTTAAAATAAAAGTGTTTTTAAACCTTTTCTGCTTAACAATCTTGCCATTTTTGTGTGCACAGCGAGAGGTTTTTAACGTGTTTGATTCAGAGCTCATTTCCAGGACTGGGGATTACTCAACTATTTTTCCTTTAAAGCCTTACCTGATTCTCTTTTGGACAGCAAGATCTTTCTTCTCATCATCAGTAGTTTCAGGGCAAAAGACATATTTGTACTGCCGAGTCATAATGTACTTTTCAATCTGATCCATTGCTTTCTCAACTTTTTCAGGGGGCACTGAAAGGTACAAATCCCATAAATAAAGCATTGCATTGCTCTTTTGAAGACTTAGTACAGTTTGATCCCAATATCATCAAATCAATATGACTGACTTGAGCCAACCTGAATTCACAGACAATGGGTATAATCAGAGTATTTTCACTCTCTGCAGCAGAAATAAAAGTATAATGGGTCAAACACCACATGCCAAAGGAATTACATACAGAGATTCTCAAGAAAGAACATTCAACACACAGATCAGGTTCAGCTACTTGTACCTTACAAGATTATTTCTTGAAAATAGTCTTTGAAACATGAGGCTCACAGACTGTTTGTTACTTGAGTGGAAGATGCACATTCACCTTCAGTTTTAAACAACTAGTGTTGGGTTTAAAACAAAAAAAATTAAAACAACCGAACCACATTTTGGAGAGTTTAAGCGAAACCTGTAAAAATAAATAATTTAGACTGCAAAACTTTATAGAACTGGTGCTTCTAGGAGTTATTCCAGCTGTTGTACTACAACTTGTTACCAGCATTTCTGAAAGCTGGTTTGGAATGCTGCAGTGGATTACAACTATCAGTTGATCTTTACTTGAAAATGAAGAGGCTTTAGCCCCAAATCATTCCTTTTTCAACAGTTAAGATATGAGGAAGAGGAACTTGATACCTTTCCAACGTGTCTGTAATTTGTCTGCCACATTTTGGTAGAAGTCCTGGGCACATTCTGACTGCTCCTCAATACTCAAGTCCTGCAACAGAACACAGATAAAGTGTGTGAGAGAGAATTGGCAGCAACAGCTCTGATGTTTTGTTTTTGTTTAAGGAACATGTCCAGCTGCAGTAACAGTCTGAGAATGCAGAGGTGTCATCAGAGGTGTTTATATTAGCTAAATTATATTACCAAATATGAGAAACCACGACACACTGGCTCTTTAACATGTGAAAGACTTGCATTTATTTGCTGAACAGAGGAATATTAAAAAAGTGGAACTAGACAGGTGCAATGTCATTTCCCCCAGCCACACCCCTGAGTAATGCTGACAAAATAACACAGACTACTAAGCAAAAGCTTTTCCCTATTTTGCCTATAATTTCTAAAGGATGATATACAGTGTATCAAAATCCCAAGATCACAGTTTGAAAGAATATCTCTACAGTAAACATGTCCAATGACAAACTTACTCTGAAATACATTCACAGTGCTATTTGTGAAACAACACAGTCTTTTGGGCATTATATAACTGAGCTCCTGGAGAACATAACAGAGATTTGAAGGGTTAAAATTAACTTTACTGATCAAGTCACTTTTTACCATTAAATGGCATCATAAAACTACACCTAAAAAAAACTGTAGAGAGAACTTGGCATCTGAATTCTCTAAGGGCAAAAACTGGACAGCTGCCCTGAACACAGTCTCATTTCTGCATTCTAGACCTGGTTTATGTGCAGTAGGAAATTATATGTTTTGAGTTCTTTTTGACCAGCACAAACTATCAAGGAAGTAGAAAAGAGAAGCTTCAGTGTTTGAAACCAATAACACTGCACTGTTTTCACAAACTCTATGCTCAGAGTGAATCAGATCTGAAAGAAAAAAAACCAAGCTTCAAGATGTTCTCAAAGTAGAAGGCACGTAAAATTCCATCAGAACTCCCTTTAATTGCCCAATTTGAGGAGATAATTTGAGTCAGTACATACTAAATAGGAAAGGTAGAAGAGGGAAAAAAAATGTGCTGAATACTGACTGATTCCAACCATAGGTGGCACTACAGACTGATCAATACTGCAACAACATTGACTTTGTTTTCATGGAAAATGAAGATGTAACCCTTATTCCATATTTTAAAAAGCACAATTAAGTTCCCCTTCCCCAAATAAAAGGAGATGTGTGGGTTCATGCTGTATTATTTTTATAACCTTTTAGACTTCAGTTGCCCCATCCCTGAAAGTGTCCAAGGCCAGGTTGGAACAGGGTTTGGAGCAATCTGGGCTAATGGAAGGTGTCCCTGCCCATGGCAGGGGGTGGAACTGGATATCTTTGAGGTGTCTCTTCCAGCCCAAACCATTCTGTGTCTCTGAGATACCTACAAACTCAGAATGCAATATCTTATCATTCCCACAAGTCATATTTATCTAGAAAATTGCTGAACAGACTAATTTATATGGGAGTTATTCGGGACTAATTTATTTGGGCTGCAAAGGCAAGTTCTCTGAGATATTGGGGTTGGAAGGGTTCTTTGGTCACACACCAAAAAACAAGGCAGCCAGAACTTACAGCTGCCATGAGATCTTCATTTGACCAAGCACATCAGCTGAAGACTCCTGTGCACCCTCCATAAAACCCAAACTGCTGGAAGAAGTGCAGCATTTTCTCCCTCTCTCCCCAGTTTCCCCATTTTATTTATGCAAAAGGCAGGCAGGACTTACCCTTTTATGATTCATTGTGTCCAGAAATAGTTTGCATTGCTTATAGATGTCTTGTCCAGGCTTATGATAAGTCTTGAGAAACTCTATGAACTCCTTGGACACTCGATCTGTCTCAATGCTTGCCTGCCTGTTTATAGAGGGGCTGGGAGCCTTGGTTTCTTGGATCTCTGCTGGGAGAATTTGGGCACAACAGATCAGCTTTGCACACTGATAGATAAATTCAGGAAGTGTTTAATGGGTTTTAAAATTTCAAGGTGCTTTTTTTCCGACTGTGCAGATGATTGATCATTTATTTGTCAGGCTTTGCCAGTGAAATGCTGGATATTATTAAACAGAACTCCAGGAAACTGAGTATTCTACTGAAGTGAAACGTTTATAGCCACACCCCCATTTACACTAACGGTCTTTTTATATTATTAAATGACTGTAACATGGGTTTGCTTTTGGGTTTCTTATATTTTCATTCCCAGGTAAGATATCTCCATATTAAATGAAAGCTTCCAGATGGGATTCTGGAGCAGTTTAAGATAATGGAGTGGTCCCTTGTCCATTCCCCCTCACCTCTGCATTCCTGCTCCTTTGCTTGCACCAACATAAGTATTCATTCAACTGGCTCATGAACCAGCTCAGGGAGCAGTAGGTTGGCCAGTTATTGTCCAGGAACAACACTGCACACATCACTGGATGCAAGTTTACAGAGCTGCAACCACAGGGGTTTTTTCCCCACACAAACACATCACTTTTCAAGTTGCAAGTTAATTGTGCTGCTCCAATACCTTCACTAGCCAGGTTTAGTTCACCCACCTTTCAGCTTGCCAGCCAACACTGTTCAAAATGGGAGGATTGAATAGAGATGATGTAAATGAACATGGTGAAAAGCAAGCAGCAGAAAGACAGAAAACATGAAAATATTCATGGTCAACACAATACAAGTATCTTTCAATCTGAAAATACTAACATGCACAACAAAAAAGCCTTGTTTCAATAAGCACACAAGCAGAACTCCAAAATAAATACCAGGGATTAATATACTTAAGGTGGCTCAATCGAGACTTCAGGTAGCTTACTGGGAGTTTTGTTTGTTTCTTTTTTGTTACTTGCTTTTAGAAAGCTCCAGCTCTAAATTCAAAGCCGTGTCATCCAGTGACTAACAAACACTGATCATCTGACCAGAGCACAAGACTCCACTCTTTAGGATACCCCTCTCTGAGTGATAATCAGGTCAGGTCCCATTTGAACATTTATGGTATTTAAGTGATAAGAACACAAAAAGTTTTGCAAATATTTAAATTCCAACTGTACCAACTGAGATAAAAAGTGCATAACAAACTGCTTTTTAGTTACACAAGGACATTCTTCCAGAGATGATTTCTTTGCACCTAGGAGTCACAGCAGCACAGCACAAATGCCTGGACAGGGGTCAAGCTGAAGGGTGACCATTGCTGTGTGTTGATCTAAATTTGTCACGTTCCGTTTTAGGTAAGCACTAAGAGGGAAGCACAGTCTTGATACAATAAAGACAGCAGGTCCACTTTCAAAAAGGTAGAATTCTAAGATATTTCTTCCATGATTAATTACTGATCTCAGTTTGAAGTACAGTTGAAGATTAATTTACTTATTTCAACACTGAGTTCATTCTATGATAAAAATAATGAACCTCATTTGACTATTTGACCTTAAGGAATATGAATATTATTTTTTCAGTCATAAATTTAAAATAAATTTTTAGTTACTGGAGAGAGGCAGATTACTGTTAAGTACTAAAAAAATTCATGTTAGAATGAACTGTCTTCAACTACCAAGAACTACTTGCAGTCACTCAGAAGTTGCAACTTCATTAATCTCTGAGCTGAAATCCTGATTTAAGGAAAATTAATCTGTACAATATGCACTGATTACTAAGGACTGCAGGAACAAATGTACTTACAGTAACAAACTATTTTCAGGTTTGTCACATGTTCTAAAAGAATTAAGTCCAACTAAAAAGAAGCCGATTACAGAAAAGAAATTCCATTTGAACAAGAGAAGCCAGTAGTGGAAATATGCCAAAGTGAAAAAAGAAAGAGCATTGGAGGAGTTAAGAAATGATCACCTTCACAAGGAACAAACACCATTAATAGTAAAATCTTTCTCAAGGCATTCTAGAGAAATGCTAATTGTCACAGCAGAACATGAGCACTCCAGTGATTCACTATGGTTGTGCCATGGTCATGAATCTGAGCCCAAGTAAGGAATATAAAAAAGGGTTTGTCATTAGCTCCACTATACACAGTCACTCACCTTCATAAAATTTGCAAAATAAAGAATGGTAAGTCTTCAAATTTCTTTCCTCAGCAGAACAAGTCAGAGTTGCACACAAATAACGTAGGACGAGCTACTAAAGCTCTTTGCAGCAAAGGTTTTGGAATCCTTTTGGTCTAAACGAAACCTCTGTGTCTTCTCTTGATACAAAATTGCCTTCTTGATTAATATAACAAACATTTGGAGATGTTTTGAGAATGCAAAAATTCTTGAAGTGTCAGCTATTAAACAGAAGTAGCTTCAACTTATAATCAGATTTAGAACAGCAACCTGGAATCCTTCTTGGATAAAAATACGAAGCAGCCCAAGATCCAGCTACTTCTTACAAAATTCTTATTTTTTGAAAGTGTATAATCCTTCAGTGGTCACACTAAGGTGGACCTCAAAGAACCTTCAGCTTTAATCCTATGCTCCCCCTACCAGAAAGCAAAGAACTGGTTTAGAGATTCAAGTTCCCCTCAAGATGCTGGACTTGCTTTTTTGTCATCTTCATGTTTGAGAGCACAAGTTTGAACTGGCACAACCCTAGTTTGTATTTTGCAAAGCCCAACTAGGAAGTAAGCTCACTAAAACCAGGCAGACAGCTTGCTCAGGCTGTGCTGTGTTACCTTCAGAAGGGGAAGCCAGTTCCCAAGAGGGAGTAAAAATCTCCTTCAAATCCCTGAGAATATTATCAGCATTGCGTTCCCTCCCAAGCTGTCCTTTCTCTTGAGCAGCTGAAATAAATGCAAAAGCAAGCGGGACACCGAGCGCAGGAGCGTGGCAGGAGAGATGGCAGAGGGGTAAACAAAGAGAATATGGAAAGTGAGAGCAATGAAAATAAAAAAAACACGTTTTAATTACACAGGTGAATGCCTCACGTAGCCAGCTGCTGCCATGCACCAGGACAATTCTAGGATGAAATTCAGGCATGTTTTTTGTTAAGGAAATGCACTGTCTATAAGGCCAAGACAGATTTATGTTGATTTTCCTTCTGGAATTCCTACTCCACGGCCCAACATTTTCTGGTTTTAGCCTGTCTAAGCTGTTGCTGTGCAAAGACATCAGTGCCACTGATCATTCTTACTTGGAATATCTTCTGTAGGACAAATATTCAGACAACCACAAACTTGATATTCACAACCCACATGCACATAAACACTGAAGTCTCACATTTATTTCCAGTTAAAGGCACTCTGCTTACACATCCCATTTTTTCTGCTAAGGCTGTCAAAGTGATCCATTAAGGCAGCATCAGGTGATAAGTTATCTCAGTGTTTCTATCACACTTAGACATGAGTTTCTCTGAGGTGACTGACAGCCAGAACCTTTCCTCCTGCTTTCTTCAGGAGAAATTCCCCTTCAGCTCCTAACCCATGGTATGACACTGTGGTTGACTCAGGGATTTAGCAAGAACATGAGCAAGAGGAACAAGCTACTTAAGTGGCAAACCCCCACCAGGAATACATTTATACTGCACTTCAGTGGAAGAACTCCTGTATAACTGCACACAAACACAGCCACAGGTTTAGCAGTGCACTATTCTATGTTAATGGTTGTCTGGCATCACCCAAAAGCCCACATTTTTCTGTGTTTTCAGTAGCAACTGCTCTCCAGAAGCATCATTATTCCCATTTTTTAAAAGTCAACCCAAAGAGCTCTACTCTGCCTTTTGGAACACTGACATCTGTCAAAAATACTTCTGAATTTAACATGTTGTACAGAACCACTAAAAGCAAAGGAGGCAGTTACCCTTCTTAGCTCCTGCTCTGGAAGAAGCGGTGAAGAACTTCTTTACAGTAGTGACCTTTCGTGTTTTCTCATTGGTTTTCTTCTCCTCAAACTTGGAAAAGGTCAGTGATTGGGCCCCTTGGGTACTCTGACTACTGGCATAGGCTTCTTCCTCCTCCCGCTGAAGCCTGGAATTAGAAAAATATAGGTCTGATCTAAGTGCTTAAAAACAAGACAAATAAGTTAGTTTCCTGTGCAGTAATTATCACTCATTTGACGTGCTAATTCCCCCTATACCCATCTTCATTTCTTGCTTCCTACCACATCTCCCTTCACTACATGACATCCACCCTTTCCATGGTGCAATGGTAAAAGCAAGGGAAAGGTTAAGATGACCAGGAAGGGTTAAATAGTAAGGTTTAAAGAAAGACTGAGGTATAATCATGGTCACCTTCCCCTCCTGTCACAGCCCTGAATTCTCTAAGGCAGAGCTGAGGGCAAAGACTGTGGGAGGAACTCCAGAGATCGATTTGTTGCCTTCCTCCCTGCATCATGCTGAGTTTCACAACCACAGGCAATCCTCTGCCACCTTAATGAAGGGAAACACCCTCTCACAGTCTCAGAAATATTCTGGGAAGCCAAGCATTGTCGATATAATCTGTTTACAAAGATAAACTTGCTTGAATGAATGAGGCAATCCCCCTCACTGCAACTCTGCTGGGTGCTCTGCAAAGACCAAGCCCAGCTTTTAATCTACAGGTACAAAGTAGGGAGGGCCAAGCATACCAATCCTTCAACTTTTCTCCCTATGCAGGAGGATTAAAATAGGTTAAATTATATTGCCCTTCAAGATGCAACAAGGTTGAGCAATTGTCTTTAAACATCCATCCAGCTCAGGATGGACCATAGTGTTGGATCTGCAATCTCTTGAGGCAGGAATTGTATCTTATCTGTGCTGACAAGGCTGTCTGTGCACTACAACAAAAAATCAGAGCTTATTCTTGTCTTCAGCATCTCCCTGCTGAACAGCTACTTATTAAAGAACTCCTTAAATACCCCACTTTATTGTGCAGACAAGACTGGCAGCATAACTACCTGCTCTAATAACACCTAAATTCATATTAACTGTTTAAGACAAATCTATGGCAGATGAAAAAAATGACATGTCCTCCCTTGTACTCGCTGGATTACCTGGCACCTTCAGATTAGGCTAGAAAAAGTTCCAACCACATTCTCTGCAGTTAATCTGTTCCAGTGCCAGACAGGAAAGAAAACTTCAAAATCAAACAAAATAACTACTTCAAAGCCTAAAGTAAGAGGGTCTAGGGGAGTTAAATACCAGAAAATCTAGGAGTTTCCAAACTATAACCATCACTTTGGACCCAGATCAAGCTCAGACACCTTCCACAGATGTCATGTCCTCCAGGCAGGCTGACATGAACAGTCCACTTAATTAATGCCTTCTTTTCCTTCCCCAAAGACCTTGATTAATGTATCACTGGGTAACTCAAGGTCTCCAAATGGTTCCAAGCTCTACCCAAATCCAACAAAAAGCTGTTGTAGCTACTCATATTTTCTCACTCAAGCACAGATTTCCTCCAACACCCATTTTCAGGGTCAAGCATCTGTCACACTAGGAAAACTAAACTGGCTTGAAAAAATAAGCAGTTAGAAAAATTATCTAAGTTAAGAAAGCCAAAGCTTTCATGCTTTTGGGCTTCACCCTGCACCTTAAAAGAACGACCGCAGACAAGATTAAAACCAGTCTTTTCAATCAGCAACTGAAATGTAAAACCACAGTGCTTGCTATATGCAAGTAAATAACTGCCAGCTCCAGAGACAGGGGCATTTTAATCAAACTGTCACTTTCACCCTTCCCACTGCCAGATAAAATTATAGATTTAAGTATGCAAATTAACTCAAAGAATTTACATAGAGGTAGGCAGGTGTTTACACTTGTTACTTCATGGACTTTCTTTTGAAACCTTATAGATTAGAAGGTCATGAATATTCCATCAAGAGGAAGGTTTTAATTCCTGCTGGAAAGGTCAAATTGGAGAATTTGTGATGAAACTGAGCCAGAGCAAACAGGACTAGAAAACTGGAGCCAGGAAGAGTATTTAGTGAAGTCACCCTACTGCAAAAGCTGAAGGAATAAAGAAGGTTCTTTACCGCTCTGCCAGCTCCCAATCCTCTTGAATTTGCTTCTGCCTGGCCTTATGGTATTCCTCTCTCCAGCACTTGGAGCAAAATCCCTGCCAAGCAGGATTGCCATAGTAACCACATCCCTTCTTGCACAGGAGCTCTGACTGATCAACGTGAATTCCTCTGCGTTCCGATTTCAGGTTCATTTTCTTCCTGTTGAAGGGCAAAAAGGTTTAAAGACAGAGACATGCCAACTGCATGCTAGAAATAATTTCTTTTCAAGGTTTGCCTTTCAGGAGGAAATCACCTGTTTTAATTTTTTAACAGTTCCATAGCAACGAAATAAATGCCAGAGGAGGAAGAGCAGTTATATAAGCAGGGAGCCCCAAAGCCAGCACAGCATTAGCATGTGTTTGCATAGCTGTGACCTGCAAACAGCACCAGGGCTGGCCCAGAGGCAGGGCAGCAGTGCCAGTCATACACTGAGAGGAAGGCCCAAGGCTCTGATCTCACCAGCATGTTGTTCCACCACTCAGAGGCACAAAACAAGAGAGGAAAAAAGAAATATGGGAAGTTCGAATGAGCAAGGCAGGGAGTAGACTGAGGAAGAGACAGAATGTTACATGGGTTTGTGGTCAGATCCTGCAAAGAATCACATTGGTGAGGGTTTAGGTATCACACAAAGATTGTCTTCAGAGCACAGTGAAGCATCACAGCTGACCCAGCCAGGCACATGAACATGGATGAGGTGAATCTCCATTTCCTTCAGTACTCAAGTTACTGCAGAGTTAAGTTGGGTGCCTGCACACAGCACAGCTCTGTAGAATTTATATATAGTGACTGCAACAAAAAGATTCTCATGCCTACACCAAACACTGTCTTCCAAGGATCCAGTCCTCCCCTTTCTTTTCTTGCTTGCCACAAACCATCCCACATGCCAGCTTGTTCCCAAAGGCACATCAAATGCTGTGTTCTCATGCTAAATGCTTGGATCCATTTGAGAAGAAAAGCAGCACAGGATCACCTGCATTAGCCAGTTTAAGGTCTGCCTATTAAAATATTAAGATTTGGATTACAGTACTGACAAACACACTAGAAATATCACAGCGAGGCACTGGAAAGCAGGTTCTGGCCAGCAAATCTTTTTCTTCCTGCCACCCAGTGCTTCATGTAAGCTGAGCAAGCACCTCAGCAATTCAGTTTATTGCTCTCACACCAGCAACCAAAGGTGTTTCAGGACATCCTTCCTCCGACAGGAAAAGCAGATTTTTAAACCAACATTTCCCTGAGGTTTGAGGACTGTGCCCTCCAGCACATGCCTTCAGATCACACAAGGCAAACAGAACACACTGAGATGCCATGGAGGGGAAGCAAGACAAAAAGTGATTTTCTTAAACTGAAGAATAGCAGTAATTGTGTCACAGTTATCTTGTTTTCCCCCAACTCTTCTCAGAGTCACCCACCAAAACAGATGTGGTAAGTGCAACTGCCATTGCCACTGACACTGTTCTACTACAGGAAGTAACAGCTATTCTGTTCCCAGCTGAATTATCTAAAATCAACCACCTTAAAAGACTGATAATGTTTAATATTTCCCATTAATGTAATAAAGTTCTTTTAAGTAAAGTAACAGGAAACACATGATTTCCTCTAAGGGGGGAACAAATGAAATATTTCATCTTATCTATTAAGACTCCTTCCCCTAGCATCTTTACTATGTTTGAAAGAAGTAATGAGTTTTGAAAAATAATCTAAAAATAGTTTCACTGTAGAGACAAATATATTAAGGGAATCAGTCTCCTAATGGCATAATTTATAAAGACATTTTCTCATTTATGCAGATGGAGAGTAGGTGAATATTCTTTTCTCACTAAAATATCTGACAGCTAAACAGACATTAATGTGCTTCTGTAAAGCAAAAAGAAAAAAAACAAAAACTAAGACCTAGATTTTCATTCCCATATGGGCAAATTAACAGAGAAACACAAGTACATTGCTTTCACAAAAATATTTTGGTGTCAAATACTGCCTTCTCCAGGAGGGTCTCTGTGTTGGCTGTAACACACCGACAGTGGCTGACAATCCACCTCACAGCCCAGAAATTAAACCTCAGAACTCTATCAGCTGCACAGCCTGGCACAGAAACTGCACTGGGCAATACCTGGACATACAGCCCATTCTCTGAGCATCACACCTGCCCTTTGCCACCAGTTCTGAAAAGAAAGGGGAAGCAAAAGCCTGAAACTCTTCAGTGGCTCTTGATTCAGTTTCAGGATCACTCCTGAAGCTGCAGCAGCATTTTGATCAGAGACTTCTATTGCAGGTGCCCAGACTAGAAAAAAAACAATATGCATAAAATGTTCAATATTACCATTAATGGTAAAGCTGATCAGTCTGACTGTTTTCATTGTAAACCACAAGGAGGTATAAAGACACGACAGATAAAAACATTTTCGTAGCACAAACATCACAGAAATTTTACACTGATCTGTGTCAGCCAAGGAAATAAAATTATTTTTCTATCACTCACCACAGCAGAGTAAGTCACAACAGCTTTGCCATTGCAGTCTGCAGGCCAATTCCATGACCTCAGGTATCTGTTCTTATTCAAAAGCACTGTGCTTCCCACACTCATATGTTTGAAAACTAAACATCTGGCTCTCTGAAAGCCACCAGACAGTTTCTATGCCAGCTGTGCACTTTCACTGTCTCCAGAGGTGCATCAAAATCAGCTTTCTATGCCCACACACCAGTGCCACAGTTACTTCTGGCACCATGCTCACCCTCTGTGCACTTCAGAGCTAAAAATAAGACTGTGTTTAGTGTCAAAGTCCAGCAGCTTTCTCCAGGCCTGTAAACAGCTGCAAAGTGAAGCAAGTTGTTCTGCTCTCTCCCCTTCAAGTGTTTTTGATTGCAGTTACATCAGCTCCAGGGACAGAAGAGGTCACCCTGAATCAATAGGAAAAAGTCACATGCTGCACATAAAGCAGAGCCTTTCTGCCTCCTTAAACAAGAAAAGGCCATTACAAAAAGAAGTCCCACAGCCAATTTTTGCAGGTCAGCATTAACACTGTAATTAACAGAACAACTCAACAAGTTTTGATGAAGTGATGAAAAAACCCTCTCAAGGAAATTTTCAACAACTAAACTACTGTGTGCTTTATGATCTTACATATCCAGAAGGGTTTTGTTGGAATTTTTGAGTATCCAAAATACTTCCTCCCCACATACACACCTTTCTCTATTCCCTTCTGTCCCTCTCACTCCAGCTAGAAGTGTATAATTTATTATTCAAACATCAACTTTGTGCAGTCACACCACTTATTTTGCACGGTCAGACCTCTTATTTTCACTCATTACTTGCAAGCATGACCTGTTCAAAGCTCATTTCTGAGTAAACATAGTACAAAACAATGAACAAATTTGTTTTCCTCGAATTAGAGAGCAAGCAACTCTGAAGAGCTTTCATACCACCTGACCACTGAGGAGTCAGGAAAACAACACTAAGGAAGGTAACAAACTCCCACATTAATAAAAACATAGATACCCCAGCCAAGAAACCACAAAATAAATCAAGAAGGACAATCAAATACCAGAAGATAATAACTAGTACAATCTGAAGAGGTGATTTGCACCAAACATCCTTCTTACATCTCCTGTAAAACACTTCTTAACAACTTCAAGAAGCACCACATCTCCATCCCAGGAAGAAAGAGCTGGAATTTAAAATATATACTGCTTTAAGGGCCTCAAATAGCTCTGCTGATAACATTGTCCAGGAAAGCAGAAATGGCACCTCTTTTCACATCTCCTCACAAACACCATGGCACAGAACCTCCTTTTAAGCATTTCTACTCCAGCTCTAGACCTCATCACACATTAGTATCTGTCAATCAGCAACATCCCTTTGAAGAGTTTAGAAACAGAATGAGGTCCTAGTTATTAATTTATAAAATCCCTTTCCCCTTGTTACTTTTTTGAAAGTAAAGGTTTCTTGTCTCCCATCCTCCTCTGAACCAGAAAAATGTAACACTCCTTTCTCTGATCAGGATCTTTAAACTCCTCCTCACACACCATGTGTGGGGCTCCCCAGAGGGTCACTGCAAACACCACGGCTACAAAAGGGGATTTATTCTGGACCATCACAGCATGGAAAGCTGTCCCACTGCTGGCAACCAGCGTGTCTGCACCCCAGCTCACAGAGGACAAGGCTGCAGGGATGCCAAAGAGCTCCTTGTCTCACTGCCACAAGCATTCCCAGGCACAGCTTCAGCTGCCCTTGGCCACATCCTTCCACGATGTTCGCCATGCCCAGCTTCACTTTTCCAAACTGCAGAGATATCAGGAGCAGCTGGATAGTGGTGCACTGCTGGTAAATGAGGCATGTGACTCATATTAACTTAGATATATCCGAAGGGTTGCACATCAGAGGTCTCTAAGGACAGATCAGATCTCCTCCTCCAGCTTTTTCACAAGCATCTTACAGCAGTTTTTTCATATAGCCTGGCATGTGGAAAAAACTCCAAACCACTGTGGTTTATTTCAAAATTAGCTTTCCACTTGCTTTAATGCAATTTATTCTGAAGCTCTCAGACATCTTCCTATCAGCACATTTTTCTTGTTGTACCTAGACTTACCTAATTTTTTTCTTTTATTCACCTGTTCACTTAGAGCAAATGCCTTTTGAAAAGTGTAACACCAACTCAGAGGTTTCTCATCCTTTGCTCACACCCCTAGATTTTTACTGTCAAGTTTGTCATCCAAGAGGAATATCCAATAAATCAAAGCTCTGACTTCAAAAAGTGGAAATTCATATCATTTTTTTTATGAAGGATAAAGCAGCTGTCCACCCACTGGTTCCTCTCTGGCTCTGTCAGAACTGAAACTTAAAACATATGTGCAAACAGTTCAGGTTTCAGTCACCACAGCGAGGGAAGCAGACCATGAACCAAAACCAGTAAAACCAACTTTTCTGCAAAATTCTCTGACTGAGAGCCACATCACTTGCCCCATCACATACTTTGATCTGCCTTTGAAGATTTACTAAGGAAGACACAGGAAACATGAATTTTTTTATGAGTCCATAAATCCTTAGGCCATTTTTGCCAGTATCCCACAGTGGGGACTGAAGGAGCAGCAATCCAGGACACTGGACCTTTCGTATGACACCCAAAGCTCTTTACAACAGCAAAAGACTGTATTTTAACCTGCACACAGACCTGAATACAAAACAGCCACAAAAGTTCATAGCAAACCTATTAAAGCAGGTATAAATCACAGTAAAGGGCACGTGCATCCTTAGCTTCTATGTGGTAGGAAAAGGGAATCCTTCAATCCAAAAAGGATCTGACACTAAAGGCTGATTTAATACACACATGAAAGACTAAACTTACATAACACCTTTTCAGCCACAAACCCAAAATAATTAAGGTTTCCAAAGGCTTCAGACACAGCCTTGGCTTCAGAAAAAGCACTGTGTGAAATCAGGTTTAGGAGCAGTATAGATTTACCACAGGCTCCAACACTACCAGCTTGTTTGGCCTGTTCTTTTCCATCACATACTTCCCTCACTTCCCAGGCATGGAGCAGGCAGGCCCCTCTGCTGTCACTGCAGACTGTGCCACCCACAATGACAAGATACCAACTGGGTCATAAACTATTTATTAGACCTGGATTGCTGAGGTCACCTTTGAGAGAAGAGCTGGCTGGAAAAGCTCAAATACCAAAGCTGAACAGAAAGGGTCTTGTTTACCCAACCTGTAAACACCTCCAGTGAGAGGTAATTGCAAGTCAATATATAATTATTGCAAGCTATGAAAAACAGTTTGTTAAAAATTCTGAATACTAATGCTGGAAATTAAAGCAGTAGCTTTGCAAGACTGTTCTGTAAATCAGTTTCACTATTAGTAACAAAGTTCATTAATGAATGTATCTAAAATCAGGACAATGCTCCATGTAACAGACTGAACTCGTGGGTTTGTTTTGGGTTGAGGATTTGTTTTTGTTTCTTCTGCTGTTGTTGGGTTTTGGTGTTTTTTTCCTCCCTGAAACTAACACCCTTCTCAAAAAAACCCTTCGCACAACTATAGCCAACAACCTACACCAATCTTTTCACAGGACTGAAGCGAATGTGATTCAACTCTCTGAGTTTCTTCATAGCACTCAGTGAAGAACTTTAATTCTAACAATCAACTCTAAGTCCTCTTATTAAAAACATGAAAGTACTCCAAAGGGTGGTTACAATGTCTCATGAAACATCACTCACTGCAGCTGTTTGGTCATTTATGGCCGTTCCCAGGTGAGATTTTAGAGCAGGGGAAAAAGGGAAAACTGGGGAAGTCTCCAAAGACACAATTCTTATATTAACTGTTGCTGTTTCACATTTTACCGATGCCTGATCCTACCTTGTACTTCAGATCAAGAGAGTAGCAAGCAACTTCTTTTACTAAAAGTAAATTTACAGGATAGATTAGAAAGTGCATCAACACTGAGGGGTTGGAAGGAAGGGACTGAGTTATGGTCTCTAACAGCTCTGCATTTTGCCAGTGGAAAAGGGCCATGAAAGTGTATTTAATCCAAAAAACAATCACTGCCCCAAATGCCACAAAATTCTTCAGAACAACCTACGTGTTGAAACAGTCATGATTCAGGTGTAACCCGAAACATTCAGGCATATAATTAGCAGAAGGATAATTAAGCATGAGCTAATTTCCTCCAAAGGGAAGGGTGGAGCAGTATGAGCTCAGAAAATACAAAAGCCATTAGACTACTTGGGAATTAGGCAAGAAACCCAGCTGCTATCTTTGCTGTGCTCACAGTTTAAATGTGCATCTTTCTTGCAGTCAGGAGATTCCAGCTAAGACCAGTTTCCCAGGACAAACAGTGCAAGCTGCTAAAAAATGGTCTCAAGAAAAGAAACAATCATGGCTGTGATGACAGAGGGGCTGAGCAGCCACCTCAAACAAATCACACTGCTGGGCACTGTCATTTGCAGGGGAAATTGTAGCCACTACTTAAAACCTCCAAAACCTAATGGCCACGGGGCTCCAGCCCTGACCTCAGAGCTCACAGTTTACTCAGCTTGGAGATGTGCTTTCCCCCTAAAATGTCAGCACAGGCCTGAAGCTACAGGTTTGTTTGTCCCCATTCAATCCTTTAACTCCTGCCCGTAGCAACGACTACTCAGCTACAAGGAGGAGTAGCACGTCCTCATGAATTAACAGACTGTCTCACCATCCACATGTGACTCACAGCTGTGCTTTTAAATGAAATCACAGGAAACATCTAAAAACTCTTAGATTTGGAATTCAAGAATATGGAGAGGATTAACTAAAACTTCTAAAATGTCCTCAGAAACAGCAGCAAGAGGTTTCTCCAGTCTTTTGCCAACATGCCAACCACACTCACCTGGACACAGATTAAAATTAAGTTGGCTGTAACCTCAGAGAAAAACTTCAAAACATCTCATACACTTTGTACCTAACTTGTTACTTAACGGCACTTCAATAGGACTTTCCAAGCACAATTTTAAGGTCCAGTTTCAGGTCACAAGTAGTTAATCATCAGGAACAAAACAAGCATAATCAGGGATTATATAGCAAACATCAAGAGAGGAAGGAGGGAGCTAAGAAAGACTACTGTGGCTTAAATAACACTGCAGGACAAAATTAAAGACCAGAATCATGGACTATCTTCAAGCTTACAATCAGTTTGTTGTGTACAGTCATCTTAGGAATTGGTTTTTTATCCTATTCTTCCCTTTCATTGTATGTTGTTTTGGTTGGGTTTTTTTTGTCAGCAAAGCATTCCACCGAGCTACAATTCTCATCCTAATCCTCCCTGCTGCAAAACACTCCTGTAACCACGTCCAGAAGGCCAACACATCCAACTCCAGAGTAAAGCATAGATCCTAGAAAACACCACGTCCTTCTCTGCTGGTCAGTCACTGGTCTCAAAGGAGTCTTGAGTAACTGGAAAACCAAGAGCAGCTCAGTGCACTTCCCAAAGAACTGCTGTGAGGCACTGCCAATACAAAGCACCACTTCTAAAACAGTTTAATGACTATCTGGATTTAAATCCCAACAGCCACAATGCCACTCTTTTTCCAAACCCGTGCAGTGCTGCTAATTCCCAGCACTGGGCCAGAGCAGGGCCCCACTCAGTCAAAAACAAACAAACAAACAAAAAACAAAACAACAAAAAAACAACCTTAATTTTTCCTGTAAAAGCCCCTCAGTCAAACCAGCAACCACATCACAGCAATGATGCCCCTACCACAGACTAGCAGGATTTACGACAGCATTAAACCAACCTGCTAGAGAACTTTTTTGTTGCTTCAAGCACAGCATTCACCTCTCCATATCTCTGAGGATACAGCCACCCCCTGCTGCAAGAACAACCTGAACACTGCACACAGTGCCTCAAACAGTGACAAACACCCATAAAAGCATCCAAAATGCACTGCTCAGCATCTTAAATATTGTCCAGACTTCACCTGGCGTGACTTTAAGGGACTTTGATCCTCGGCCCTGCAATGAGAAGCCAGGCAGTGGCAACACTTACAGAATAATTGCAAAAACCTCATTGATCCACAGGGAGCTCATCAGGAAATCAGGCTGGGGGCAGGAGGAGGGGGATATTGGGAAGGTTACCAGTGACACCTGTACCTTGTTAACTACTGAAGCAAACCACAGAATTGAAATAAATATGCATAATAAACAGAAAACTGTTTTAGGAGCTGCACATGGAAGGAGACAAACACCCACAGAAGCATCCAAAAAATCCAAAGCAGCTTAAATACGCTCCAGACTTCACCTGGCTTGAGTTTATAGGATTTCAATCCTCACCTGTGCAGTGCCAGTGCTTCACAAGAAAAACCCCAAAAACTCACTGACCCACAAGGAGCTCATATGGCAGACAGGCCGAGGGGGCACACTGGGAAAGCCACCAGTGCCATGGATAGTTACCAATACAGACCCTCGAGTTAAAATACCTGTACAGCCAGTAACAATTAGCTTCAGGAGCTGCACATAGAGGAGGGTTAAGCTTTAGTGCACCCAGGGGTGTCATCCCAGTCACGGGGGCCCTGGGCAGCACAGAAGCAGCAGCAAGAGGCTTCTCCACACTGTTTTTTGCCAACACATCAACCACGCTCACCTGGACGCAGATTAAAATTAAGTTGGCTGTAACCTCAGAGAAAAACTTCAAAACATCTCATACACTTTGTACTGGGCTTGTTACTTAACAGCATTTTAACAGGACTTCACAAGCACGATTTTAAGGTCTAGTGTTAGATCACAAGTAGTTAATCACCAGGAAAAAACCAAGCATAACTGGGGACTGATCATACAGCAAACATCAAGAGGGAAAGGAGGGAGCTAAGAAAGATTATTGTGGCTTAAATAACACTGCAGGACAAAATTAAAGACCAGAATCGTGGACTATCTTCAAGCTTATAATCAGTTTGTTGGGGATCACTGCAGCCCCGCGGGACCCCCGGACACCGACCCAGGACAGACAGACACCCACCTATGGACAGACAGACACCCACCAACCTGGGGACAGACACCGACCGGGGGACAGACAGACACCCAGCCGGCGACAGACACCCCAGGACAGACTGACACCGACTGGGGAAAAGACACACAATCCCCGGAGACGGACAGACACCCTCCCGGAGACGGACAGACAGACACCGACCCGGGGCTGACACAGACCCACCTGGGGACAGACACACACACACCCGAAGACAGACAGACACCCCCAGGCCTCACCCGCACCGCGGCCCGGCCCGGCCGACGCTGCCCCCGCTCCGGCGGAAGGGCGGGCGGCACCTCCGGGGCGGGGCCGGGCACGGCGGGGAGGGGGAACCGGGCAGGGGGGAGCGGCCTCGGCGGGGCTGAGCGGGGAACCGGGCAGAGCAGGGCCAGGGAAAGGGCAGAGCGACCCCCGTGGCTCTGAGCAGGGAACCGGGAGGAGCGGGTCCAGTGGTCCCGAGGGGGAAAGCAGAGGGAGAGTGGGGCCGGGGGGAGGCACAGACGCCGCCGTGGCCCTGAAGGGGGAACCGGGAGGGAGCGGGGCCCGGGGAAAGGCGGAGAAGCCCCCGTGGCTCTGAGGGGACAGCGGGGCTCGCACTGCGCTGAGGGGAGAACCGGGAGAAATGGCACCCGGGGAAGGGCGGTCCTGAGGAGGGAGCGGGGCCGGGACCCTGAGGGCAGAGCCGCGGGGAGCGGGGCCCGCCGGCCTGACGGGGGAGCGGGCCCGGGGGCAAAGCTGCCCTGGTGCGGCGAGCCTGTCTCACACACACACACACACACACATACACGTTTTCCTAATTCCTGGCGGTACGAGCAGACCCGCAGTTCTCGTCAGCCTCTTGTTTTCCTCCCCCTCCAGCCCAGGCAGCGCCTCTCCGTCCCTCCCCGCAGCAGCCACTCTGCTGTCGCCCCAAAGCCAGGCCTTGCCCCCGGGGTTGTGCTGATGCAGCTAAAGGAGAAATAGCCGCTGCTCTTTCAACCTTTCTACTCTTTCAATTCTCAGGTACCTGCGTTGGCTCTCTTTTTTTTCTTTTTTCCTTCCCCTCCCCAGTGAGTCTCAACACAGACATCCAACTATGAAACAGGACAGATGGACAGGCAGGAAATGGTATTTTTAGGCACTTCAGAAACAAGCATTTCCGAACACTGCCAGCTAAGCAAATCCAGAAACTTCGTTTTCAAGCGTTGCACAATCGGGGGCAGTCGCTGGGACTTTCTCTGCCCCGTGTCACATAAAGTGGAGGGAAAGAAAGAGAACTGAAGTGACCTGGTACTACTCAGCATCCCTGAGCGCAGACACTGCACAAGTGCCACCTGCTGAAGTGCCGATGAACGACTCAGTGCCCCTAAAACAGCCTGAGACACAGACTGGTGTCTTCATTTGCATTCCTGCAAAGCAAATTCATCCCAGGGAGCATAAGGAGGGGCAGCACAGCGGCTACAAAGCAGATGATTCCAACAGTTTTCAGTATAATAATCTTTTATTGCACAACACAAATTTATATCCACATTTTATTCTATGTGTTTTAAGTAAAAAACATAGACTATATATTACCTGAACTGAAAAGTCAGAAGTATTAAGAAATAATACACTGCAGTACTGAATATCACACATCAACATAATTATTAACAAAACACATTTGGAGATAATTCCAAACCCTGATCATTAGCATCCAGGCTGGATTTTCAAAGGCATTACGGGTTGCAATGCATAGACACATAAAATTCATAATTCAGCAAAACAAAATCCATTTATAAAAGTCACAGTGAAAGTGGAAGTAAACTTACCTTGTGTAAGTAAAATGACTAACAACTGCTGTTTTGGAAAGTGATTTCCAGTTAGAGAACTATGTACAGGAGATAATAGATTATCCTCTGAAATAAACTTTTTTGCAGAAAGTTAATGAAAGACTGTAGGTTTGGGTTTTTTTCCTATTAAGTGAAATAATGTTTTCATAGCCCAGAACGCAGAACTTCCTGGGCCTTCTCTGCTGTTTGTGAACAACCTGAACACATTTACAATTGTTTACCTACACATGACCAGAGACATCAGTACAACTCCAGGGCTCAGTAAAACCAAACACAACCTACAGCCAGTGGGGTCTATAACCTGCCCAGACTAAAGCAGTTGTTAAATGAAGGAAATGAAAGAAATACACACCAGTTTTATGGTGCGTTAAGAGTAATTGTTTTACAGCCTCTGCTCTTCTCTTACCTGTCAGGCAATTGTGTCCCAAAGGATTATTCTGCTTTGCCATGCAGGAAAGAAAGATCCAGCTGTGGCATCAAATCCAAGCAGTGTAACCCTGCAATCCACAGCCACTGGGTTTTCCCACCCTCTTAGCTCCCAGATTCACAACACAGTGAACTTTCACACTGAAATAAGTGAGCAGTGGAAATTACCCCGAATTCCTGACAGACTGAGTTCACACAAATAGTGCTGAACGTTCCTCTGCCTCACACAGAGCAAGGGCTGAAATCAGACACAAAGAACACTCTGCAGTGGAAACAACCAGCTGTGACCTGAACCTTTCCCTGGTGGCACTTCATCCTCTTCCTCATCATGTCACCCATCCCACATCATCTATAAAGAAGAATGAGCGGTGAGAGTAAAGCTGGGAAAGGAGGGTTCCCAGGGCCTACAAATAGCAAATCAAAGATAGAAAATCATGACCTTTAATTATATCTGCAATTAGTTTTTTAAGAGAAAAAAAAAAATCCAAACAGATGAGGGATCATGCTGTTGTCATTCAGCTTATAGCAAGCAATAAAAAAGGCCCTCAATCCCAAAATACAGCTAGTTAGGCTGAATGCATATTCCTATGAAACAGATGTAAGCACTTAAAAGAACTAAGTTTATATTTCTTAACAGCCATTATTAAAAACAAAAAAAAAAAAAAGAAATTGAAGTGATTATGCTGTTAGTTTAATTAATTTACTCAGGCATTTTTGACAGTAGTAAGACTTACACTAAGTCTTTAGCAACTGTCAGTCACAATACTGCAATATTAAAACAACCCTTTTCTTTTTAAACCAGACTAAGCATTCACTTTGCAAACAAATCTGAGGGTGCAGCAGAGAGAAATAATAAATGTCCTGCACAGACTTGAGCCCCTGAAAGGTTAGAGCAGGGGGTGAGGACTGTGGGGGATCCTGCCAGAGTCGTTATCTCCCTGTGAGTGCCCAGCCCCGACTCCTCATCTCGTCTTTCATCTCATCCACCAAAAGGAGATGTGAGGGATTGTGGCTCAGCATCTCACCAAAGTGTTCCCTCAGAGGCAGTGATGATCATCCCTGGGGAACACACTGCAGAAGTGATTCCCTCCCCCTTTCAGAGTTCCACAAACCAGTTTGAAGCAGGCTGTGTTCACTGAACATGATCAGTAACCTCACTGGGCTTCAGATTTCACGGGGGAACCAGATACACGGAGAAGAACAAATAAAAGACCTGGCCAACCTCTCACAACACATCCATTGGAACAAGGGGCTCAAAGCAGATTAGGGTTTGACAAAGCTATTGCTTGGAACAGTTTGAAGTATCAACATCCTTCAGTTTGCTGGAATTTTAACAATCACTCAGCAAAGGCCAGATTAGGTGCTTATGCAAATCAGCTCATTTCTTATGATAGAAATGTTTGAGTTTTGCTTTCAAGGACACGTGTGAGCCAAACCCAGCCCTGGGACCACTTTGTCTCGAGCTGCAGCAGCTCAGAGTGGAGAGTGTGAGTGGATTAACAAACCCTGATTCTCTTAGTGACTCACTGCTGAGAATGGAGGAAGACTCCTGGTTTTCCTCTAACTATAATAGTCTTTACTTGTTCCTACATTAAAATGAGTGATTTTACACAATGAGGGCAGGAGATATCTAAGGCATAAACTGGCTTATCAGAGAGCCAGTGTTTAACTCAACTCTTAACACACTTGGTAGTTTCAGGAAAGAATATTACAAAACTGAACTACAAAAATATTCACATTAACAAATTCAGGTATTTGCATATATTATGAGGTATCATAATGAGGTATCTCCCAGGCAGACTTCCCAAGACTTCAAAAATTCCATCAAAAGGGGCTTATGCAGAACTTTTTGCTGCAATGACTCACTGCTTTTGTTATTCAGGTAACCAAGACCTGAAGTGCTCCAAAACAAATCAAAGAACTCACATCCTCATCAATGCAGAAACTGATCCCTCATTCTGGTCAAAATAAGCTTTAAAATAAAAATCCAGCAGTCTCAGAAGAAAACATGCACCATGAGGACCCACAGAGAATCTGTTTATAGCTCAAAGGCTTCCCAGGTCAAAGCTGGCAGCACCTTCACTTTGCTCTGAGGAGGATGAAAGTTCAGCAACGAGTATTTCAGATTCCCATGTAGGGTATTGGGTACTCAAGTTAAGAAGCCCACACCAAGCTCAAAAGTTATTTTTATATTTTTTTAAAATTCCTGAAATCAACAGTCATTAAGGGGCTGCTGCACGGAAGTACATTTTCGTGTCATTTTGGGTGCTTCAGAAAACCAAAAGAAGCAGAGAGAAATAGGTGAATATATTCTACCAAACTTCTGGCCTGACAAGATATAAAGAAAAATCATTTTAAAAAAAAAAAAAAAGCACAGCAGTATTCCATAGGCATTTAGTTTAATTAGACAATTCCAGAGCATCCAAGATATAAAAAAACATAAATCCTCTAAAACATGATTTAATAGATCAGCTGTTCACATTTTTATTGCAAATGTAGAATTTCAAAAGTTGTGCTACACAGCAAATAAAGTGAAGTCAATGTTACATAAAGCAGTGACCACATTACACTGCACAACTCCTCTGCTTCTGTCAAAAAAGGAGGACAGATTAGGCAAGATCATCTAAATCATTGTAAACAGAGACTGCTTTGAACAACTGGAGTCAATAAATATACTGTTAACCTGTCCAGATGACAGCACAGAAGGGGTGTGGTTAATGACAGCACGTGGGCTCAAATCCAGGTTTTCCTTTCTAGCACTGCACTGAATGTCTGCTGCCTCCAGGAGGATGGGAAGGATCAGAGTTTGGATTAAGATGCAGCTGATACAGACCAAGACTTTAATTTTATCTTTTTGGGTAGGTAGTTTTTCACACTTAAGATATGAAAAGAAATAAAAAGTTATAATATACCAGTGGGTGCATATTAAGAAATAGCAAAGACAGCCAAAACGGAAGTTTTGCCACCACAGCTTCTCTAGAGTAACAGCAGGAAAATTCTGAAAGCCCAACCAGAAAAAACAAACTGTTAAAATCAGACTGTGGTCCATTTCTGCAAGTGGTGTTGAAATTCAAACCAGAGTTCTGTCTTGTGTAAATGCATCTCTGGGAAATGGCAATTAAACACTGAAAACCCCAGTAAAACTGCAGTTCTCATTGTGATCTCTCAATAAATTATGCTGAAAGTCCTGAATTTAAAGGTGTACAAGCAGCCAAAAAAGTCTTTGTAAGCCTCAGTTTTAAGATCTTATGTAATTTTATAAGAAATTGTGGTTTGCAGTTTGAGATTCCCTGGGGAAAAAAAAATAAAAAGAAATGAAACCAGCAAAGCAGTGAAGAAACAAAGCAAGTTCCTCTCATTGTAGGGAAACTTTACTAGTCTCAATTTAACTCTTAATTTTGAGTTGCCAAACACAAGTACAAGAACTTGTAACACAAAGGCCAACATTTAAGAAAACAATTTAAACAACCTTAAGATCCAAATGCACATAATTCCCTCCTCTCCTGCATTTCAAATTTAAGCTCTGGATTTGAAACTCAGCATTTGACCCTCTGTAAGTAAACATTTGCAAAGAATTTATTAGAGTCTCCACTTCAGAGAGACAAGTTACTAAAAATTCCTCAATTAAATGTCTAAAAGTGTGACAATGCAAACAACAAAGTGCTTCTTGATAATAAAGTTTTAAAAATTATTCTAAAAATTACCTCAGCTATCTGAGAATGTTCATCACTGTAATTAATGTGTTTCTTAAGTGTTCAGGTCAAAAGTTTTATTATGCAATAATCTTGGACTAATTAATCCAATTAATTATGCAATATGCAAATATTTACCTTTTCTCTCTCCTTAGGATTATTTTGAAGCCCCTTCAAAAGGGGTCTTTTGGAAAAACACTTGAGTTGTCTGTACCTCACAAAACATTAAGATCTTCAGACATTTAGATCTCCCTTCCAGTTTTGGACATCAAGTAATTCAGTTTTGGGATGTGGTTACTGTTACCAGAAGTGCAACAATACCTTCTGAGGAGGAGATGATTGTGCAATGGCTGCCTCTTCCAGAATGGAACGGGATTTACCACCCAGATATAGTGATTTACCATTGGGGAAATATTTGAATATGAAGGGTGAATTTTATTTCTCCTGATCTGACACCAGGGAAAATCAATAAGAGTGATAAAAATAAGACTTAATTGTCTGAAGAAAGTGAGGTGAAGGAAGCACTTGTAAAGTGTTATCTGACTTTAGAACAAAGTTTAATATCTCAGAATGTAAAAAGAGTCAGTAATAAAATAATATACATTAAATATTCCTCTTACTTCTGCTAATAGGAACATACATATAGGGTTTTCTCATTTGACCTGATTCTAGAGAGCTTCTTTTTTTTCTCTATAGCTATTGTAAACATTTAGAATTTCTAAGGCTAAAAACAGGCACAAGTCTTCCATGGACAGTTATTATTCCTAAAAGCATTAAGGAATATATTCCAAATCTGCTATTCCTTGTTATAACAATGATAATAGTTGAAATATAACATTATAATTCACAATGCAGATTCTTAATTAAGAAAAAAATACAGCTTAATCCTGACAACAATTAATAATACATAGGGAATACTCCTTTTTTTTTTTAAATTATCTATTACATCAAAATTACACTTCCAGAATCTTTGTGCTGGGTATTACTCAATTGTATAAAGTGGTAAGTTTAAGTAGGAACTAAAACATTTCTAAGTAGGTAAACCTGAACCACATGTCACCATTATTAGCACCCCAGCTTCCCAATAATGCAGGGGACACCTGCAATCCCATTCTGCACACTGGGATACTAAAGCCATGTAGCTGGGGCCACCTTTTAGAAGATGTCAGACGCTCCTCTCCATCGTTTCCATGAGGTGACTTTTGTTTTGTGCCTCGTTAAGGTACCTGAGCCAACAGTCTGATTTCAGGCTGGTTTTTCAAGCCCTCAGAGGTTCTTTAACCTCTGTACCAGGTTCCCTTTGCTGAGCAGCACAGGCTGATCCCAAGGAATGTTAGCAGCAATGCATTTCCAGAGACACCATGCAAAGACACCAAAAGCCACGGTCCCCTGCGAGTCCTTCGGTCCCTCGCACCATCCTGCACCGACCCACTCACCACCAAGTGATCTTGAACTCATAGATGGGCCTCTTGCAGTAGTAGTGGTTGATGAGGTGTTTGTCACACACCCCGATGCACTGGTGGTCCACAGTGATGCCCCTGTCAGACAGGTCTGTCACAATGCAGTGCAGCAGGTCGTAGACATCAGCCACAGCCTCCCAGGGGCCAAAGGACACGTCCACCTCACAGTGGTGCTCAAACAGCTTGGTCTCGCTCTCGCTCCGCTCGAAGCGCAAGGAGTTGAAGTGGGGGCACTCGTAGGGAGTGATGGGCATCTCTTCTTTGAAGACACAGACCTTCAACTTGGCAAATCTTGCTTTCCTCTGCATGGCTCTCAGCTTTGCTATTTCGATTATCCGTTCCAAATGGTCTAAAGGGAAATCCCCAAAAGGGAGGGTTACAGTGAAGCAGCGAGTAAAAGAGAAGAAATACCATTATTTTGTGTGAAACATCCACGTGGTGTTTAATGAGTTATTCTCAGCATAATTTTAGCAGCAACAGGAAGCTGCCTGTAGCAAGATTGATTTGCTTACTGCCAATCTCAGTTACCTGGTGAACTTGGTGTCCTTACTATATGCCCAAGTTTATTTCATTGCAGGTCCTGACAGAAAAAATGCAGAGAAACCCTCTCATTCAATGTCTTGCATGTTATGGCCTAGATCTTGCTCCCTTTTAAATAAAAATCCCTATCCTTGTAACAAATCTGGTGTGGAGACCTCAAAGATGTAAACAGCATGAAATGTACATAATAAGCTTTTCAAAGACAATGGAAGCTGAAAGCAGACTAAAGGCACGATGTACAACACTTAATCACACTAGAAGAGACAGTCAACACTACTTTATTAAAGTAGTGTTTAATAAAGTAATTTATTATTAAAAAGTGTTATTAATTATTATTAAAAATGTTTATTTACCTTTGTAATATGGCATTAGGCCCAGGAAAGCTTGTCTAACTTTTTCTCCTTTAAGAGGCTGGATATCCTCTAGACTGTCTAGCAATGGTCCTATGGAATAATACTGAGCTTCCTTGTAAACTGACCTCACTCGTTCTCTTGGTGGTAGGTCACCAGAGCGTAGAAAGTTAAGTATGTCTCTGAAAAAAAAGGGCAAAAATATTATTAAGAAACACATTTTTGCTCAAACTGTTGCAGGTGGTAAAGGAGGGGAAATGCTGGACAATTATTGTTTATTGAGACAGAAATCCTTATGTTTAAACAGTAAGCAAAATAAGTGATCCATACTCCAAACATCTGTTTTTAAAACTACGTTGTTTCCAAGTCACCATTACACATTTTGCTTCTGTAAATGTCAAAATTCATTAAAAAAATTGTATTTTAAATTTAGTGTGGAGGAACCACTTCAAACAGAAGAGAACACAGTATTTCATGGGAAAGAGATTGTAGTCACTGTATTTCAAATTTAGATCTGTGACAAAATAATCTTTTCCATTTTCTCAGAGAATCATATGCATGAACATTTTATCCCACACAGATCCAGGATTCTATCTGAGTGGATGGTCCCCTGGCAAAGGAGGTTTTCTCTACACAGGATCAGGGCCATTTTCAGAATAAGAATTTTAAAAAAAGAGAGAGAACATGTGAACATCAACCCATGAACACTGATTACCTTTTCTGGCAATCTCACACCAAGTCACACAGAGCATCAGTAGGGCCATTGTTAGTTTAATTAAAAATAAAAGCTAACCACTTAAGAAGGAATCCTGAAGGTGAAGGAATATGGAACTACCAGCAAATATAATTTAAAAAAATTATTTGAGGCTCAAGTTTTTTTGCCAGTTCTGTTATATCCTGTGTAAAGACTGACAATAACACCCTTTGAACTGTGCAAGGAACCCAGATGCATTCCTTCCATTCCCTCTTTGTCACACTGTAATATCAATTAAAAACCAATGTTGTACAAAGGAGCTTCCTATGAAAAGTGATGTCAAATACGTTGTTTTAAAGCATCAAAACAACCTGACACCTCAAAAGAAGATATTCTAGAGGAGACAATGTACAAATACAAAGCACTGCTTGTTTTTCCTTTCCCACTGCAAAACTTACGAGTAAAACAAACCGTTTTTAAATAAAGTATACTTGAGATGTTTTGAAGGTGTGCACGCCCGCGAGCCACATTTACCCACCACACAAATACGATTGAGCTAGACGGAAAACAAGCACAAAACCCTGTTTTTCTTTAAAAATGACACTCTTCAGGAGGAACTTCCCAAGACACTGCACATACCCAAAGCAGGTGCCATCCCTGTCGATGAAGTACCTGCCCTCGGCGTCAGTGGGGATGTAGTGCCGGCCGCTGAACATCGCAGCCAGCATCGTGTCCTCGTAGCGCCGCAGCGTCGACAGCCTCGTGGTGAAATACATCCCCCCCACGTTCAGGGGCACGACTTCTGGGAACTGCAAAAACAACCACAGCATCAGAGAGGAGCCTTTGTGGACACGTTTGGAATAAAAAGGTTACAGCTTCCAAAAGGAGGTGTCCGCCCTGTGCTGCGGTGACAAACTCCTCTTTCCTGCCCCACTGCCACAAAACAAGCTTGGATACTTTGGCGTCTGGGTGGAATCAGTGGGAGGTTTGACTGTAGTTGGAAATGTGAAACAGCAGATAGTACGCAGCTTTAACACCAGGTATTCACTAAAAGCGTGAATCTCTCCTCTCAGCTCTTTTTGGGGGAAGAGAAAAACAAAACAAAAACAGTCCCACCCTCTTCCACAGAGATACAGAGGGAAGAAAAAAAGGGAGGGTATCTCAGGCCAGCCGTGGGACTTGCACTCTGTTGCTACTCTGCTGGTTCCCTTACAGCACTAAAAGAAAAAAAAAAAAACAAAACCCAAAAAACAAAACAAAAAACCCCAAACAAACAAAACAAACAAAACAAACAAAACCCCCAAACAAACAGAAAAAACCCCCAGTAATTCTGTATTTACATCAGGCCTAAAATCTTAGCATCACACCAGAATAAACACTTAGCTATATTTCTCAAGTATATTTCTCAAGTCCAAGCATGGGCCGAACGTACAACTAAAGCTGCCAAGCTATTGAAATAAATTCAAGAGACTTAGTTTTATTCAAACATTTAGCCACTGATAGAAACTGAACAGGGTATCCACAAATACTCCAGCAAGGAAACCCTGGGTATCCTTTGGCAGAGCGTGCTGCCATAGCTGGCCCTTGCCAGGTGAGCAGCTCTTACCTGCTGGGGCAGCAGAGGCAGCGCTTGTCCTGCCTGGGTTGCAGTAGGAGTGGCCGGCTCTTGGAAATCATCCTCTGCATCCGAGCTCGACATGGCATCATCCGGGTTTCCACTCACTTTGTTCTGCCCCGTAACTACCACCATCCCTCTGGCTCTGGGGAGCAGCTGTGCTGGGTAGGCGGCCGTGGCACTGCTGAAGGGGACACGGAGCCCCGACCGGCCGGGGCTGTCCCCGCCGCTCCCCGCGGCACCGCGAGCACTCACAACAGCATCGTCATCCCCGGGGAATGAACCCCGGCGCGGATGAGAACCACACGGGCGCCTCGGGCTGTGCGGGGATGCAGCTGGCACGGCAGCTCCGAGGCCCTCCAGCCCCGCAGCCGCTGTCAGTGGCTGGGTAAGAGCGCGGCATCCATTGGCTGCACAGTGCAGGGAGCGATTGGCTCCGCCGCGCTTTTGCAGGAAAATGTCATTTGCTGGGTTGGATTTGGGTGGCCGCTGTCCCAGCCTGTCCCTCGCCATGGGCGGGATGCAGGAACACGTCCTGCCATTGGCCCCGAGCCGGGTGACACCCGCGCTCCGTCTGTCACCTTCAGCCGCGCCCGGCGGGGCTGCGCTCGGGACGAGCATCCTCCGGGAGAGAGGAGAACGCTGGAGCTTTCTGAGCAGCCGGAAGAAGCAGGCGATGCCCTGCCCACATCGCACAGCTGACACCCGTGTGTTTAATTCTGCTAATTTTGTGCCTTTTGCAACCGGACTTGCCTATCTCGCATTGGCCTTATCAGCCAGCAGCGCGCTTGCAGCAAGAGTGGATAAAACCCTCCCAAATCTTCGCGAAGTCTAGCCATGATGATGATATCCTGCGCATTTACTGCTAGTCAGCAATTTCCTTTCCTCTACGAGGCTTTCACAGTCCACCTTCGATCGGAGCATGGGATGGACTAACAAGCTGCATTATGAAAATAGTATTTGAAAAGGCAGAGTAGCAAGGAGAAACGCCGCTGTTCCCTTTACACCGTATTATGTAAAATGCTTGTTTCTAGGATTGCTGCGGGGTCTCCAGCAGCATCACAACACCATAACAAAGACACTACACCGCCAGAGGCTTTATCTCTAACCCTGCAAGCTCCTTCTCCCAAATCGCTATAAAACATAAATGGAGAAGGATTATTTGAACATCTGGTGCATTTATTTATTGACTAAATAAATGTTTTATAAAGGGTGCTTCCCATCTAAATCAGCAAGAAGCAATGACAACATTTTGAAAGACGTGATTAGCTATTCTGTCTTTATAATTCTGCTAATATAATCATTGGGCACATCACTGGCCTGTCTAAAGGTCTCAGCTCTTAAAGGAAATGCTGCAAGATCAAAATGAACAGACAGACCCTGGATGCTCCTGGGCAAAACGGAGAGCTGATCAGACCAAAATCTTCACATTCTTTGGGAGTGTTCACAGCCTTCTTTCATCAAAATTCAGAGGTGAATTCTACATCCTCTTTAACACCCTAATAAACACAGAGAAGTAGGTACCCTGAAGTGTCAAACATTTCTATTTAAGCTGCAGCTCATTAAGAGGTTTGGTTCAGCTCAGGACAGGTATTTTTCTTCTCTACAGTTCATAATCATTTTCCCACCACAGTCCAATGCATAGGCAGAGAAATAAGGATGGAAAGGCTTTTCAATGTCCACAGACTATTACCAGTTTTAATATTTGTCCTGAAACACCATTTATTCCAACATCATCAGTTATCAAAACAACTCAGCTATGCCTCACAGATAAAGAACATACCCAACAGACATGAAAGATTATTTTGGTAGGGCTCTTTTAAGGAAGTAAACAAATTATCACCCAGAAACAGCTTGAGTGTCAGCCTGTATTTACTGTGAATGTATTATTTATAATGTTGTTGCTTGACACCAGCACTTTGACTGCTATTTCCAGTTCTCTTAAGACTATTCAAAAGAACTCAAGATTGACCAAAAATATGTTCTTCAGTTGTCTACATTTTTCAAGAATGTCCCATATGTTTCACTTAAATGGAGCATACTGTGAATAAACAACATTCAGCTCCATTAAGTATATCAGAATCATCCACCACAGAATGTGTTTGGGGTAAGTTCATCCATTTGGCACTGTACCAAAAAGGGCCTCTTTCCTAATAGAACTAAAGGTCTGAGAAAAAGGAATCCTTCCTTTTTTATAATCCTCCTTCAACATGACACCAAGAAAAACACGAGACAGCATACCTTAATTATGTGACACTCAGAAGTAACAACCTTCTTTCACACAAAACAACCCCCTCAATAGTGAGGATCAACAGACTAGTTCTCGGCCCATCATTAGTCCAGGATTTCAAGAATAAGTTTAAGGGCAATAAAATGAAGAGATTAATCACTGACAAGTTTAACCTGTTTTTTGACCTTCATTAAAAGGTGAGTGAAGTCACTCTCTAGGTTTGCTTCACCCCTGGACACCAGCAGTGGAACAGCAGAGTGGTGACTGGGAGTCTTCCTGAAAGAAACACACAGGCTGATCACTGTCCTGTTCTCTGAGAGACACTTAGTTCTCTGCATTTCATGAAGAATATGCATCCATCTAAACCATAAAAATCACAGAATAGTTTGGGTGGAAGGGACCCTGAAGATCATCTCATTCCAACCCCTTGCCATTGGCAGGAACACCTTCCACTAGACTGTGTTGCTCCAAGCCCCATCCAACCTGGTCTAATCCTCTTGCCACTTAAAGCATGTGCAATAATTAACTATGCACAAAAGTATTCCCTTTTTAAATCTCTCATTAAAGTTACAGGGTTTGTTTTATTAATTTAAACTAAGTAAATGAATCAATTTAACTTTCAAATACATCAGAGCCCAGATCAACAGATAGAGAAAATATCACCAATAAACAAAATTATTATTAAATCACTTAACTGCACCGTAGGTCAGCAGCATCTCACTCTGCCAGAAATGTCTCCTGCCAGTCATTCTACCTGTCATTTAAATGCAGAGATTGCTTCCTGGAGATTTGTTGTGGACAGCTCAGATACCGTCTCACACACACACGCACCCCCAAAGATAGCTCAGTAAATGAACTGGCCCTGCCAGTTTTGCATCATTCCCCAGAGAATGACAGCAACCCCAGAGCTGCATCCAGTCAGACTGGATAGTAAGAGTCAACAAAACCTTCCAAGGCTCTGCTGTTTCCTCAGCTCTTCTGTCTGGGTTTAAACAACTTTTTCTTAAATACCTCAAGGTTACACCAGTGTTGGCAAAGTTAAAAGTTACATACCTATCAAAAAGTGACACAATGATTACATGGTCAAAGACTTTTCCACTAAGGTACTGATGTATGAATCCATCACAGGAGACCCACACGAACTTCTGTTCAAATCTAACTCCTTGGCATGTGCTTATTTTGAGGAGATACCACCTGGATTTTAGGAAGGCTCCCCCTTCTCCAAGAGAAACTGTGTCCTTGTGAGGATGCAG
Source organism: Formicarius rufipectus (assembly GCA_013399695.1). Lineage (NCBI taxonomy): Eukaryota > Metazoa > Chordata > Aves > Passeriformes > Formicariidae > Formicarius > Formicarius rufipectus. Next base: position 586,092 of record VXAU01000436.1, on the reverse strand, counting down.
AATGAGATGTGACAGCTGCCTCTCCATAGCAATCTTCAGGGGACTCAGATGACCAAAGGATTGCATGAACACACTGGGACAAGACATGACATCCAGTAAATTCTCATGAATCTGTGTCAGAACAGCAAAGAAACAACCTGAAAAAGGGGCCAGGATGCCTGAGCTGTGTCATACACTATATGTATAACTGTGTTATACACTAGACTGTAAAATCCTGGACATACTCAGCATCTCTAGTCATTAGCAAAGACAACACAGAGTACGATGAAGGGATAGTGCAACTTCACTTCTGCAGCAGAGAGCAGAGACACGGTGTATGGGACCTGGGGCTCCTCCATCTCTTTCCAGGGCAGGAGCAGGGGAGACCTGACTGGGGGCTGCAAGTGCCCAGTGGGCCCAGGATCCTGGGGCTGTGCCCGCTGGAGGCTGACACTGCTGCCTCCCATGGAAGTCCACAGTGTTTCAGCGCCTGGAGCCCCCTCCACTCGGAGCTGTGGGGAGCAGAGGCACCACCCACGGTCATCCCCACAGAGTGTGCACTGGGCATCGCAGCCCCAGGGACTGAGCCGGGCGGCGGGTACGCCACGTCAATCAATAATTAATTCATTAACGATTAGCTGCCGCCTAGCGCCTGAACGGAGTCACTGGCTCCCCGCTCCATCCCCCGTGTCGCTCCTCCCTTGAGCGGCACCTCCCGCGCTGCCGCCGGCTGTGGGTCCTGCAGCGCCGAGCCCCGGCTGCGGGGCCGCATCACACAGTGTTTTGTGGAATTAAAAAAACCCTACAATCCAGTGAGGTTATAAAAAGATGTATTTATTCCAGGCCCGGTTGCATGGGGGATAGCACCTCCAAAAACATGCACCCCTGGTTGAGTTAACAAAGGGTTTATATGCAACCAACATATACATATTCATTTTTCTTTTATGAATAAACATTATTTAGTTAGAGAAGGCGGGGTTATTATAATGAGTCTCAGGAACTGATTTCCATTTTCTCTGCCCCGTGCCACTTCTTTTTGCGTGTGCGTGCGCTGTTCCTCCTGGGAATTCAGGGCGGGGGTCTCTGGGGGTCTTTAGGGATGAAGTAAGAGGTCTTCCTCCTGTGAACTTTTTACCTTTTGCTCAAAACTGGTTCAAACCAGTCTTGTTGGCAACTGTAACTGGTCTAATTGGACTTATCTTGTTCTTTTGACATGTTTTCTGATTTATCATCGGGTATCCTGGCTGTTTTAATTGGTCCAAGAAGCTTTAGGCCTCTTGGTATGGCCTTTTCAAGGACACTGTGTGAGTTTTGCTGCAGTGACTTTCATACTACTAAGCAAATTCTATGAGAAGTATAAAAGCATAGAAAATAAGCATCATCATAAGTCCTAAGTAAATAAGCACAAACAAAATAGGCATAAACAAAATGAGCATAAGTAGAATAAGCATATTCAAAATAAGCATCATAAGCCTCAAGTAAAATAAACATAGGCTCCCCCTTGCCCTCCCCCTCATCAATGGGGCCCCATCCAGGTCCCGCATGGGCGGCCCCGGGAATCTCCCACGCCCCCAAACACCCCTCGCAGCCCCACCGGGGCTCAGGTTACCTCCTCAGTTACGCGCATCTCCAGTTAATTAATGCCGCGTAATGAGCAGCAGCGGCGGCGGGGCCGGGGCCGCACTGCCCCGGGCGGGCACCAGGGGAGGACCCCGGCTCACTTTTGAGAACGACTCGGGAAACTTGGACCAAAGTGTAAAATGAACACATTTGCTGAAGGCACGTTGATGCTGTTCGTCCAGGGGTGGTTTTAGACATGTGTTCATCATTTCAAAGGGGGCGGCAAAAGAATGGGAGGGAAGTCAAGGGTGTTTCAGAGCCCAAGAGGCAGAATTCGTGGGAAAACAAGTATTTTGGGAAGAACTCTTAAAACTGGCAAGGAAGGCTGAGCCCACTTTCAGCATCGCGAACTGAGGTGAATAGAAAATGAGACAAAAACCATCTCAAAATGCCTCATTCGAATGACAAATGTTCCACATTGTATCCTAAAGTCTGGGTGTTCAGGACACAATTTCACAGCAGGGTTTCAGCAGCAGTTCCACACCAGCAGCACAAACTCTGAACTCAATTGCTCTTGAGTAAGAAATTCAGGAGGCTAAAAATTACCCGTTTTCCTGCAGTACACAAATCTCATGTTATTTTCCTTATACCTCTCAGTGGGGCACTACAACTTACTTTTTCCTCATCACACAGCTATTAAAAAACAAGCAAAAAGCATTAAAATTGGAAACCTTAAAAAAAAAAAAAATCAAAACCCAGGACATGAGATTAGATCTTCTCTCCACTAACATGTCAATATCTTATATTACTTGTCTTAACTCTGAAGCAAAACTATTAATAATAATTAAAAAAAAAACCCAAAACCACCCAAAATCACATTTAAAGCATTTATTTTGAAAAATAAAATACAAAAGACCATTGAATTGTAATTATACATGTAATTTATCAACTTTTTTCTTTTTAAATAAAAGGTATTTAGCAATTTCCACATACGAATAAAACAAACAACTGTTTCACCAAAAAAATCTTTTAGGACAAGCACAGACCACTCTTGAAAGCTTCATACATTTAAAATCAAACCTGCTACAAGAAACAAAAAACAAAGAAGCAAACAAAACAAACAAACAAAAACACAACACAAACAAAATCTTTGAAGATGGACCTCTGTAATTAAAGAGAGAACAACTTCAGAGAAAGGCATTACTGTGCATTTTTTAAAACATTAAAAAAATAGTTGTGCGAATGTAATACGTTTCTACATTAACATCAGTGTTGCTAATCTTTGTAACAGCTCACAACAGCAAAAACCATGAACAAAAACAGAAGGAAAGAAATGGGAGAGGAAATTCTGATGGGAGCAGGCCACGAGTAGCACACCTCCCTGATCCCAGGGGACAGGCCTGATGGATCATTCCCACTGGAAAGACGGCAGTTGATTTTCTATAGAAAAAGAAGAATAAAGTTATGTTTGAGCTTTCCATGCAATATTTGGCTCTTAATCCTGGACAGCATTTTGGAATGACAAACACAGCAGAATTAAGAGTAAACATTGTTCTTTCCATAGGTAAAAGGGCACTACCCACAGCCACTAAAGCTTTCTTGTAAGGAATGTGGCTGTTTTGTCCATTGTTTCTCATTAGTGACTTCTTGGAGCATATTAAGATGCAAGAAATATATTGGTTTTTCACTTACATTCTAAACACTGTGACAAGTGGGCTGCATTGACATGCTGGAAGTGTCTCTCACTACAATGTCCCAGGGGAAGTTACTGCTGGGAAGTTCACAGTTTGGTTTCTCAGAAACTGGGCAGCAGCTTTAGACAGAAATATTGCAGTCTGAAAGACATTTTTCAGAGCTAAGTTGATGTTTTAGTCATTTTACCATCAACTACATAGAAAGATTATGATTTCTCTGTTGATTTCAGAGTGAAGACCTGCAATTAATCACAGGAAAGCTTTTATATCCATTATCTCTAAGTGGTGCAATGCCTTTGGCTATATTTAGGGTGTTTTGTTTATGGCCACATAAGGATCTATTCTGGATGTATTGGTGGGGTGTGTTGCTTTTGGCTATATTTAAACTGGATGCATTTTGCCATCTTTTGTTGTCAAGCCAGAACATCTGATAACACAGCTGACAAGTAAAAATCCTGGATTAATCGAGTAAATCTTGCATCAGTCATTCCTTAACTAGTCTGGAATTTACTGCACAATGTTGCCATTGTTTATTCAATTACTAAAATGCAGTTTATTAAACTTACTGGCTACAGGACACTTTAAAAGCAAACTATACATATCAGCTCATCTTTAGCAGTTTCCACTATTACGAAAAGGCAATTACTTTAAAAACAAAAAGACACAGGCAATGAATAGTCATATTTAAAGTGTCACTTTTTTATTAAAATATTATAGTTTTATGTACTCCTTCAATTTCAAGCTCTAAAATAGTGCTGACAATCCAATAACACAGCAAATACTGGAATTGTGATGAGCCATGTAGGACTGTACTTACCTCAAGGTAATCTTTACAGACTCTGAATCAAGATCTGTACTTCATATTTTTCTTACCCAGAATATTACATGGAGTTATAAAAAGCAATCATCTTAACTAAATTATGAACAACAAATGAGCAGGGCTGCAATGCTTTTATATTACCTTCTGTGCAAGAAATGTCCATTTTATGTTCTATTCCACCGGTTCAGTCTGTCAAATAAATAATTAACATTAAATTAGCTATTTAATATTAGAGGAAAAAATTTCACTATCAGTACCAATGCTTGTACTGCAAACCATTGATTTATGTTAATTTTATCTTTAGTGCAACACTAAAAGAGAACACTACCAACTTCAACTCCAGAGTCAGGGTCTATGGTTTAAGAAATATTCTTTTACTGTTTCACAGAAGTTATTTTTGCCTTTTACATGATCTTTCTTTACTCAGATAAATCTGTTCAGAGTCTGGTCAGCACTGCAATGTAGCAAGTTAAGTGTATAAATCCACCTCCTGGAATTTAGCAGAGCTCCACCTGGAAACCTCCCTGTCCTATGGAGTGAAGAGGACATTCACTACTTTTAATGGCCCAGGTTCTCCTGAAGTATCACAAGATAAATTACACTATTTCTGTTTTCCAGTTAACTATCAGACACTGCATGAAGATCAAGGATTTGAAGGATTTAATCAAGGATTCGTTCAAAGGATTTATTTTGCTAGCACACACACAGTGTGCTCAGTTTTGAAGGTAACTCATGTCCCTGCATTTTCCATAAATCCTTATCAGCAATGTTTAATCACACCCTATGCCTGCAGCCAGATATGCTGCAACTTTATCCAAAAGGTTGTAGATAACCTTGAAATAACCACAACAATGGCATGTCAAAGCATCAGAACTAACCCCCGCATGCTGAGTGCCTCAGCACAGTTTGCTGACAGGACTGTTAAGCAGCACATTAAGAACACTTAAACAGCATTTTTGCCGCTAAGCTGCAGAGACTTGGGCCAGCAGTGGGGAGAGGACAGTGCTGTGAGAGGAGCCCAGGCAGCTGTGTGGTGTCAGGTCTGGAATGGCTCTGGTGCTGAGCACAACTTGCAAAGCAGGAGCACTAACTGATCCAAGGGTGAGAGCAGGCAGACATCCAGTAAAAAGCCAAGCCCACATTAGAGATCACATAAAGACTGATCAGAAGGATCTGGTGCCCACAGCAAAGGTATATTCTGAAAACATGAAACTACAGTTATTTGACTTTACTGATCCATGGTCATTTTATCTTGCCACGGGTCTTCCTTTCTACTGTCTTCTTTGGCTGGAACAAAAGAAACCAATTTTCCTTCTTAAACAATTAATCTTTCTTTAAACAAACTGAGTAAGTCAAAATGCTTTGTTTGCATGTGGTAAATTCTCCTGTGTGTTCTTAACCTGTGTGCCTCCCATACGGAGCAGCTGTGACTGACCCATCCCTGGAAGTGTCAAAGGCCAGGCTGGATGGGGCTTGGAGCAGCCTGGGATAGTGGAAGGTGTTCCTGCCAATGGCAGGGGCGGGGAAAAGATGAGCTTTAAGGTCCCTTCCAACCCAAACCATTCCATGGTTCTGTGATTCCATGACATTCGCATGGCTGGAAGAAGGTACCACAAGATCTGCAGTCTGAGAGCCTCACAATAAGGATTTTCATTTTTCAGCTGCTATTGCACAGGTCAGGCCCCTTAGGGAGCTAATGACAACAACATTTGAAGGCACCAAATTCTGAATTCTCAGTAAAATCTAGTCAATAGCTCACTTGATTAGTAAATCAATACAAAATCTCTATCCAAGGCTGAACTGGTTTTGTTATGTCTGAAAACATTACTATTTCTTTTTAAGGTCTCTTAGTACTTTTATCTCTGCTCTTTATACTCTACTGGCTTTAAACCTTTCCATGTAAGGTAACAAAAGATAAAAGCCCCTCTACAAATAACACACTTTGCAGTTTGGTCTACAAAAGAAACTCCAACCATCCCTGAGCTGCACAGCAATACTCAGGCTGCTCAGGTTGACAAGCACCACACTGGAGTTACACATGGACTCAGGAGAGCCTTGGAACTGGAGATTCTACCTCATTGACAAGCTGATCTCCTGACAACAATGAGAAAATCAGGGTCATGAAGAAGTGGTTTATAAAGGCTGTTTGCACACTCATTTGCTGCTACACCTGCAAAAAGGAAATTAATTCAATACTGTACCTGTGGCACTTCTTTAAGGAAATCAGGAAGCTGAAATTCACCTTTATACACCTGGAAAAAACAAACAAAAATACACTACTTAGAGTCTTCACTCTCTACTGCTTGAAATGTTAGAAAGCATGTCAAGGGAAGGAAAAAAAAAAAGGAAAAAAAAAATATTCTATTGTGTTATTAGCATCCAGTAATGCTAGAACAGATCTACCTAAAACGTGACTATATTTGTAAAAGCAGGTTTTATTCACAAGGCTTGTCCTGTACTCAACACACTGACCTTGTTTGCATTAAAATGGTAAAAATACGCAACTCAGTTAAAACAGTTATTTCAAGTGAGTTTGAAATCTAATCTAAGACCAGTGTAATCCATTCCCTATGATTTTAGAAAAAAATTTTCAACAGGATGATTAAAAACATCAGGAGTACCTTGCTGCAACACACACTGCAGTCTCATCACCAGCCTAGTTTCATGGGAATTATCATGATTTCCAATCTTTTAGAGCACAGTATTAATTCTGAAACAATGCTGTTCGGAAAAAGAGCAAGTAGTAAATATCCTCCAACATGGCAACAGCCACACCAAACAAATGTTTCCACTATCTGATCAGTTAGGAAATAAATTTGGAATGTATTGTCTTCTCTCGAGAGAATAATTCTTACAAGCTCTTTGCTTCTGAGATTAAATATTCCAAAGGAGGATGGGACGGGAGGAAAGTATTCTGGTTTGGTATTTTTTAATACTTGGAGAGTTTTACTATTCTTTCTACTGAACCATAAAGAGTGATAATTCCAATGTCATGAATTCTTTGTACTTTTGTGTAATCATTTAAAAATAATAATTAAAAAAAATGCACAAACCAACTTAGAAAAATTCTGTAAAGCCATGAAATGGAGATGGGGCCACTCCAAAGCCTCGCTCAGAGCTGCACTCCCTGCTCTGCATCACAGGAAGAGGGCTCATGAAATCAGGGGATACTTACTAACAATATCCATTTTCTCTGCTTCCCCAAGAGGAGATGGCCAGAATGCAAAGAGGACCTCTGTCCTGGTTTTAATAGCCAGGATCAGTTTGTCACTGGGTGGGTGTGGATTCTAAACCCTCTATGTCATTTTTCTCATGAACTGCTCACCATGGCCCATTGGCAGCAGCTGCCCAGGGCACACCCCACCCCTCAGGCCACAAGCTGAGTGTTTAGGAACTTCTGTGAGATAAGGAAGTTTTCCTCTCTTCACACCTTCACACCTAANCCTTTCTTCTTACTTTGAACTCAGGGCCCACGTGGTGCTCAGCACAGGGGTTGGTGAGCTCCATCCTGCTCATGCCCCCCTGGGCTGGGCTGTACATCCGGTGTTTTTGTGGCACAAACGGATTTTCCTTCTGTATCAGTGTATTTTTTGATCTTTTATTAAATTGTTATTCTGACTTGCAATCCCATTCTGAGTTGGATTCATTTCTCCTGCGGGTTTAACTCTAACCCAGCACAGCCCCTCTCTGTCAGTGGGTTGCAGCACCCGGGGCTGCAGCTGAGGCAGCTCCACATTTCCTGCCCAGAGAAGCCTCACCCCAACAGCTCCGGCCTCTGGGGCTCAGCAGGGTGGGCTCAGGGCGCACAGTTCCCATCACTCTCCATCCCTGGACTAAACTGATCCAAACAAGGCTTCACTAAGTCCCAGCATGAGTAGGAATTGAACACATGCAGCATGGAACTCCCTCCCAGTGTTCCATGTTTTGGTTAAAACATAAAACCTAAAGGCACAGCTCTCATTTGTATTCGGCCAGGGGCTACTGGCATTCCCATGGAAACCTTAATCAAAGTCACCCTGTGGTCTGCTACTGGAGCCTTGTTAGACCATAAATATTTATAAATGAAGGAGAGGATTTCACATTTGCAGCTTTTAACTAAGACATTAAAATGCAGGCTGGGTCCTGGAGAGAAGGAATCAAAGTGAAAAATGAGAAATATTATCACATCAAAAAATGTTACAGAATAACAGACAGGATTCTTCACCTTTTCTGGCAAATCTCTGCACTCATCAGTTGGGAATTCTCAAAAACAATACTTACCATGTTACCTCGTGACTGATTCAGAACCACAGCGGTTAAAACTATGTCTGTCTCTCTAGAAGCCGCCTCTTTTCCCTTCTCCTGCAATTATAACGTTGTCTAATTTTTATATTATATCTATATATGCATATATAGACATATATGGAAATATATATATATATATATATATGTCTGCTCTAAAAACTTTACCACAGTAATGCCCTTTGTAGGAACAGTATTTACTCCTAATAGGCATCTAATAGTGGAAAAGTGGAAAGCCATGGGCATGCATCCATCTGTAAGAAAAATAATGTCCCAGCCTGGAAAGAAATTGTTGTGAGGGCATTTGATATTATAGTCACATGAAATATCACTGTTCACACAGCACAATTCACAAAGGCAAAGCTAACCAAGGGCAGGCCCAAGATTTGGTTTAACACACAAACGTGCCTAATTTCAGTACAGAAGTGACATTACCTAGAAGTCTGATTTTGTCAGAACTGAGACTGCATAGAAACTAGTTTAAGGTAGTTCCAAAAACAGTAAGTAGTCCCTTCTGAATAAAAAGCCAGGGATCAACGGCAATCCAGAAATTCTAAAAACAATAACCCCATCTGCAGCCAAAGAAATGAAAGATTCAAAATTCTTTCCTGACCAATTAAGAAGTCTAAAACACATTATTCAGAGTGGCACTAGACAGACAGAAGCAAGGCACTGGAATGATTTCTAGCCTAAGCAAGAATTCAGTAAAATTGAGACAAAATGGTGTTTACCATTTCTAAGAGAATTAATGTTTTAAGTCCAAATGGAATTCCAAAAGAGGGATTTTAAGTCTGTGTCAGTTTGTTGTTCAGTGTTGGCAATATTCATGCTGCTCTATTAAAAAAATTCCCAAACACACTCTTATAGCCAGACTAAATGCTTATTATTCTCAAAAAGAGATCAGAAAACAAGTTTCACATCCAGTTGTCTGAGAAAACCCTTTCAAACACACAGAGAGAACTTAGAGAACAGAGACACAATACAGAAGTGTAACCTGTAATTCATCTTTATAGAAGATTAAAGCACTCGCTTTTCACCCACTTTCCTGCCTGTTTTGGAAAGAGCCACATTGTATTTGGCCATTTCCAGTCACAGAGATAATTGGTCTTTTTGTGTAAAAGTCACACTGCAACTAAGTGTGTCTGGGCTTGGTAGACTTCAAAACAAAGTTTATTGTCAGAAAAAGAAAGAACACTGGCAAAAACTGAGCAGAGTCCCTTTCTGTAACCAATCCTCTACTGCACAGCACACCCTCACCCTGTCCTTTCAGACTTTCCCTAACTTTTAAAGCAGCTCACAAGGTTTACACAATTCTTCACCTCTCTGCTGATCTGCCAAGGAAGGGACAACTCAGATGTAAATGTTTACCCAATAGGAACAACACAGAAAGCAAGATTTTAGGCAGGCCTATGAATGTCTGCCAAAAGATAGCTTGCAACCATACCTTATTTTCTATTTTAGTTGTTATTAACTCTTCATATATTACTAATCATATATATGCATACTTGAGGGTTTGGGGTTTTTTCTTTTGTAAAAATGAGACATCAGCACCTCTGGAGAGAAACTGTGCAGTTGGGAAACCACATGCTGGAAGAAACACCCACTAAAGAGGTTATTAAACAATTCAGAACACTGAGGAAAAGTCTGTGTTGCCGGTGGTCACAAATGAGATAAAATAAACCCCCAGTTTTTTGTTTTAAATATCAGAGAAGATGCCCACCAAGTCAAATGACTTTATGATTACGTAAACCAGTGCAAATGGAGACACAGCCTGCGCAGTCCTGCATTACAGCCACCTCCACCACTACACATCTTTGACAGCAAAATTATTCTCATGGATAAATATAAATATATATAGTACAAATATACTCTGTACTCTTTATCACAGATTGTTTCTGTCTTTAAAAATCTCAAATACAAAGTTCCTGAAATCATGGTTGCCATGGATGTTTTGACTCTTAGCAAGAGACATGTCCTCACAATTTGAACCAGACGTGACACTCGAGTTAGTAAAACTGCCTTTTTTTTTTCCCCTCCAGATGTTAGAGCAGAAAATGTCATCAGCTGAACACAAACCAGAGCTAGATAACAGCTTTTGGATGTGATGAGAAGAACCACGTGTATCTCAACAGTCCTTCTGGAAACCACGGCTCTTCTCTAGAGTTCTGTACACTTTCTTCTCCTGATCTCTCCGGGGCAAGAAACACAATGCCATGAAGAAGTCAAAAGAACTTACTGGACTATGTATTCCAAGCATACAAATTCATTTAGCGGGAAGGACGTGCCAAAGAAAATCTGATGTAATACATTACAGATGTGAGAGGAAACCACTCAGCCAACCATAACACAACACTACTCTGGTTTCTGCTGGGCACGAGGCAGAGCTGCAGTTGGGAGCTGCTCTCCACTTCTGGCGTATTCTGTGAAACTGCTGACACACACAAACTCGCAACAGTGATAACGACATGTGAGACACCGGCCTAATGAGCAGTGATTCTACTCTGATATTTCATCACATAGTGATTGGGCAACCCGCTCACACAGCTTAACTACTGGCATTTTCTGCATCATTTGCAGATGAAAACTCTGTTTACTTAAGAATATTATTTTCCTTTAGGGTCAGCATGCAGAATTTGTTCCACTGGGGAAAAAACAAGTAGCCAGTCATGCATCTATAAGGAGCTCTTGCAATCGTTATAAAATGTATAGACCAGCAAGAGACTTAAAACCACAACATGCTCAGTGATGGCAGAACTGTGTTAAGAAAAGGTCATGTACAGAGATCTGCTGAACAGCACAGCTCTGTCCAAACCCTGTTCTTTCTGCTCTTCATTCCTTAACTGAGACAAGATAAACTGCCATAAAAGATAATATTAACAGGCTTAAGTAACAGATAAAGTTAATGGCTTTATTACTGAAAACATCAGAAAAATCTCTTGTGCTCTAACAGCTCTGTACTCCCCCCGTGCAGAATCTGACAGAGATGTCTTATAGGGCCTCATAGCACTGGGAGACCAACACAAGAGATGAAGTTGGCTTTATGCTCTATTAGTTCCTAAAACAAAAGCAGAGCTAAGATGACAAAGCACAAACACTGCTTGTATCTTATTATTTCTGTGCTGGGCTACAGGAGCACAGAAAACCAACATCAGCATTTTGGTGTCCTACACAGGTAACAGTAAAGTGAAAACCCCAAATTTAGCAGAAAGCATTGTTTTCCTTGCATAGATAGAATTTTTAATTTAAGCACTGTACTTCAGTTGGAGAGAATCACCATTTTGTCATCAGACTGAAGAAGAAAAAAATATTTAAGCTGTACATATGCAAGTCACCAGCAGGGGACAGAAGAGGAGAAAAGAGGAAAAACAAGAACAGGCCCTGAGTGCTCAGAAAGCTTAGAGGAAAATAGTATTTTGTACCACACTAGCCACTGCTTTCCATTTCCCTTCAGTACTAGCCTTTGTTTTAGGCACTTTTAAACAGTTGGTTCTTACCTTCTGGACTAACAGCAGCAGCTTTGAAATCGCTGAACAGAATTTTCACTGTTCAGTCCAATTTGAAGTCCCCTCCAAGAAGTGACAGATTTTGCTCAGTGCAGTACAAATGCAGCTGCATTTAATTACATTTCGGAACAAAGACATCTTGCAGTTGAAAGTTTGGAATATTTTTAAATTATCTTCTACAACAGGGCAATACAGAGTTCTCATGATAAAATACTGACCTGCCTGCATTCCAAAGAGGCTTTTTCGCTACAAGCATGTGTTGCATCCGAATCAATTTTTTCAACATTTTCATTCCACTTATCTTTATGCAATGATCCAGATGACAGTGTTGTTCCATCTCTAGGTGGAGCCAGAATCATCCCTGCCAATAATTTCGGTGGTGTTGGGCTTCCACCTTCTTGTTGTAACTTCCACAATCTATTTAAGCTGCCATTACATAACCTACAAAACTGACAAACTCCCCTCCGAAAAAATTTAAATAAAATCGGTTATTCCCCCTTAGTATTGCTTTGTGTTTGCCAGGCACAGACAACTCCCCTCATCTGAAGTGCTACTCATGCCATTTTAATTGGACTAAGAAGCTATGATGGTAGCAAGTATCAGATTATTCAACATTACTTCCAATGAGTCACTCTAAGGGGTTACTACACAACACACTACAGTTCAGCTTTAGAAGTCTAAACTTGAATTGTAGTCATTGAAAACAGATAAAGTTCTGTGTTCAGTTTCAAGTCTTGGAAACCACAAATATAAATATAATTGAATTGCTTTCAAACACAAAGCGAAGCAGTAAATGTTTACAAGCGAGATACATATATTCTTACTATGTACTGAAAAGCAACTCTAGAAAGATTTTATTTGGCCAACAATACACCCAGGGCAAAATTCTGTGCGAAACTATCCCAGGTGAAGAAATTCAAAGAAATCAAAAGCAAAGGTGGTGCTACAGTGATTTACAGCTCAGAGTGCACAGTAACACACTTGCCAAATGCCAGTTCCAAAAGGTTGGAAAAATCTAGACGTATTTACTTATTTAAATAAATGTTCTCTTTTCCAAGCTGCAGCAGCAAGGAATAAATTAACACAGGTTCATGGAAGAGAAGGAGAAACCCACAGGGCAACACATGCTGTATGATGGGCAAAACTAACACAACCCCATTTGCTCATTCTCTCCCTCTCGCCAACCACCTTGGAGTGTTTTGATGTATCTGTTCCCCATTCCCCAAAAAAACACAAAATAAAGATGCAAGGGCAAACAAACCAAAGCATTTTCCAGAAGTGAGTCAGTCCCCACTGGTCACCATCCAGGATATCAGCTACGTCCTGAGTTTGAGGCCAGGCTCAGTGGGCAGGTTTGGCCATTTCCTACATGGCATGGTCAGAACTGGCACTGCCAGAGGGTGCCCAGCCTGAGCCAAGTAATCTGAGGAGCAAACTGGCCTGGGAGCTGGGAAGCCTTAAATCTTGAACCCTAGGAAGTCAGGACATCCACAGTCAAGGAGAAAGACAGAGGACACCACTGTCTGAGCAGGGATTTGCTGGGAACCGGCTGGGAGGAACCAAAGCAAAGCGACCGGGGAGGAATTCCAGCTGTGCAAGTGCCCAGATACTGATCTGAGCCATGGTTTAAACAGCTCCTTAGGGTACAGCACATTTGGAAAGCCTCACTTTTCAAGTATTCTCTTCAATATTCCCTTTCAGAAGGAATATTCTGGTTTGAAGTTTAATGGTCTTTAACCCTTTTGCTTTTTTTGGATTTTAGCCTTAACTCAGGACATCTCCCTCATTTTCTCTATCAAACCATATGTGCAAAGAACAAGTGACTAGGAAAATATATTCTGGGTACTACAATAAGCAACAACTTTAAAATCCTATCTTGGGCTATAAGTTAACACTTAATTAAAATAGTAGCCAAAATATTCACAAGTGTTCCATATGTTTGAAATATGTAGACCAGCTATTTTAGCAGTAACCTCCAGTTTTTCACAGCTGCTCTTAACATTAGGAAAAAACCCCAAAATATCCTTCAAAGCAAACTTGGAAAAGGCCTAAAAACACCCCAGCCTTTGAAATTAGGCTTAAATTTCTTTAAAGGGTATATTTGTGGATTTATTACCTGAATTTCTCTCTTGCATTTTGAACTGAAATAAATTTCAAGAAGCAACTGAAATCCAGACAATTCTTACAACTTGGACTGAGCTTACCACTCACAGACAGAGGCCTCAGAAAAGTCATCATGGTGTAAAAACTTTTCTGAATTTTATCAGTAAGACATAACCAATCTTAAATTATTGCATTACAACACAAACCTGGATTTTTAAAGGGGTTGAATTAAGTGCAGAAAAGTTAGTTTGGGAGTCTTTTAGAACAGTAAGGAAACTTATAAAAGCCAACCACTGTCCCTACCAAAAAAGGTGGGTTACCTTTTCCATGCTGAGTTGTAAGTTATTAAAATAATCAACCTGCTATCCTTTAATACACTGATCAATTATTTATAATTTCCCAAGGAGGGCATCTAAAAAGAAATGATGCAAAAACATTTAGAGACTCCACAAAAAAATCCAATTTCTTTTCCTTACTATCAGCACACCAACCATTTTTTTCAGGAGCAGAAGGCTGGTGGAAGACAGTCCTTTCAAATTGTGTAATTCAATTTTTCCACTGATTACTTTGCTGCTGCAGCAGCAAAAGTCACTTTCTTTTAATAAACATGCTCAAAAGAACAGAAGCAGAGTTAATAATTCTATTTCAAACAATGGTAATGAACTTTTCAATGGATATCTCCAGGGATAAACAGCTCTATAGCCTAACTACTCAAATTCCAACACCATTAAATTCAGATAAAAATCCTTAAGTTTAGGTTAATCAGCACCAGACCTTCCTCCATCTTTGGTTTGTTCTACAAAGGACAGCAAAGGATTGGAAAGGCAGATATTTTGATCATCTTGGGCCATTTTCTGTGGGTCATTTTTCAAACTCTACCAAGTATTTAGGGTGTCATTTTAACAGAGCTTCTGCCAAGCCTTATGCATAAAAAGCTGAGCTCATCAATCAAGTTTGACACCCAGACAAGAAAGCTTTTTTCCAGTATCAACCAGTTCCCCAGCTATCTGGACAGTTCTCAAGAGGTTCAGCTACACACTCCAAAGAACACAGCTCAAGCCTGTGGTTGGGATAAAGGAAGATGAATCAAACTGAAGACAAACAGCAGGAGACAGATCAAAACTTCTGCTCCACAGCTCACAGCCACTTAGTCAATCGTTAAACTCACAAAAGCCTTACCCTCCTGGTGTTTTCCACAACTTTTTGATCTGGCTTTCCATAGTTTGGTGGATTGGCGTAGGGATCATATCCCAGCTTGGCAAGCATGGGGGCAATCACAGGCATATCCTGGAGGACATCAGCGGGGATCTTCCCAACCCACTTTGACAGTGCTTCCACATTGACTGGTTTGATGACTTGGTCAGTAGATCTTTCAACTCTGTGGAAGGAGAAAGGAAGGTTCGATTTTGCACTCCAACCAACACTTGTTTCTTCACTAGCATGAAAACCTTCAGCTTGTTTTCCCGCCCCCACCTCCCCCCCTTCCTCTTCTTTCGCTCTCAAAATTTCATGTTTCTACAGAGCTGATGGGAAATGAAATTTTAATGAGAATAACCACACAACCTTTGCACGTGCTCCTTGGTTTAGGCTTTCGCAGAATGTGCTGAAGCAAGTTCTATACATAAAGGCAGCAGTGAAACCCAAAGAGCTGTTAAGTGAAAAGTAAGCACACACCCACATATAAAGCTGTTTTCCCACATTTGCTGTTTGTTTCAGATGCTCTTAAAAGTTGTATTCTAAATTAAAATATGTGCCATTTCTTCCTGAGAGCTGAGACTCAACAGAAAACTACAGACTATAGTAATATTTTTCATAACCATTCCTTTAACTGATTTTTGATCATTACACAGTTCTTAAAGGCAAATGCACAATCACAGCAGCTTCAAAGAAAACATTTTCATTCTTGCTCTAGTTTTGTGTTTGTGTTGTTTTTGTTTTGATTTTGCTCAAGGGAAGAAGTCTGGCACTGCTTTGTTCTCACACATTACTTGCTTCTTTTAGATTATAAAACATACAACTTCTTTACTGTGTTTATTTCTGGAACAGGCCAGCAGGACTCAGAACAGTCTGAGTAATTGAAAACTCTGAGTTTTTCTTCTGGATAATTTGAAACACTTTTTCTGAGCTCAGAAAGAGTGCACATACAGTTTGGACATCATCTGTACATAAAGAGCTGCCTAAAGGAGTATTTGTGTCTGCACTGCAGTTAATACCAGTAGTTGCTGTGGGTTGGCTGCACCTGCCTCAAACCCGAGCACACACCTCTCACATCCACTTGGAGCTACTGCCCTTCCCAAGTCTTGTTTCCATCATAAAGGATTTTGAGTTCAAAAAGCACTTCCACTCAGAAAATGAAACTGTTATACTTGAAAGTAACAATGTAACACCAGTACCTCACCTACACAGACTAAAGAATGAGAATACTGAGGTTCAAATTAATTCTCAAGCAGCTAATTCTTCAGTTATTCAGCAGGCAAAAGGTGAGTAAACATCTGAGGAAAATAGATAGAAATTTCCTGACATGCTCACAATAGGTTGAGTCCAGAAGCCTGAAGTTAAATTGCTCTCAAGACTGACATCAGTTAACTTACAAGAGGAACAAGTTTGATTACAGTTTTCCAATTAACCTCCTGAGTCCAAGAAGAGGCTGAAAAATCCTTGTACAGAACAACATTAAATCCACAGCAAGAGGCAACCCATTAACAGGGGCATTGCACTGAGAATAAGAGCCTTAAATAACAACTTGTGCTTGTCTGCCAGACATTAAAACAATTTGATCTTAACACCCTTGTTCCTCTTTTTTACTCATCATCATAACTAAAATTCTTCTAGGACAGAGGAAGGAAATTAGTCATACAACACTGGAAGGTCAGTAATTCAAGTACTTTAAACACAATCAACAAAGAAAAACCAGCCAGGGAAAATGGTCACCCATGGAGAAACTCTCTTGGCAAGCAGGGCCTTCAGATTACTGCAAAAAGGTGTTTCATGGGAGCTGATGAGTAAGGGCCTGACAAACAAAAAACCACCTGTAAAACAACACTCTGAATTTTCAGCCTTACTCACTTCAGCCATTATCAGTAACTCAGAATGAGATTTTGAGACCAGGGAATTGCAACTGAATTTCAACCTTCCTGGAGGCCACTGGCCTGGGAGCACAAATACAAGAGCAAAAAATCTGGGCACTGATTTTTCTAATTAAAAGCTGGACATCAAATTAGCAAAAAAATCAGCTGTTAAGAGTTGAGTTTCAGAAGTTCCAAGTAGCAAGGCAGAGGCCAAAGCTGAAAGCCTCAGGGGAAAATTATCACTAGGTGTTTGAAAAACATAAGATTTATGGTGCTCAAACTCAGCCAGCCAAGCCCAGAATCCCTTCACCAAAACTGCAAATTGCTTTAACCATTTAAAATAAGGATGATACTGTGAGAACCAAGCAATGGGCTTGTCTAATACCTTAATGGAACCCTAAAACAGTGGGTGCTATACATCAATTTGGACCTAAATTTGTACATATATGTAATTTTGGTGACAATACTCTCAGCATGAAACATGTTTCTGGTGATCCATAGCAGGGAAGAGATAAGCAGGGACTCCACTCAGGTGCTCCCAAGCACCAACTCAAAGACACACTACTCCATTTGGTCTGTTTAAATCCTCTTTTGTCCTTTCAGTAAAGGGGAGAAGTAGGGACATTCATGCGAAAGGTTCTTCAGATAAAGAACTTCTAAGGGCTATGGGAGAGAAACACCCCAAAATCCAAACAGCCAAACAAGGTGACACACCAAGTCTCAGCAAATTTGGTTACACGTGCCTATGGGAAATGCTGCCTGGTCAGTGATTGCAGACTCCTCTGCCAAAGCCCAGCAAGAGTTTCAGCTTTGAAAGCAGCTGTTAGCACAGGACACAAGACTAACCCCAAGTAATTCTGCATCTCTATCAGAATCCAATGAAAGGTATGTATTAAATATAGTATATTCTGCAGTAATTTTGCCTAGACAGCTCTTTCCATAATAAGCGTAATAAAAATTGCCCTAAAAGGGTTGACATTTCTTTGCATCAGTGGTCAGCACAGCTGCTCTCAGTTAGGAGGCAAATGCCAGAGCTCTATTAACAATACTAGTTATAGCATGTAGTCCAGCCATAACACATTCCTTCAACAGCCACGCTGGCAATTACTTCAAACCACCGAAGGTTTCACACCACTGCAAATGCTCTGATGCACATCCCTATAGCCCTTGCAGTGTTTCTCCTTACAGCTAGATAAAAGCTAAAATAAGGGGCAAAAATCCTAAGTACAACAGAAGAACAGTCAGGGAAGGGCTGCATCAGTAACAGAAAAAGCAGGGATTACTAAACACATGCAGAAGAGGAGAGTAAGGCAGCCAAAAGTTTCCTCAAATCAAGCAGCCAAGGGAATAAATGAAGTAGAAATCTTGGATCCAGGCTGTTTGGTATCTAATATTGTTGCTAACAGACTAATGCATATGAGTGTCTGAGTTTGCAATAAGAGAAAAGTGGAGCCAGCTTACTGCTGGCAGAATTCTGCAATCCAGGGGCTGGCTCATCTCTGGAAAAGAAATAACCTAAACGCACACTTCTAATAAGCAATAAGGAAACATATTACACTGGCCTGTAGCGTCATTCTATCTGATACAGATTTCACTTGAAACAGTTAATTTTGATTTCAAATGAGTGAAAAATGTATTCTGAAACATTTACTTTCTCTTAGCAGGTAATGGCATCATCATAAAGATCTTTTAGTGATACCCGAATCTCTCAAAATGTTTTTAAATAGTTCATGACAACAAACTCTTGTCAGATTTCATTTCAAAAAAGCCTCCAACAATTAAAACACCTCCAGGCATCTGATGCTGGACTTGCATCAGGTCTCTGAAGTGGATGCTGAGCCTGTTTGAAAGATCTGCATGTCTTAAGTTGAGTGAAAGATGATTAAGGCAGGTGCCTCTGCTTGTTTTCTTAAGTCTTTACACAATACCAGTCTTTGCAGATTATAATGGTTCATCCTCTGACTACAGGTTTTCTACCTTAGTTAATACCTTGCTGACAACTAGGGAGCTAATTTTAATCAAGATTTTCATATTGCTCCCCTCTACACTACCAAGGCCAGGCCTATGTGTTGGCATTTTTAAATGAATATCACATTTCAACAGAGGTGATTTGGTATGGGTGATAGCCTCCTCCTGTCAGTAAAAACTTCAATATAATTTGAGTGTTCTGCTTTTAACATTCTATTATTAAAGAGCCTGAAGCACTTGGTATGAGGCAGATGGTAAAATAAAGCTCTGTGAGAAGACAGAGTTGCAGGAGGTGTAGCATTCTGAATTTCCTTAGATTAACTCTGATCAGCATTGTCCTTTGGAAAGTGAGGTGGGAGAAAGCTACTGATCAGAATATGGAGCTCCACTGCTGCAGATTCTGTTGTTTCAGCTGAAAGAAGTCAGAAGAGAACAATGTTGGTCAGAGCCTGATCCAGAATGTAACAGTCACACATAAAGAACTCAGCTCCACTTGAGAACAAACCAAAGGCAACTTGAAAGAAGGAAAACTAACACAAGGTGTATTTAGTTCAGCTGTCAAAATGAGATAAGCTGTGGCAGACTTTCAGGTTTTCAGTAAACTACTACCAAGCATCTCTTCAAAAAGTAATTCTCCTGGGCACTTACCCCTGCTCTGCTCAAGGACCCATCTTGGGGCTGGGAGTGCCAAACCGAGCAGGTTGTACCTGGGACAAGGACATCAGGCTGGGGAATCTCAAGCTCCCCCTGCACAATTTCAACTGGTGTCATATAATTACAGAACACAGACATCTAAGTTCAAGGTTTTCATATGCACTGTTTTTGCTGCAGCCCTCAAAAGACTGAGTCACCGAAATCATTATCAAATCATAAAGGTCTCTTGCAACTGAAAAAACAGATCTCACCACGTACTGCAAGGGTATTTGATTAGATAAAACCCACCATAGACATAACACTAATAACTCATTCTTTTTCCACCACTGCCAGAGCCTTCTGAAATAAGAAATTACTTTCATATATCATCTCATGAGAGGTAATAAAACCATAAACAACTCTTTGAACAGACTCAATTGAGGGTCATAAGAACATGTTCTTACTCATTTGTCTTCAGTTTTCTTTTACTAAAAAATAAACATCAAGCAACATTTACTTTGAACAACCTATTTTCTTAATCTTTAGAAACATGAACAAGTGTTCTCAACTCCTCACAACCCATTCTACCAGATTCAGCAAGAAATATTTCCGGAGACTGTATGAATTCATCAAGGTTACTGATTTTTATAGTATAAAGGTCCATTAATTTTTAAAAATGCTAATCTGGAAGCTATAAGGGAGTAATATTTTACTAGAAATGCCATTATGCAGAGTGATTCTTTTACAGGACACTTAACAAAACTTGGCAACCACCCATTTACCTCATCATAAGTAAGTTACCCCCACCTCAGTTGCCCTTGTGAAGAAGCAACTAAAGACAGGTAACTACAGAGGAGTTCCCAAGCAGATCATCTTCCAGGCAGGTACAACAGTCACTGCTTCAGGTTAACATTTCCAGAAGGTTCCAATCTGCTAACAAACAATACTGCCAAAAAAAAGGGGTGAGAATCCTTCCTCATAGCTCTGGGAACACAGTAGTGGTGGCTGTTTCTTCATTGAGAATGGTGATGTGAAACCTCCAGACTGTAAGTATACAACCATTACTTAAGGTTTAAGTTGTCTTTGTAGCTGCTGACTACAAATTGCTTTAAATCATATTCCAGTACAATAGAGAATCCACAGTCACATTCCTAGGCATTAAATAAAGAAAATCTTCCAATTTTTATTTCTCAAAACTGCAGTTTGGGAAAAAAAAAAAAAAGTACACTCCTCCTGTAACAGCCTGATATGTCTCTACCCAGCCTCCCCTGCTTGCTGGCCAAGGTACCTCTTACTCAGGAGCACTTGGCCACTGAGGAATAGTAAAAAACTGGAAGCTGAGTAATTTAACTGGACATGCCATGCTGCTGGAATAGGGCTTTTAACCAATAGTTTAGAAACTCAAACAAGACAACCTGGTAGATCTATCAGCAAAACCAGAAAGAGTCAAACACTGACACCTTTCCCTCTCAATGTAAAGATGAACCAGCTTCTGTATTTCAGTTGTTCAGCTGCAAATAATGGCAAAGAAACCAGAGTGGTTTAGTCAGAGAATTAATCAGATTTTCTTTTCACAATACCCATCGAGGCTTTCTAAATAGAGTTGGATTGGTTTCTGAAAGCAGCTGAATCAGGTGCACAGGTGGTTTGACAGAATACAGAGAGCTTTATTTACAACAAGGCTGATTTTCATCAAAATGCTTGTCCTTCTCAGAGCATTTGCCAACAGAAAAACACGCCAGCTCTGCTTTCTACTCTGTTGGAACAGCTTCTCAACTTTCCTGGAAGAGTCTCTCGTTGGCAAATACAACTCAAAGGCCATTCTTGCATTGACAACAATATTGCTCCTGAAATCAAATGGGTGATCTTGTTGGCATGGATAACACCAGTCTAGATAAAACAGTTGAGGTTTATTTTGGGGCACTGAGAAAAGCAAAGCTATACTAGAAGTAAGGCTGATACTAGACATCCAAATTCAAGTTAGCCTTGACCACAAGAAGTTTGTTCATATGCTCCACACGTTAGTGGGACAGCTGTTCAGTGGAACCAATCAGATTGCAAATTGTTAGTTAACAACTTATATTTTCTAGATGCATCAGAAATCAGCTTCCTGAGGCATCATCAGCTACATAAAAGCTGAAACCAAGTTATGACTGGTATTATTCCACCGCTTAGAACAATACAGGGAAAAGAAGAAATGTTCATACTCACTTTGAAAGAGAAACACCCCCCGCTTTTCCAATCATCTCTTCATGGTGCAGCACTGCTTGGTTCCATGGGATGTGGAGAAATTTTAGGAGAGTTCTCATCCACCTTTCAGGATGCAACACGAGCTGTTCATAGTGTACCAGCATACACCTTTCAAACCCGACCTCCATGCACTGGTTATACATCGTTTCGATAGCACGATTCCACTTGGTCAAGCAGTCCCTGTAACTGTTCAGGTCAAAGCCAGCTATTGTGACTTTTCTAGATATCATAGAATGCACAGATGCACGGCCATCACGTACCATTAGAAGAAATTTGGCATTGGGGAAAATTCTAGCAAGATAAGTTAAGGATTTTAAAGCAAAAGGATCTTTGTTACACAAATACGGAGCAGGCTCCCCATGTTTCACGATGATCTCCAACAGAAACGCTTGCATGGCCGAGTCCAGAACCTCATCTGTGACTCCAGCCTCGTCCAGCCGGATCTTCTCTTTGCTTGACCTCGCCCACATCTGCTTCACAGCCAGAATCCGTGGGATCACCCTGGTCTCCTCCCCACAGCGAATATCGGGGTGGGCATCCAGCATGGCCCGCATTAAGGTGGTGCCGCTGCGAGGTACCCCCCCAATAAATATCAAGGGCATGTCTTTGTTGTAGGCCAAGGCTTTGGTTGCATTCCCCCTGGGGGCAGTTCTGGCCGTGCTCCTCACGCTGTCCACCCTCACGGGCTGGCTGCGCTCCTCGATGCGATGGTGACACTCCATGGCGTGCTGGCCCAGGTAGAACACCGTCACCGAGCTGATCACCAGGCACGCCAGCAGCAGGTTCTGTTTGAGTTTCCCAACCATTTTGATAAAGACTGTTCAATTCAAAGTAATGAGACCTTCTATTTTAAGTTATCTACTAGTTCACGTGCCATGGGAATCCTCCAGAATAAATTAATGTCTGTCAAAAATTTGGAAAAAAAAAAATTAGAACATTGTTAAGAACTACTAAAATAAACCAACACAGAAATTACATTTTTCAAGCTGTAATAAGATGAGATTAAGGCTGAAACCCCAAGATATGCAAAATAAACCCAAGGCTTTCATTAAATTTCTTCTGTAGTTTGGTTTCTTAGAATTGCATTATTCAAAAGTAATTTTCATTTTTACAAACAAGATGACAGACTATATTAGACGATTTCTGGACATACATAAGAGTCTGAATAAAACCTCCAGATATAAACAAAAGATTTAAGTGTCTGTCTGCTGAATTCCAGTGTAGACAAATTACTTGAAGGATTAAGAATATGCCTGCCTTGCCTTACAGTGAATACCAGGCGTTATTTCCAACACTGGCTTACACAAATCCGCTACTCCGCTGCCTGGATGATTCCATCTGTTCTTGCCAACCGTATCTTTACTTTTCCTAGTCATCACAGTTATGTATGGACAGTCATTTTACCTGTATCCTGTAGTTCAACTGCTTTGCCTTTTCAGATTAGATAGGCTGGAAACTGACTCTTCCTCTCAAAATTAGTACTTCAATTGAATTTTTAAGTGAGAGCTGGCTGTGCGGGGCTGAAATAGCTCACTGAAGGGTATGAATCACAGATGCTTTTAATCGTGAGGAGCTCCACGTGCTGAGGTACCACCAACATTTTAAATGACTGGCCTTCCTCAGAGCTTTTCCTCCTCTGTCAGCAACACACAACACATCCCTGAAGGAAGAGCACCCTTGTGCCTCCTCTCTCCCCTCTCCCCAAGGCACTATCCACTTAACCTTTCCCTCCACACAAATCCAGTGGTTAGCTCGGAAATCCTGAGGTCAGGATTTGCAGAAGGCTCTGCCGCCCAGTCCCCCCGCACTCCACAGTCCTTGTTTCCCAAGGCTGTGCAGCCACACAGACAGGCAGGCCTCAGAATTCCCACTCAGTACCACAGCAGTGCAAGGGAGGAAGGAAGGAATTAATTCCTCATGCAGGCACCTGTTACAGCAGCGATTTTCTCTGGCAGCGCATCCAAAAGATCCTGTTGCCAACCTGCAAGAGAATGTGCTGCCCCTTCACACTGACGGAGCTTATCCCAATCAACAGTTGTCACAATACTGCACTCAAAATTCAGTTTCTAGTCTCTGTAACCAAAATTAAACTGGAGATATAACTTCAAGATAATTCACTTCTTTTTTCTGTAAAACAGCCAAAGAGCTCCCCACACTCTCTGGCCAGAACAGAAACAATTCATCTTCTGTAACAAGTTTCATTCTGCTTATGTAGCTCTCCTTGCTGAAGAGCTAGCTTTGACTGTACTTTTAATATGTGAACAATAAAAAAACTCCAAATTCCCAGAAATTTAAGTGGAGGTCATCTGAACAATGCTCAAAAGAAAAAAATAAAGCATGAAGTCAATACTTCTATAGCATCAAAAATCCAAGAGTTTCTTTTCTGAAAGATTCAGCATGCAGACCTGACTCACAATTAGAGAAGGGGAAACTGTTCTGCTTAAAACTAGCTAACAGTACACAAAAATCTCTTTAAATTCTTTAGATCCAGTCAAGATTTAGTCAGTACTCATCAGAGAGAAGAGTTAACACAACAAACAGTATATTACCAGAGCACAGAAGACCTGCAAATATTTACACTCCATACAATCCCTACCATTACTCAAACTGAATAAATTCCATAAAATTAATTTCCTCAGGGAAAAAAACAACAACAAAAACCAACCAAACCTTCCAGAAAAATCTTCATCTTCCAAACTAAAAACTACTCCTTGAAATCGCTAAGATTCCCCTAAAGTAAACGGTAGCTGATCACTGGAGAAAAAGGAACAAGACCAAGCACATCCACTAATTTACTCTGATCATTTGTATTAGAGTATCACTCAAAGCCAGAACAAAACCAACACCAGCTTTCACAACAAGCAGATTTGGAGGAAAGCCTCAATTCACAGGTTGGGTAAAGCAGAATGATGTCTCACCCTGGGCACAATTCCAGATGGGAATGTAAACGACCCTTGTAGCCCATATGAGCAGGTTTCCTAAACTGCTGGAGTACTGACCATTTACCTACACCACCAAAACCCACCCATGCGACAAAAACTCCACATCAATCAACCACAAATACTTTCATTTGATGCAGTAGCTTTTTTTTCGTAAGTTCAAAGATACCAAAGGCTGGGAGACCATAAAGAACCAGCATTAAACTCTTCTACAACCTTCTGTACTGGTTTTTGGCCTGGAAGCAATACCTGGAGCACTGGACTGTGGCAGGGCTTGTATGTCAGGAAACCAAGAGAGGAGTGGTCAGAAACAGCTCCTCTCAGCAATTTAATCTATTTTACAAGCCAGCAAACTCCCTCTTATGCCTGAAGTTACAAGTAAAGCTCTTTGGGATAAAGATGACATATGGAAGTTACTGCCCTTCTCACAGCTTGAAAATAAACCCCACCTTCCCCTCCCCACCATGAGTAAGTGCTCTGGAGCACATCTGCCAACCTGAAGGATTGTAAAAGTTATTAATGTTCTGCTGTTAACAGAAACTAAACTGAGAGCGTTTAAAAATCACAACAAGGCAATCAGAAATCCCTTGTCAACATTTAAGCAGAGCTTTGAAATATTGTGGCGCTTTCACCACCCTGAGGAGAGTAAAGTGCCACTCACCCTATAAGCACAGACAACTTTAATAGAAATATCCCAAAACAAAGCAAACAAAAAACACAATCACCCACCAAACACAATCCCCAAACAAACAAACAAGACTGGTAAGCTGAGGAAATTGCAAATGATTACAGTGGCAGCAAGTTTCAAATGACTGACTAAAAGGAACTCTCAGAAAAGTTTAAGTNAAAAAAAAAAAAAAGTGAATTAGGACCTACAAGTTTCATCACAAGAAAGTGCAGCCAAGCAGAATTGTATGCAACTGAATTTTCTGCCCATTAGAGTCAGGCCTATGAGTCAGCCACAAGATGTTAGCAAAGCAAAACCGACTGCTTTGTTTCTTTCTTCTGCACACACTAATTCTTCCCTCCTCTTACATGCAGCAAGTCAAGACCTTTTCCCTCAAGTTCATCCAAAACATGTTGAAGATTTTTAGCTTAGTCAAGAGGCAATTCATTCATTTGTACTTTATGTTAAAACAGTTTGGGTCATCATTCCCTGCCAGAGGAAAGAAAGATGATCCTTTACCACCCAGTAACAGGGAATCCTCTTGAGCTCCAGAGCTCAGACTTTCACTTTGGAGGCTGGAAAGGCACCACCTCCCTTCTGATGTTCACCCACACAGCTTTTTCCAAAGCTAAAATGAGAGGACAGAAACACAGGCATTATTCACCTAAAAAAAAATAAAAATCCAATCTTACATATAAAAAGCACTTTTCAGGGATTAGCTTATCCCCTGCCTCCACGCCTTGAACTTCTGACTCACATTCTGGTAACAGGATCATCGTCTAGGAAGAGCAAGTCTGGTAGTACAGCTTAGATTTTTGTGGAGTATATCTTGTTCCTGCCACTGCCCAAGTGCAGTGAACAACTTCCCTCTACAGTTCACACTGTAGGAATTATACTGTTCACACATTTGCGTTCCCTTGAACCCACACTGGTTTAGTTTGTTTTAAATCTATAACTGAACAATTTCAAAGGCCAGTGTTTGATCTCAGCTTTTCTGGAGAACTTTGTTGGGAGGAAAGGTCACACTCAGCTCTGTGTCAACAGGCCACCAGGCTTCAAAAACGCTGTGCCCTCCCATTTGTGCTGGAAAGGAGCAGGACAGGGGTGAGGGCAAGAGGCTGTACTATTAGGAAGTTGTTTTTCCCTCTCTCTTTACAGGTAATCCCCATGTCCCCTCCTACCACAGTCCTGTGATTTTCTTTTCCTGCTCAGTCTCTTAGTCCATGGGGCTATGATGACACCCTCTCCCCTCCCAAGGCTCTACGCAGCAGACTCCAAAATACACTCCAGGAACAGAAGATTCTGATGCACCATCTGACTATCACACCCAAAGCTTGTGGTATAAATCAGCAAATGAAATTAATTTTACAATGGTAAGGTAGCCAAGTTGAATGGAAAACCATCCTAAACTGTTGCTATCCATTGTCACTCTCTGCTTTTGTAGAAGGAGAAATGAAAATGCTGTTAGGACTTAGAGAAGCAAATGTCAACCATGTCAGTATCTTCCCTACCTCTTATTGCACACCTTCACTTTTCCCCTGTAAAAATAAATAGTGCAAAGGCAGCAAATACTCAAGACTCATCTTTGAAATAATACACATCTGGAAAGGATACATATTTCTTAGAGGAAATTCCATATTAAGCTGATCAAACAGTTCAAGTTGCACACAATGTTAAGTCTGTCAGCATTCCTAAATGAAAGCTAAAGAAAGGAATTCCCTAAAACCTTGCCTTCAATGAACTGTTTTGTTTCTGGTTGGTTG
The DNA here is from genome assembly GCA_013399695.1 of Formicarius rufipectus. Lineage (NCBI taxonomy): Eukaryota > Metazoa > Chordata > Aves > Passeriformes > Formicariidae > Formicarius > Formicarius rufipectus. The sequence continues at coordinate 558,864 of VXAU01000436.1, read as the reverse complement.
TGTGTGTTCACCACAAAGAAGATTGCACGGGAAAGCCAACAGTTAAATGATAATGCTATGGCACACCATGAGGGAACACGACTGAAACATTCACAGAACACCACTTCAAGCAGCCACCCAAACCATCACAGGCTCATTTGGAAAACTGCTCCAGAAATAATCTGAGTATTCAGGAAACATTTTTATCCCTTCAAAGCAGCATGTGCACAATCACCTTAATGATTCCCCCAAAGACTGGATATGCATTACTACCAGTCACAGAACAGCACAAGGAAGTAAATCCCAAGTGAAATACTCAAAAGCTAAAAATAAAACTCAACAACCCTTTAGTCCATCTTTAGCTTTTTAAGTCATCATGGCTCTCAAGCCCGGCAGCTCTTTTCCCCAGATTTCTCCTCTCATTAGTCATATAGGAAAAAAGGATGATAAAACAGAATGAGCAATTTTTTTCACCTCCATAAAGAAATGAAGGAGCCCAGAAAGGACTAAGGAGTGGCAGAAAGCATTTGTGCTGAAGGACAGCTAATCTGACCTAGTGAACCAGTCTTGAAGAGCAGTTTCACAACTAGAATAACAAACCTGGACAGGACAAGGGAATGTAGATGTGTGAACAACTTTCCCTTACAGGTCACTCTGTAGGAACTCTAAATGTATCGTTCACACATTTACATTCCTTTGAACCTACCCTTCTTTTGTTGCCCCCCTTTTTTTTTTCTTAAAGGCTCTGAAAATTTGAAAGGCCAAGTTAACCTTCATAGTCATAGCCTATTGCTGAACTTAAAATTTCCATGAGGAATGTCACATGCAACTGTGTAATAATTCCACAATTTCTAGTACAATCATGTTACAAAGAGTAAAAAAAAAAAGTGCTTATATTTATGCAATCCCATCATACAATCAATAGATAAAAGATAGAGAAAGCTGTACACTTTCCTTTTACCTGTTATCCCCCCTGAAAAAAAAAAAATCAGATTTCTTCATAATCCTCCATTAAACAAATAGATACACACATGAATAAATGTGTAAACAGAAATTCAGAAGTGTTTGTCCTTCTGAATTTAGCAACACTTAGAGGTTTTCTTATCAAGTCTTAGAAAAAAACATACCAGATCCAAAACAGCCAACAAGAACTTAAAATTCAACATTTTTGGGTTTTTCAACATTTAAGATGTCTAAAATGAGTTAAAAATACATCTAATTAAATGTTCTGCTTCAAAGTAAAGAAAATGCCATACAGTCTGCTCTACTTACATGTATAAAGTATCCAACAAATTATCTGGATTTGTATCAAAAAAGAGTTACAAACACGCTCCTGGTTATGCAAGAATAAACAGTATTTATGAAGTTCTACAGTTACTCCTTGAGAACAACTCGACAAGAGAAATTTTACTGGCAACACACAGAGTCTTCGACCTCTTTAAAGTTACGCAGAAAGGAAAAGACATGAAAAAGAAGTCAGTGGGACACCAAGAGCAGCAGAGCTACTGTTCTGTGCGTGCTGAGGCTCCGCAGAGGGACTTCAGCACCCCGACACACGGTAAAGCACTGCAGGGAACCCAGCTGCTTAATCAAGCCGAAAAGACACAGACCTCCAAAAATTCCCAGCACCAAATGCGAGCCGCCTATTCCGGCAACACCAGCAGCAAACGGTGAAGTACCACAACCGCAAAGCCAGCGGGCCGATGGGGCTGGGGGCGACCTGCGCTAGTGGAAGGTGTCCCTGCCCCTGGCGAGGGCTTGGAACGCGATGAGCTTCAGGGTCCCTTCCGCCCCAACCCCTGCACAGCTCTCTGGCTGCGACGCGTTCCACCTGAAGGCATAAAATCAGCACTGTCCTCGGTGCACCTCCTGCCCTGCCCGGGCACCCACGGGAGCCGCCACCGACACAAAGGCACCGGGACAAAGCGAGTGCTCCCCGCCCCTACGGGAACTTTGGGGTTTACTCTGCTGGGATCCGCCGAGCGGCACTGCACGGCCCGGGCCCCGAGGGCACCGCACCCGCTCCAGCCACAGCAGCCCGGCGGGCACCGGGCAGAGCAGGGGCGGGGCAGGGAAGGGAGACAGCGGCTCTCTGGGGATACCGGCCCGACCCGGCCCGGCCGCCTCAGGTGTGCGGCGGGAGCGGCCCCTCCTCACCTGCCCTGCCGATGCCGCCGCCCCCGCGCCGGGCCGGAGCCGCTCGGCAGCCGCGCCGCTGCCCGTCCTGTGCCGTGGCTCCCCTCGGGCACCATCGCAGGGCGCGGGGATCGGAACCGGGATCGGGATCGGAGCTGGGATCGGAATCGGGATCAGGATCGGGATCGGAGCTGGGATTGGGATTGGGATCGGGATCGGGATCAGGACCGGCCGCGCCTCCGCCTCCCCTCAGCCGCGCGCCCGCGGCTGCCATGGAAATCACAGCCACGCCCTGATTGGTCGCGGGCCTCGATGTGTCGCGGGACGCGATTGGTCCGGAGCCGGAGATTGACAGCTGAGGAGGGGGCGTGGCCGTTAAACGACCCCGCCCCGCCCGCGGGAACATCTGGCGCGCACAGCTGCGGCGGGCGGCGCGCGCGCGGGCACAGCTGGGCGGCGGGGGTGCCACGTGAGCGTCCGGAGCGGCGCGCGCAGCGGTGCCCGTCCAGCTGCGGCACACAGATGTTGTCAGCCGGCAGCCCCGCACAGCGCGCAGCGGTGCCTGTCCAGCTGCGCCACACAGATGTTGTCAGCCCCTCGCGCTGCTGGAGGTAAAAGGCTGGTTCTCGCTCGCGTCGCCGAGCGCTGCCCGCTGCGTTCTGCAGGTGGAACCAGCCCAAGCACCCCGTCCCGCCTGTCCCGGGCGAACGGTTTAAGTGCGGTGCTCCAAATGTCCCGTAAATTGAGGAAAATTACGGCTGAGCCTTTCAACGGGCGCGAGACGCTGACAGCCCGGTTCGGAGCTCAGGTGTCCCCTGGGGTCACACACCTGGTTTGCGGTAGTGGGGAAGCACAAGACATGTGCCCACCACGTGTGCAACTGGGAAAACATCTGGAACAGCAGCAGGCTGGAGCACAAGCCCGAGCCTGTGCCAGCTACTGGCTCATGTCCCAGCTCCTCTGACCCACAGCCAGGTGGATTTGCCAGGCAAGGAGTGACCTGCACCAGCTCTTTACCCCTGGAAGTGTAGCTCTAGGAGGAGACTCACATCTATAGACTAACTCAGCTCTAACAAAGAGTGGCCCTAGGCCATCCTCACCACTTCCTTCTCAGTGCTCCATGCAGAAACCCAGCTTTTGTTCCTCAAGAGCAGGAAACAAGTTGAATTGGACTTGTTAATGTTAACAGAGTGATACGTAAAAGCTAAATCAAACTGGAAATATATTTCTTCTTTATATAGGAGCTCTGGCCCATCTGTTGTCAGTGTTTGCAGACAAACACCCTGAGGAAATGTCAGTGCTGCTACAGGGTCATTTCAAGGAGAACAATTCCATGGAACAATCCCCAAATTTGTGTTGCTTGCCAAAATGGGGCGGGGAGGGCGGGGCGGGGGGGGGGGGAATCAGCCAAAGGGATTTAACATCCCAAAACTCAGTCTGGAAAAAGCCACCTCTGCAATGAGTAGTGTAAAGGACTCTCATCCCTGCTCATCCACAACTGATGTTTGTGCTCTTTGCCCTCTGTGTCCCAAATCCTCCTGTGGCTGGCACATCCTCTCTGCCATCACTGCAGTGGGGCAGCCCAGCACGGGGCTGGCAGAGAGCTCAGAGAAACAGCACTAGCAGTGAGGCCTTGGTATAAAAAGGATTGAAAGCACCATGTGGGGGACCATCCCCTTTTAATCCCCAAACCCCTCAAATCAGGTGTGACTCACTGTCTTGTCTCCCAGAGCGGTGGTACAAATTCCTCATGGTCGGGGTGACAACCAGCTGGGCTTGGCCATCGTCCGACCTCCTGGGGTGGGGCCGGACCTGACAGCGACATCGTCGGGATGGGGGAATTAATCACAGCCCATTACCTCGAGCCTCGGAGCCCTTGCAAAGTGCCTGTCATAAAACTTTTACGAGCCTGTCAGGACATGGTTGGCACCAACACTGAACTGCCTGGAGAGCTGACATGGATAAGCTCTTGTGCTGCTCTTGCTACACTGAGGTGAACACGGTGCAGCTCATTTGTGTTTTAATTGCTGAGAAAGTAAGTATTTTCCATCTGTGAGCAGATATCAGTGACAAGTATTTTTATTATATGAAAGACTGTGCTCTATAGGGACTGAGTTTCCAGAGTATCCAACACCCCTAAGGCTTTTAGACATGCTCAGAGAGCTGCTTGGGAGCGCAGCGAAACCAACAACTCCTTTCAGGTGGTAAAATCCCTTTCACATTTCTCTTCCCTGACAGCTATTGATGAGGAATAAGTGGCCTTTGCTCCCAAATGCAGCTAGATTTGAACTAACAATTTAAAGATGAAACAATCTGTATCCTGTTTCCAGTAAGTTTGCCTCTATCCATTAAACAGCACTTTTCAGATGGCTTTATTGGTTTTTCTTTTATGGCTTTAACTGTGACTCACACAGATAGTCCCTTTTAAAGCCTTCCAATCTGTGGTAATCAAACAGTGCCTCCAGGGGGGAAAATATGCTGTTCTCCAAGGGGAAGGGGGAAAGCACCACACTGCTGTATGAAGCAGGCAGAGCTGCTGTATGAAGTGGTGCCCCATGCTGGGCCCTTCTTTAATCAAGGTTCACCCGGGAGCCACAGATCAAATAACCCACCAAATATTGCATCACACAACATCTGGGTACAGACAGAGCTCAGGTCCCCATTACTGCTGGTGGATAAACACCACGAGAAGTGATAGCACTTAATTGCTCATCTTTGACATTTGCATTGGCTCTTCCTTGTTGGCCTGTTCCTGTTTTGTTCCCTGAAGCTTGGAAATAATCCGTCCTTATTCCTCCTCACTGTGGCCCAGCTGCACACATGGGATGAGGGATGAACCCACTACCAAAGGTGTGGCTCAGGGGGAGCAGAACAGGTGCTGCAGGGTCACAGCTCAGGGTCTGCAGAGCTCCAAGAGGAACAGAAGAGGGTCCTGGTGGCTGTGCCTGCTTTTTGCCCAGTTTTCCCTCAGCAGAGACATGCCTTACTGTTGTTCCCATGCTTTAAGTTCCAGCTCTGCCACATGGCACGTCTGGGGCTGCTGGTGAGAGGAGGACAGAAGAGGAGCATCCCTGAATCCTGAAAGCTGGTGCTATTGAGGAGCTTATATTAAGCTTTTTTCCCTTGTTGTTTCCAAATTGGAGCCACAACATAAATCAGTCAGAGCTTAAGTCAGTCCAGCAGTTCACTTCTCTGGGCAGCATCATTTCCTCAGATGGCAAGATTGACAAAGAGATTGACAACAGGTTAACAAAGGCAGACAGAGCATTCTGAAAACTCCATAAAAGAGTCTGGGGCAATAAACACCTGAAGAAAAGTACAAAGATCAGTGTCTACAGAGCCATTGTACTGTTTGCTCTTCTCTATGGGTCTGAATCTGGGGTCATCTACCGCCACCACCTGCGACTCCTCAAACGCTTCCACCAGCGCTGCCTCTGTACAATCCTAAACATCCCCTGGCCTGATTATCTGACTAATGTGTCTGTTCTGGAACAGGCAGAGGTCACCAGTATCGAGGCCGTGCTGCTGAGAATGGAGCTGTGCTGGGCAGGGCACGTCTCCAGGATGGAGGATCACCCCTCCCTAAGATTGTGCTCTATGGTGAACTCACCACCAGCTGCTGCAAGAGAGGAGCCCCAAAGAGGAGATACAAGGACTGCCTGAAACAACACCTCAACCTTGGCCCTAGTGACCACCATCAATGGTCCACTCCAGCCTCCAGTCGGGAGACGTGGAGACACACAATCTATAACACTGCTGTCTCCTTTGAAAACACATGCAGAATCAGTCTGGAGGAGAAAAGACACCACAGGAAGAACCGTGCCCTGACAGTACCACCTCCGGAGACTTTCTGCTGTGCCTTTTGCAACCGGACTTGCCCCTCTCACATCGGCCTTATCAGCCATCAGTGCGCTTGCAGCAAGAGTGGGTAGAGCCCTCCCAAATCTTCATTCACAAAGTCTATCCATGATGACTGCTGTGGCAGAGAGCAGCTGGACATCATTGCCCAGTGGGGCTGGGGCAGGCTGGAGGAGCCAGGCACCTCCTGCACAGCCTCAGGCAGTTCAGCCTGTCACAGCTCCAGCTGCAGGGACAGATAGTGCTGCCTTACACCCATTCCAAGGCCTGCCTGATGAGCAGCATCTTTCCTGCCACATCAACAAGTTGCTGGGCCAGGATGTGAGGGAGCACAGTCCCCAGCACTGCTGCCCTGATCTCTGCTAGATGGAGGTCTGGCACATTCAGAGGTAAAAATGAGTATTTTTTTCCCTCCCTGGACTTCCAATCCAATGCTTTTCCTGACACCACCTCCACTACAAAAGTATTCCTGAATTCAAGTCTAATGTGGTATTTGAAAGCAAGAGAAACTTTGCTACTCCAGATACCCTGGCCCTCATCCAGGAGTATTTTACCTTAATTCCACCCTCCCAGTCCTAAGAATGCAAAGAATTTCCCTCTGGCTCTGTCCAGTTCATTCCTCCAGCCCAGAGCAAGGAGAGCTGAGCTTGTTGGCTTAGGCAATTCTTGTCAGAACTGTTAAATTTTATTCTTTTTCCTCGAATATCTCAGCAGCAATTGCAAAACCCAGTTTTTGCTGGCTGTCTTGTATGAGGAGGATCTCTCCTTCCCTGGGAGGCAGCTGGAGGAGGGTTGGTTCTTGTGGTTTTCATCCCTATGCTCACTAAAGGTGGATTTGAAAGCCAGGGAGAGGTGAAGTGGCTCAGCTGCCACTTCAGCCTGGAGAAATCTCCCTGTTACCTCCATTGTAGAAGGTTGTTTATTGATGGAGCCTTTACAGAAGGAATTGAGGGGACAGAGGGATTTGGAGGATACTGACAGGATAAAGCACAAAGCAATGGGGTTGGATTTCATCTTGTCCTGTGTGCCTGGGAAATTCATTTGGCCTCTGGGTAGAGGTAATTCAGAAATCCCAGCCCCACATGTTCCCTATGCTGTCTCACAGCCTAGAGCATGGCTGGGCATCCTTCCCTCCCCTGAGCAACCCTGCTCAGTGCTTAGCTGGCTCTGTGTCAAAGATGTGCTTAAGTCAATCCTGTTATCTGTGCCTTTATGAGGATGAACAAACAGCCCTCTGACCATGTGGAAAAAGGATAGACTTAGCACCTTACTGACAAAGTCAACTGCCAACCATTAAATCAGCACAGACTTCAAGCCCTGGGTGGGTGCCTTGGGTGCCCCTCTTCACATCCTCACCTCTGGGATGCCCTAAATTGATCTCAGGATGAGGGTGATTCCAGACCCCTGAAACAGGAGCAGGGATGGGAGTAGTCCACTCTTGGATGCACATCACAGCAGGAAGGGGGAGCAATGAGGGCAGATGGCACCCAGCACCCAGAGGTGTCTGTAAGTGCAGACTGAGCCAAAAAAAAACCAGCCTGGACATTCAGGGAAGAATTACAATTCCCAGAGGAGGAAAAAAATTCAAAACCTGTGTTCACAAACCTCTGAGATTAGGGAAAATAGATCCCACAAAGACAATAAGCTCATGACATTCCCCTGCATCCCCTCACAGCAGGATGAATTGTGCTGAATAGATGTTTCTGCACCCAGATTCACACCGTGCACCTCACATAGTCCATCTTAGTTGCAGAGCAAACCTGTTAGCCCCCAAGCCAGTGAGGACATGGCTTAACTTGGAAGGATGCTAGTCTGTCTCTGCATTTCCCAGAGGAACACTCATTTTTATTGCTTTTCTCTGCTACTGATATTTTTCTGGCTCGGCATCCTCGTGTGCCGATGTCAGTTTGCCCTTGGCAGTGCAAGGTTTGCCAGGGGACACTGGAGCAGACCTGGTGCTTCCAACTATGGCAGGGGCACTGCTGGGCATTTTTGATACCCTTTCAGTCTGTGCTCCTCAGCTAAATCCACCCAAATCAAGCCTTGGGAAACACTGTGGGACCAGAAAGCTGCCATTGTTGGTGTTTGCCTGCAAAAAGTCTCAGGTGTCAGCACAGGGATCTACCTGAACTAGAGGCACAGCATCATCCTTGTGTCAACCTGAAAGCATCACTCCTCTACCTCCAGCTTTGCCCTGGGCTGTCAGGGCAGAGTTTGGACTCATCTCGCTTTTCATCCAGCCCAGGCTGCATCAACCTGCCAGGAAGGGCATCAGCCTGAAAAACTCAGCTCAGCTCACTCCCCTCTGCCCAGAGTCCCATGGAAGGGCAAAGCCTGGCACAGATCTAGTTGCACATTGGACACAATTTGCAGGGGCTCAGCCCACTGCTCTGGGGCCAGGCCACATGTCTGGGCACATTTGTTGAGTCAGACCCTTCTGGCTCAAACCATCTGGGTGCTGCAGCCCCAAGAAATTCACTTCCCCACCAGCCCCAGGTCCAGCTGTAACCCTTATTTCCCCAATCCATCACCAAGCAGGGCTGGGTTTTCTGCTGCAAGCACCATTTCATGAGTATTTAAACTGAGGTTGTTGAAGTCAGAAGAACGTAGACTATTTTTTTAGGTAGCTACAACCCGAACTTAACCCACTCGTGGCTCAGAGATCGAGACAGTTTCTGCTCTGACCCCTTACGGCAGCATTTGGTGATAAATAACTCCATATTCCCCCCCTCTCAGTCTGATCTCATGTCTGCTGCTTTCTAGATGTGACAGCTGAGAATTGATTTTGCCCTGTGTGGAGAAAGAATCCTGGGGACAGGAATATCTCCGTGCAGTTCTCATCCCTGTTCTTGCAGGCGACGTGTTTTAGGCATCAGACGGATTTATTTCATGGGGAGATTTTTTGCCCAGCTGTTGGAGCTCCTGGAGGTGCAGAGAGCTCAGGTTTTTCCAGCTGGTAGGCAGACCCAGCCATCCAATAAATACAGAAGTGGCTGTTTTTCCAGGCAGGAGGGAATACTCTCCTCTTTTGCAGCTATAGACATCTTCCCCACTGTCCTTGGCTTGCACAGCTGCCCATGTGGCACAACAGACGTGTGCAGGCAGAGCATGGGAACATCTGAGAACAAGCCTAATTCCTCCCCCTACTTTAGGTTTTCCTAAAATATATATATATATTCACAAAGAAGCCAATATCACAGACATTGGCTAAGCTGGAGCTTTTATAAAGTCTCATGACCACACTGCTGAAGACATTTGCGTTGAGTGATGTGCAGTGCTCTCAGCTGACCCTCAAGAGAAGAGGGATAAGGTGCTTCTTGTGGGGCTTGTCCCCTGAAGATTAAATAGCTGGAAATCCCCAGCAGTTTGCAGGATCAAGTCCTGAGTTAGTAAAGCTTTACTGCGTGTGGTGGCCACTTAATGAGCTGAATAGCCAGCAGATTATTTATAGGATACAAAAAATTTCTCATATGTGTCTGGAAAACAGTGCAAGGAGGTGAAAGAACAGCTCACAAATCCCAATATCTAAAAAAAAAAGAGAAATTAAAAAAAAAAATCCAACTACCAAAGACACACAGCTCTGCTTGCAAGGGATCAAAGGCTTTCAAATCCTCTGGGTGGGATGATGGCAGTGAGACATCAGTGACATCAGTGCCATCGCATCCTGCCTGGGCATCTGGCTCAGTCTGTGCAGAGTTTCTCTGGAAGAAGCTGGCCAGCTTGGCTGCTCTTGCAGGACTTGGCTCTTGCAACCACAGCAGCTCTGAAAACAAAAATATCCTGCCCTCTAAACCTGTTGGCATCTCCATCACGTGCAGGGCACGGGCGGCAGCGCCCGAACGAGTGGCCAGTGGGTCCATCACACCGTGCCATGGTCAGCAGCAGGGGGCTACAGAGTGTCAACACTCTTAATATGACATAAAGCTCTGGATGAACACCACTAATGCTGCAAAGGAAGTGGTGCAGCCCTTAGCTTTGAGTTTCCTACAAGTGATGTTAAAATTCACACTATTAAAGGTGAGACAAGACAATCTAAAGCCCATCCCCGCCACAGTTCCCTGTTCCAGACACGCAGTGTTTCCATCATCCCCTGCCTCCTGCATGGATGAGCTTGCTTTTATCTGCTAAAAGAAACTGAATTTAACTCAAATTCTCCCTCCACAGGGGCTGCCATGGACATGTCAGACTCTTTAGCGTGACAGGAGTGGTGAAACCCAAGTGGAGAACCTGAGGGTGTGAGGACATCTGAAATCTTCACCCGCCAAAAAACATCCTATATAGAACTATAAATTCATTGTAGACAAGCAATGAAATCCAGACCTTCTTTCTCCCTGTCCCCAGCTCTAACCACTGGATAACATTCCCCTCAGCCAGAAAATAGATGTTAAATTAAAAGAGCAGCACAGAGGAGAATAAAATACACCAAGGAAACAATCTGTGGAAGCTGTGCCCCTTTATGTGGAGAAATTGGTACACAAAAAAGAAATCCCTTTTTTTTTCTTCTTTAAGAAACCCAAAATTGCCCCAGTAGAGACAAATAATGAATTTATCCCCCTGCAACAGCACTTTTAAATCAATAAGAGAGAGCAGCCATCAATGCAGCAATTTTTGAGATGTGATGGAGAGAAAGGGCACAGAAACAGCAAAATCAGGAGTCACTCAGCCTGTCCTGATTCCAAGACCCCCTGCACAGCTTATCCATAATTTCCAAACACACACACAACTAGATATTTACAGTTAATGCTTGCTGTTGTTCCACCTATTGCCATGGGAACCTGTTGAATTTGGTCAGTGTATTTCCCATTATTATCTTCTGCACATTCTCCTACATTCAGTCCCATAGGAATATTCTATTTCTTGTTTTCCTAAGGAGAAAACAAGGCTTTCTCTGCCAGAATTGGCATGGAAAGGGCAGAACTCTCCAGCCAACACACTGCTGGTGCTTGTAAATCCAAATAAGAAACTTCCTTTGCTCATGTAGCCAGCTAGAAGCTTTTGCCTTTAGATCAGGGCTTTTGGTTCCAAATATTTCTTGTTCCATTGGGCAGAAATCCCTTCAGACACCCTCTCCCTAACCCGAGGTTGGCTTTGGAGTTTGGGTTTCTTTCTTTGCTGTGTGAATGCAGTCACAGCTCGTTGCACAGACTTGCTGAGAGCCAGCAAGGATGGCAACAACAAACCATCGAGGATGCAGATGTGCAACCTCAGAGCAGCCCTGTCCTGTTCATCTGCACAACATCCTCGTGGCATCTCCTGCGCAGGGACGTGAGAAACTCACCCTGCTCTGCCTAAAATACAATTATATATGTAATATACATATAAATATAATACACATATATAATGCACATACTCACACTAGAAGAGGCTCCTCAGGAAAGGGGTGATGGCACCAAGCCCGTCAGGGTTCAAGGAGCTCTGGGATGATGCTTTAAGTAACATGGTTTAGTTTTAGGTAGAGGGGAGGAGCACAGTTGGATTCAATGATCCCTAGAGGTCTCTTTCAACTTGATCGATTCTATCTGCTATTTTGTAAACACACACACACAGAGAAATATATTTCTGAATTTCTGCCCCAGTCTGTGTTTTTGGTGGGGTGGCCTTGGCTGACTGCTGGGCTCCCACCCAGCCACTCTCACTCCCCTCCTCAACAGTACAGGGAAGAGCATATGATGAGAAAACAAGCCCAGTGGGTCAAGAGAGGAAGTCAGGAGACACCTCAAAACTACCAAACCAAGTTCCCAAACTGTCCAACAAGCATCTTTTCCCAGCACAGCATCGAAGCCAAGGGCCAGGACACAGCAAGGCTGCTCCGGGACAGCCCTTCCAGAGACCAAGACAATGTGACCATGTGATCAACTCTCATGAATGTGTTTGGGGAACCCTGCCAGTGCCTGCATCTGATTTCTTGCCTAAACTCCATCCAGCTTAATGCAACATCAGCTTGGAAGCCATAAAACATGAGATAAACAATGTAAACCAATGCAACCAGCAAAATTCAACAGGAAACAGGCTGTGCTCTTGATTTTCTGGATCAGAGAGCAGCTGGCCAGCACATCAGCATTTACATCCAAAACTCCTTGCACCCCTTTGCTTATTTGCAAGCAGGAAAAAGGAGGCTGAAAGCTGATTGCATGGAGGGTTTGGTGTAAAGCCATTGTGTATCACTTTAAAATTGGGCAAAAGGCAGAAAAGCCACAAAAAGAGACAGATAAAATACTATTAAACTAAAAGCCTGGAGAAAAAGCAAGTAGCAGGATGAATGTGATGACTGGAGATTTTGGAATTTACTGCTTATTTAAGGACTGGCATTGCCGGGGAAATAAATGTCTGCACCCTGGAGCTGGAAATAACTGCACTTAACACCTCCTTGGGGTATTTTAAGGCAGGCAAAAGGTTGAGGAGAAAGCTCCTCTGTCACTTCTCCTTCCAGCAGATATATTTTCCTCCCAGCCATGGTCAGTGCTACGCTGGAGGGTCTCCAATGTCACCTGGTGCATCAATCCAGACAATACCGGGGACAAAGCCAAAACTGGCAGGAGGACTTGGGAGCCAAGGTGTGTGCAGGAGGATGGCACCCCAGACAGGAGGCAGGGGCAGCCTGGATCATATAATCCCTCTCACAGGCTGACTGAAGTCCACTAAAATCCCTTTCCATTCATTGCCTACCCCTCCGTTCCCCCTGCAAGGCTCCAGCAGCAGCGCCTGCTCAGGATCGCATGTCCCGCAGAATAACCCTGGGATAACACACAGCTCCAAAGGGGATCCCACCTAAACCACCCCCTGCCATGGACTCAACACTCCTGTGAAAGAGCATCCCACTCACCCCCAACCGGAGCAATGAAACCCCCAACTCACGGCACTGATGGATTTCATGTTTTTAGACCCAAACGGGCCATTCCCGCCCCCGTGGGCAGCGCTGAGGGGCACCGTGTGCCTGCTTTGGGCAGATCCCGTCCTTCCCACTGCATCCACGACCTCCACAGGGATCACCAGTGTGTGGAGAAGGGCCCGGCCTGGAGCTGGAGCCCCATTTGGGGCAGATTGGGAGGATCTCACCGCGGCCAGAGGCAGCTCAGGACATGCATTGGGTCTTCAGTGATCTCTTCCCACCAGCTGCTATTTCTTCCCCACCCGCTTTTATAGGAGCCTCATGACTCCAATTGGCTCAGGACACACTTATTATAGCAGCTACTATGACCCATTTAAATTGCATTAAATAATTTCTCAGTTCATTGTCCTGCAGAGATTAGTTACACATAAGCATATTTTAATGATTAAGTATTGGGCTCTGCTGAGGCCCCAGCAAAAGAGGCTGAATCCTCAGCCTCCCTCTGACTCTCCCTCCCCTCCTGCCAGTTCCAGTTCTCTGCTTCATCCCTGGACTCTCAATATTTATGTTTTTCTTTGAAGCCCCTGTTCCTGGTCTGATACAACCAGCTCAGCTGGCACTGGAGGGAAGACTTCATGTCCAGAGCTGTGGAGAGGCAGGGAAAAAGACTGGGAAAAGCTCAAAATCCAGTGTCCAAAGAGGAAGAAGCAGCATTTGGAGGCTGAATCATGAAGAAGCAGCGTTTGTAGAGTCAGTTATAGGTTTTTGGGATGAACACTCAGACTCTGCACATCCCAACTCATCCCACCAAACCTGGTAGTTTCCAACATCCTGCTGTAGGCACCTGGCATGGATGGGACAACCCCAGCACCACACAGGGATGGGTTCCATGCTTTCCACCAGCTTTTTGGAGCATTTTAGGGCCATTTACAGTGCAACACCCACAGTGTTTGAGCTGCCTTCTCTGCTGGCTTTGACTGCTGGGGTCTCACCTGAGGTGGTGACACACAGGCAGAGGGACCTGTCCTGCTCAGAGCAGCCCCAAGGGGCTGAGAAAGAGGCAACTTCCGGCTGATCCCACGCCTGGGGGCAGGACACTGCACAGGAAAAAAAGGGAAAATGTTTACATTGGTCTGAAGCAGCGTTTCCATCCCCCAGCCTGCTCAGGGTTGCTGGGGGTGGGCAGGGGGAGCAGCAGGGTTTGGGGAGGGATTTCTGGGCTTTGCTGGGCAATGAAGGAGCAAACCTCCTGGGAGGAAGAAGCTGGATGACATTAGGTTTTGAGTGGGTGTTTTCAGTGCTTCCTTTTCCCTCCCTCCGGCTGCTGCACCCCAAGGAAGCACTGCTGTGCCAAGGCCTTGAGAAAGGAAACTCATGGACAACACAAAAGGGGAAAAAAAGACTTTTGCAGATGAGTTTGAAGAGTACATATATATATAAAAAGCCATGGTGTCTTGAAATGATTCACAGAGGACTGAAATTTAACACTGCCACGGTGTGTCGGGGAAGGGGCTGCTCTGGAGAAACCGGGCATGGGGATCAGGGTTCAGCCAAGCCCTCAGGAAGGTGGGCCCATTGTGGTGGCACCAAACACTTTTCCCACGGGATAAGGGACAGCAGGTTCCCAATGCATCAGGATGGGGACTGGGATGATGCTCTGCAGAGGTATCAAAGTGCTGGTTCTGCACCTTTCCCCCCAAACTCACCTGCCTCTTGTCCACCCATGACATTTCAGATCTCATTTGCTGTGTTGTGTCCTGGGGCACTCAGATAAATGAACACATTGAATTAACAAAAAAACAGCAATTTTTGGAGCCCTCTCAGCATGATACAAGAGCAAACACTTGACCACAGCTGCCAGTAAAAGCCCCTGGGTTCCTCTCCACTGATGCTCTCCCTCCTTGACAGCCAGCACGGGGAGCACAAAACTTGAAGATCCTTTTAGCTCTGGCAAAAATACCTCTAGTCCAGCAGAGCACATGTTTAAAGCCTTTAGCACACCTGCAGGACTTAAATTTCACTACATATGACAGCATATGCATAAATAAAGTGTGTGAAGAGCTGGAAGAGCTCCTCCACCCAGCTCTGCTGTCGTAGGTTTCTATGGCTGGATTTTGGTTAGAAGGGGAGGCTTCCAGGATGGTTTCTGTTAGAAGCTGCCAGAAGCTTCTCCTGTCCTGTGGAGCCAAGGACAGCCAGGGCCAGGAGGGACTTCCTGCTGGTGGCCAGAGTTGAGCCAATTAAGAATCACAGTCACAGCTCTGTGGTGACATATTTAAGAATTTAGGAGTGTGGGGCAGTTGGAAAATTCCAGCCATGAGATAACACAGAGACCAAGGTTGGAGCAGGAGGAGGAGAAGGAGGGACCCCACACTGGAGAGCAGGGGGGAAGGACTCAAAGCTGTGCCCCCCTTGCAGCCCATGGGGTGACCCTCGGGGTGCACAGACCCCCCTGCAGCCCCTGGAGGAGCAGGTGGATGCAGAAGGAGCTGTTGCCCTGTGGGAGGCCCAGGATGGAGCGAGATCCTGGAAGAGACTCATGGCCATGCCCCATGGAGAAGGAGCCCCACCCTGGAACAGGTTTTCCCCCCAGTAGAAGTGTTGCCCGGGGGGTGGACTCACGTTGGAGAGTCTATCCAGGACTGTCCCCCGTGGGAGGGACCCCACGGGAGCAGGGGAAGGACTCAGAGCTGTGGCCCCCCTGCAGCCCGTGGGCAGGACCGTGGGGGAGCAGGTTGTCCCCCTGCAGCCCACGGAGCCCATCGGGGGGCAGAGACCCGACTGCCCCCCATGGAGTGACCCACAAGACAAGAGCAATGGCAGCAACAACAACCGACTGCAAAACCCCCATTCCCTGGTCCCTTGAACTCCTGGAAAGAAGGAGGAGTGCAGGGAGAAAGGTGTTTTAAGACTGATCTATTTCTTATTTTTTAGTTTTAGTTCTTATCTTGTTAGTAATAAATTTAAGTATTTAGCCACTCTGAGTTTGCTTTGCCATTATCTCTCAGCTGTTTTTTTGTCTTTTCTCCTTTTCCTTTCCTTCTGGGAAATGGAGGAGCCTGGAGGTTTGGGTGGACACTGGGTAAAAACTTCCACACCTGCTCACTGCTGAGCTGGATAATTTCAACAACTCAGACTTTCTATTTTGGGATGACTACTTCTTGACAGTGTCTGGTCTGTAACAAAAGGAATTTGCTCCCCCAACCTGACATCCCACAATGGGGAGCCCCAGGGAGTGACGTGGGGTGAGCAAAGAGGGCAGAGAGAAGCTGCAAATGTCCCAAAATTCAGCAGCAGCAGCAACTGATGTGTATTTTAATTCTGTATTTTCTAAGAGGAAAAAAGGCAGGCAGTGCATAAAGAGCAAACCCAGCCTGAGGAATGGCCCTGCTGCAGAAATCTCAACATGCCAGGTCCCCAACATGCTGCAGCATCCCAGTGCTGACAGGAGCAGTGACAAAGGCATCCAGTTACTTGTTTCCAGCTGAGACTGATGGTTTGAGACCATCCCTGTCCCCCTGCACTGACGTACCAGTGTAAAGCCCCAGCTCATGGCAGACATCACCATCCTGGCTGGGGCAGCTGTGGAGCTGGGGGGTGAGAGGTGGAGGGGTTTGCAAGGAAACTAACCCTCCCCCCTTTATTTAAATGAACAATGAGGCCCCCTAAAGCAAAAGGCTGGGTGCTGCTGCCAGCTTTCCTCTGGCAGCAAGAGCAGAAGCCCAGCTGGACCAGTCACCATCTGCCCACAGAGGGTTGGGTGGTGAAGCTGCTCCTCAGGAGGACCAGGGGTGGGATTCACTGACAAAGGCTCCAAACCACAGCACACAACAGGCCTTTGTGCTCAGTGCCAAAACTTGTCAAGGTGACCAAAGTGCCACCACCACTACCACCCTGTGCCCAGGTACAGTGGCTCCAGCCCCATTTGGGTGCTCCCATGGAGCCTCACCCTTCTGCTGCCCCAGGCTGGATGTCAGAGATGCCAGAAGAGCCCTTCAGGGAATGCTCTCATCCCCTGGGTACCACCAGCACCAGGCACTCAGCCCTGCTGGGACTATTTGCAACCTCCCTGAACCCCCCTGCAGGTCCCTTCCCAGCTTCACCATTTGCATCAAGCCCTTCCCAATGATTTTTTGGCTATCCCGTATCTTTTCAGAAGTTCTCTTGCCCCATTTGGCTGGTTCCAGGCTGGCTTTATTTTAGGTATCTTTAAAGTTTAACAGCATCTCAGTTACATTTGATGGTTGTTTTAATAAACATTAAAGTTAATAAAATAAAACTCCTTAATGCAGAGACAAATTAATTTAAGCAACATGTGCAGGGAGACTCTTGCTTGTGGCAAGCAAAACTCCTGGGGCTTAATCAATGTTTCCCAAGTGCTCTCTGCATTTCAGTTGTGCTTTGGCCACAGCTCTGATTTTTTCAGCACAAGCATTTCTGTTTGCTCAATAAAAACTTTGCAGCAGGATTTCTTTCTGTGGGAACAGAGAGCATTTTCTCCATCAACATCTTCAGCAGCTCCAACCTAAACAACTCCACATCAACTCCCCTCAAGGAGCTGGCTGGATCCCAACAGGCACCTCCACAGCAGCCCTCTGGTAAGGGGGCTAACCTGACCTTCCTCACTCTGGAATGGTTATAAAATATCACTCGTGGTTTTAAAGGCACTTTGGGCTTCTTTAGAGAATTCCCTGGGCTGCTCTGGGGGTGTGTAGGAGGGGGTGGGAAGTTGAAATATTTTAAAGGGCTTTAACATCACAAGGACAATCAGTTTCCTGCCTTTTTTGATCCAAATCCCCTCCCCTGTTAGAGGATCTGGGAAGAGGGATCCCAACCCCTGATCTCACAGTGGAACATCAAGAGTGATGGGTTATCAAGGTGGTGGAGAGGGACCAACATCCTCAGGGCAGGTTCTTGCTGTGTTGCTCTCCCAGGCAGGGAAGAGGCTCCTTGCTCATTCTGGTACTCACCACTCATCCATCTCCTGGGATCTTTCCAGCTGCCTGCTCCCTGCCGTGCTCTTCCCATGTCCCCACCCACACCCCCAACATCATCAGCTCTACCATGGTGTTCACTACAGAACACAGACTGGGTCTTCTCCACCAACACCAACCCTTTACTGATGCAAAAGGGCCGGTTTTGGTGTTCCCAAGTTGCCCTTTGCAAACTCCATCCCTGGGACAGCACTGAGTGCTGCTCCCTCTGTTTTTTCCTGGAGTTACAGGATGTGCTCTGGCACATGTGGCAGTCACCAAGATCCAGAGAACAACACATATGTGCCCCAGCTCAGGATCTGCTCTTACAATTGCAGTTTACACACAAGAGGAACCTGAGCAGTTTATGTCTCCTGCAGAAACATGATCACTTGATCATCATGATATAAATTAAATGCCCTGCTGTTCTGGGAATCCTGGCTGTCCCTCACCGAAGGGGACATGGCAACCAGCCCCAAGATGCCAGTTCTTGGCTGCAAGGGAATGCTTTCCTTTGGTTTCATGGCTCAGCTCCACCCTCGGACTTGATCCTGTGCCCAACTCAAGAACCCAGATGTTTTCCTTAGGAAGTCATTCCATCCACAGGTCACTCCCCATTACCTCTGCCACAAGCAATGGGGATGATGTGCAGCACATGCAGGATGTGCCTTCATGGTGGGGTAACTCCCAGGGCCACAAGGCTGTGATGTCTGGCAACTCCTGACCCTGTGAAATTCCAAACTGGAGTCCCTGGAATGAACAACATCCAAGTGTCCACTGCAGAGAGACAAGTACATGGTCACGCTGGGATTGCTGGGGGAAGGGGCCAGCCCAGATGGGAGCTGAGCCCTGCGCACGACAGACACCCACGTGTCCAGGATGGGATCATGGTCACAGCAGCAAGTCATGGACACCCACACAGTGCTCCCAAAGCACAGGAAAGCTGAGGGCTGCAGTCTCCTCCCCAGCTCCCAGCTGTCAGCACAAAAGACTCTTTTATCCATGGGGATGCACAAAAATGTTAAACAAGTACTTGGGCTGCAGTCCAGGAGTCAACCTCGCTGTGAACCCACAGCCCTGCAGAGCCCAGCCCATGGATCACCCCTGAGGGCTTTGGGGTCTGTGAACCCACAGCCCTGCAGAGCCCAGCCCATGGATCACCCCTGTCACCCCTGAGGGCTTGGGGGGAAAACATCAGCCTTTGTCCAAAGAAGAAATCAAGGCAGGGAGAAAAGTCCCCTGAGCCCAAAGGCTGGTGGTTGAGCTGGCATTGTCTGACTGAGTGTGGCTCCACAGGCACCATATAACTCTCCTTCCACTGGATGGGTGTTGGAGGATCCATGGGAAGCTCTCAAGATGGCACACACTGACCCCGCAAGGCAGTCCTCTCTCCACCTGCACCTCATTCCCCAAGTGCTGCTCCATGCAGCCTTCCAGGGACATCTCCCACCACTGGAATGGACCACCCATCCCACCATGCTGGCTCCCCACACTGTACCCTCCACCGACCACTTCCACAGGAAGGGAATAAAGCCCCAACAATGACGAACTGAGCTCTGGGAACAGCAGGAGCTGAGGGTTAATGCCTGTCAGGTCATCGTGTCATCTGAAAAGGACAATAGTTGTCACTCAGATGTAAATGTAAGGCTTTGTTTTGTGGAATGAAGAGGCACCTGCTGTGTGGTGAACGTGTGAGCAGAGCATGCCTGTGCTGGAGGAGTCAACTGAGACACTTCTATGAGTCCTTCTCAGTTACCAGGAGGGATACTGGGGTCAGACACTGTTATTGAGACCAACTGGTACAACTGCAAAGAAACCTGACAAGTTCTCAGGTGTGAAATATCTTCATGTTCCTTCTGCTGTGTGTAGTTTGTAACAGCCTGGCTGGGACCAGGACAGGCTGGAAAAGGCTGGTTGTGGGTAGCAATGAAGAAGAATAGCAAGAAAAGCCTGATATTGGCCATGCTGAGGTGTACACAGGCTCTCTTGACTCCCCCTGCCAAAACCTAAAGTATTTCATAAGTCACTCAACCAACAGCAGCTCCCAGTTGAGAGCAACACTTCTCAAACCTGTGTCCAAAAGGCAGGGAAGTGGATGTCATGCCAAACGAAGCAAGGCAATTTCTGGGATGCAGAACATGCTGTTTGCATATTGCCATGGCAGAGCTGCCACCCCAGGGAGGCAGAGGCAATAAAAAGTTTCATCATAGAAAATGCAATACAGAAATGCAATACACCATGTGTGTGTTTGAAAACCAGGATCCAGAACAAACCCAGTTTGGGCTGGGATAACTCACCATGGCTTGGTGCAGAGGGGCCCAGCACAGCCAGTGTGTTGTGAGTTCTGTGTTTTGGGCCAAATTTAAGGCAGTGGAGAGGCATTTCTGATTAATTTGGCCCATGGACTAGCATTCAGAAAAACTCAAGAGAAAGCTGCAACACCCCATTATCTCAGCAGCATTCTGGGACACTTCCTTGTGAACATCCTTCACACCTTCTGGACCAGACTCAGCTGATCACATGGAGCAACTCCACAAAGCCCCATTTCAGCCTCAAACAACTGATAAACCCACAGCCATGACCCCAAATCTGCTGCAATCCTTCAAGTCTGTCCCATTCTCTTTGCTGATATCCCAAAATTGAAGTATCTGCATTGTGTCAGAGCCTCAAGCTCCCACCTCCAACGACAGCAGGCATGGATGGGAAGGGGGACATGGGAGGAATTTCCAGGGTGCTGCTGCCACCCCTGTGCTGAGTGAGCAGATGGAAACACCTCGAGTTCAGAGTGAGAGGAAGGGAAAACAGACTGACAAGAATGTTGAGGCTACATGGGAGCTCTGGAGATCACCTAGTCCAACGCCCTCAGCTCATCGAGGGTCAACCAAGTCCTCCACCTTCAACCATCAGTTGGAAAATTGAGTATTTCCAGTGGGACAAAGAGCAAAGTATGAGTGTGTGAATGCCATTTCAATGTACAACTTCTGAAGAGCTGCTGCTGCAGGACAAAACCTGCTTCCAAAGAAAACCAAAACTCCTCATTTTGTGGGTTTGCTTTTTCTGACTGACTGCACCACCTTTAGCTAATGAACGCATAGACAAAACATATTTTGCTCCCTGCTTGCCAAACTCTGCATTTCAGTGGTGGGCACAGTCCCACACAAAGCCCTGCCACGGTGTGACCTCCACCAAAGATGCTCAGTGTAGCAGTAGGGATTTCCTGTATCTTCCACAAAATTCCCTGTGGACATCTGTTTCCAATATACCTTTCCCTTGTCCAGCAAGAGAGCACAGCCAGGTAGGAGCAGCAGCTCCTTCTCCTCCCATAAAACAAAGCCTCTTCTAATAAAACTTCTCCAGCCAAAGAATCCTCAAGCAATCTTGTCTTCTCAGCCTTGAATTTATGCGAAGAGAAGCCCCAGGTGTTTTAAAGTACCACCACAGCAAAGGAATTCTGGCAGCTCATTCGCCCTTTCTCCTCCTAAGAGCACAAGAGCAGCCCTGAGCAGAGCTGTTCATCTGCCACGATCCAAACACACAGCAGAGACCAAAAGCAAGGAAGAGGTAAAAAATGAGAAAAGTAAAAGTAACATACATTTCTTAAACATTCAGAAGGTGCTGAGTACTCTGTTTCTTCTCAAAAGTACCCAAAACACACATAACTTCTTCTGCACCCACAGAGCATCAGCCTGCCTTGGCTCTCCTCCACCAAACTGTCAGGGCTCATCTGTTGGGGGCTAACTGGTTAAATAAGGAGACAAAAAGCAGCCTTGGGAGAGAAGCAGATCTTTTGTGTAATATGCAAGACTGGAAAAATGGTGTCACACCAGCAGGGTGACATTTGCTTTCCATAAACCATTTCTGGGCTCGGGTTTCTGACATGGACAAGGGTAAATAACAGAAATAAATAACAAACCTGCCCTCAGAGCCAGAGGAACTCCCCACCTGGACTTCCAGTGACAGAGAGCACAGACTGGAGACCTAGAAATCATTTCCTGACATAATGCAGATGCCAAAATCCCAGATACTTTCAAATGTTATTTAGTATTGAATTTTTAAGGGAAATGTATGCCTTGTTGATGCATATTAACTGAGTCTGAACAAATGATCCATGCACTTAACAGATGTATCCATCTGGATTTGATACTGATGAAAAGGTTAAATACAACAGCAAGTGAATGAGTTCTTTTATTTTGTATAATACTCACACAACCAGACAACAGGGATGCTGGCAAAAATCCATCATGATAACCAACTGCCAAATCCCAGGATGGAATATCCAGCTTCAGGGACCTGTTAAAACATTCTTACTGGCTAAAGATGCCTATGAGCTGGTTTCATCTGAATTTTATGAGTTTAGAACATACTTCCATAACTTAATTTTAGAAAAGGACAGATAAAAATGTAAACACTGGCAGCCCAAGGCCACAGCATGTCAAACAACATCAGTGGCTGCTGTGAATAAAAATGCTAATTTTAAAATTAATTGCATATAATTCTGTGATATGATCCACTTATCTTATTTTCTTGCACATCTGGAGAGAAAAATACACACTGATGTATCACAACACCACCAAAGACTTTCCCTCTCCTATACTACACTCACCAGTCAAAATAAATTTTTTGCCTGGGAAGGCATTTAAGATAAATTATCTTTAAGAGGCAATAAATAAATTTTTCCAATATTTTTCTTTCCAAACATCAAAGAAGCTTAAATACCATGGAAACACATATCACAAGTCCCTCAGATACTGGAATTTATCAGTCCCTTTCATATACAGCACAACTAAAGCTCAGAGAGCCTAAATTATTTGCATAAAACCACTAAACAAAACCATGACAGACCTGAGGGGGAAAAAAGTCAGATATCTGATTTGAGGTCTTACATCTTGTCTGTAAGCCACAAAATTCCCAGGATGTACTTAAAATTTTATTTCTTTTTCCAGTACATTATAATAATCATAAAGGAAGGGTCTGCAGTCATAATATAAACCAGTGCCATGGCAGCTCCTGACTTGATGTGCATAAACACACACACACACACAAGGCTTCCACCATTAAATACTTGATCCTGAAATCCTTAACCAGACAAAAGCTCAGTA
This sequence comes from Formicarius rufipectus, assembly GCA_013399695.1. Taxonomy (NCBI): domain Eukaryota; kingdom Metazoa; phylum Chordata; class Aves; order Passeriformes; family Formicariidae; genus Formicarius; species Formicarius rufipectus. The sequence continues at coordinate 535,990 of VXAU01000436.1, read as the reverse complement.
CACAGAAAATTCTGCCTCATCCAGGACTGACTCTCATTCTCCTAAACCAGACTGGGACCTCAGTGTTGACTCATTTATTCCACCACAGCACATTCACGGGACTGCCTTGCCTATGTATAAATACAGGAATGAACATTCAGAGGGGAAATGTAAACCTCACCCTTCAGTGTGGTGCTGTCTGTGTTTCTCAGAGCTTTAAGGTTGGAGTGCAGAGCCTCAACTGCTGTAAAGTGGCCCAACCCCCTGGTTTCAGGGGCAATTTGCTAAGCTGGCTGGTGATCTGCATCTCTCTTTCATTGAGGAGGGGTTGTCAGACACCCTTGAGAACAGATCCTTTCACTTCCATGATGTCAACAGCCTACTTGGAAGTGTCTGGCCAGACCCCAAGCAGCTCCTGTGCACCTCTCTGCTTCACTCAGAGCTAGCCTCAAAAGCTGCCTTTGCACTGCAGCCCCTATTCTGAAAGCCACTTGGGCAATTCAAAAGCTTATGGAAGCAATTATCATTATAGCATGCTGTGATAATTAAAACATTGCCAGCTGTACATAGGCCTATTGAAATGTACAGCTGTTACATGGGTAATGGAAAAATTACAAAGGCTTCAGCTCCTGTGCCTCATGATTTCTCAGGCTCCTCCATTACCAACTATGTTACTGCCATTCCTGCTGATGACAAAATACCAGAACAATAGTGTTCTTTTCCAGGCTTCCTAGTAAACAATTGGTTCCTTCATCACCTCCAAGTAATAAAAATCGCAATATATTTTACAATTATGTCCAGCACAGGATTAAACTGGTATCAAGTTAAAAACAGAAAAATATAAGCTGTGTGTCTTCTGAAATTGCTGTCAGCTTTGGTTTAGATAGCTCCTATGCCTGGTCACCTTTTTCTTCCACTCCCATTGCTGAGTCTCTCTGTTGTTCTTCTGGATCCCCTGGAAGAATACTGGTGACTGTCTGGAGAAGTGTCTCGATCTGCTCCTCTGTAAGCCTTTCTTCACTTTCTTCTACCATCTGCAGGTCAAAAAACAAGCTGTTGTCATCATTAAATCCACATTTCCTTCCTCAGCTCCAAAGAAAAGGATTCAACTAATTGGGAAATACTTTGTCAATAGATGCAAGATACAGTCTGAGCTCATAACAGAAGCATTTGACAAAGCAGAACTCTTGCAATATTTAACAAAAAAGAAAGAAGAGCTCCATTGTTATCCACTACAATTTGCACTCTGGAACAAGATCCTGCTTTTCTCATAACAAGGAAAACACCACCCTCTGAACAGGCTTTCCTTCCCTGGTTTCTCCTAAAGCCTCTCTCAAGCTACACATGCATGTCTTGAGCTGGGCTTTGCACTTAGATCAAGTTCAGACCTACCTCACAGTCCTATTTTCCCAAGTTTCTGTGCATTCATGTGAGAACTGAAATGAGATATCCTGAGAGTGGTTCCCTGAACCTCAGCACCTCGACGGTAAGTAACCAAGCCATAAAAGAAACCACCCAATCCTACAGCAGCTATACTTTACTGGAATTTGCTTAGATTGGGAGATTCCTGAGTATATAGACAGTTAAAAAACTCTGAGTTAAAAACATGCTGTCACAAATCAACTATATGATTCCATGAGATTAATTAGGAACCTACTCCCACTGTGGAGCTGTGGGAACTCTTACATCACTGCCACCAGTAAAACAACTGCCCTAATTTATAGGCAGCTGTTAAAAGGGAAAAAAGCTTGTCAGAAGACTGGAAAAGCAAGTCAGAAGAACTCTTCAAACACAAATGAAACCAATTAGGACTGTGGGGTTTGCATTTTCTTTTTCATACAAAGTCCTTTAAAATGTCCTTTGAAGAGCAATGATTTATATTAATTATGGTTCCAAGTCAATGCAGGTTTAATCAGCCTTAGCTATAAACTGTCAGATGCATCCTTTGCCTTCTGAAAAGCAGAGTGGTACGTTCAATTAACTTGGTTTTTCCTTCGGAGTCCTCGGAGCCCTCTCTGCACAATGTGATCATCTTTCATCAACGTTACCCACAGATTGTGGACCAGTGGAAGTGCTCGAATCCACTCATGTAGCAAGAGGCAGACACGGAATATCCATTTGCAAATGACTGTTTCTGGGGACTGTCCCCACCAAATTCCCTGTGAAGAGGTTTTCCAAGTTAGTTCAGGAACTACTGCAGGACATTGGCTTGAACAGCAGTCCTGGCTCTTGCTCCTGCCACCTGCTGCACTGTACACCATGTGCTAAAAACACTAAAAACACATTAAATACACTTAAAACACACTAAAAATCCTCCTCTGTATGAGAACTGCTCCAGATAACGCAGTGGGGTCAGGTAATTGCTGCCAGGCTTCATCCCTGAGGGAATCATCCCAGCAGCTTGACCAGCACACCTTGAAGCATCAACATCAGACAGTGAAGTGTGGAAGCGAAAGGTGTCCTTGCCCATGGCAAGGAAGTTGGAATTAGATGTTCTCTCAAGTCTGTCCCAACCCAAACCGTTCTGGGAGTCTGTGATTCCATGATAAAAGTAGAAAGTATTGTTACACCCACTCCATGGTGCCAATCCTGCTGACTCCATGCTACTCTACAGATGACCCATGCTATTAAGTGTCTTAGAGGATTATCAGCCTGGTTTTCAGACTGGATTACAATGTTATTAATTACAATTACATTGAATTTGAGAGCATAGAAGCAGGAAAATTACAAGGAAGCAGCTCACATACTTTGGACAGGCAATATTACTCCAGGCAGGATGACTGATCTCTTCGTGGCCAATGTCTCCCACATTCCTCTGCTTTCCAATCTTCAGAAAAATGGCACCTTGCCTAGTTTAGATGTGATTTATTGGATGACATGAAGTCCACCCATTTTAATTTTATCCTTCCCTATTTATATCTCTCCTCTCCCTCTTTTTTCTCTCCACACTTTCCCCCATGCTTCAGGGAGACAGAGCTAAACATCAAGATGTAATCAGAACTCAAACAGAAAATACTGAATTCTACATCAGCACCATCTCTTATTTAATGCAGAACATTCTTACATGTCTAATCTCTGTTTTCTTGCATGTTCCTCAGTGAGGACATCCCTCCAAATGAGTAATGCCTCAGCTCCCAGTATGAACCACTACACTGATGTCATTTGTACTGGCTGAGCCCGGCTGACACACTGCAGACGTGACTTGGACACTGACGGATGAGCTCTGGTGATTGCCCTGGCAGCTCAAGAAATCACACTTTAGCACAGAGTTGATGAAAGAAAGTGGTCTTTCATGCTCTAGATGCTTTGGTGCTGTAGCTGATGTCTCATTAAAGTGTTGAGAAAAGCATCTTTAAAGCAAGATGCCAGACACTGCACTGAGAAGGGGGTAATGGAGCTCCAGGTTCCCTTCTGCTCACAGATCCATGGCCTCTGCCACAGGGAAGTGGTAATTCCTTAAACTACAGCACCAGACTCACAAGGGCTCACCTCCTGGTGCCTCTCACACCAGGAACCACCAACAGATACAAATCACCACTAGGCAGGATGGACAGACAGCTGATGATTCAAGTGGACATTCCAGTGCTATTTTGCTGTGATATCACTGAAGAGTTCAAAGGATCAAAAGCATAAACTATAAAAATCAATTTCTTTCACTCATTGGGGAAGTGGAAAAACAGCCTGAGTCTGAATTAAGAAAACATAAGCAGTGAGGAAGCAGCAAAGCCGCAGGCCAAAAGGCAAAATTCAAAGATCAAGCACAGACAGCATGTAGACAAAGAGACAAATGAAACTGTCCTAAAGGAAAACAGATCTCAAGAGGAACAGAAGGTCACTCAGAGGCTTATTCTACATTCAGCAGATGTTCTCACAGCCTTCTGAATTACAGCTGTAAGACAAAGTACCTTTGCTACTGATAGTACTAGAAAATACAGTGCTGAGAAGACAAATTATGTGTAAGAAAAAGCCTAAGAGGCAAAATGAAACAACTGTATTCAAGCTCCTATTCTTCCAGCAAGAATTGTGCCAATTTATGAAAAAATATCCAGCAAAAAGCCTTGCTAACCTCTAACTTGCACTTGGCTAAAACTGCTCAAGCAACAGACTCAAACCATAAGCAGTCAGGAATGCAAAGTTTATACTAAGGAAAACAAAAATGCAAATGTTTGAAATAAGTGTATGACCTAAGCTGTTGATGTTGGCAGTGCCACACACCCCAAATGGAAACAGATGACCCTCAGAGCCCATGCCATGTGCAAAGTTTAGGGTATGGCCAACCAAAGTGCTGCTGACCTGTGTTTTTTCAATATTCAGGGATTTGGGCAAGTACCAGAACTCGGCAGTGTTACAGACATACAATTTATAGATAAAAAGCCCCCTGATGTGCAGCATGATAAGTATGTCTCCTTCTCAGGGCTGAGAGGGAAGGGCTTTGAAATGAGCACAGAGAAGGGCAGTGAGCCATGTCAGCTCTGTGGCTTCTGTAATAAAAAATTCCCAAGTCACTACATTCAAGTCTGTACTATCTGAAAATAACTCCAGGGTTTTAGGAGCAAATGCTACAGCACATCAATGGCATTTACACATACACACAGTATGAATTATCTATGAAATGCAACTATGTGGTCAAGATAATTCAGTCAAGTCATGCCTCACTAATAACTTCCATTTCATCCTCACTAGTAACAGTTAAACTCCCATTGCAGTATCCTCATACAGGAAGCAATTTTCACATTTCAGTTCCTCAGTGCTCTACACAATATCATCTACCAGACAACCAAAGCAGGAATCAAGGAAGGAAGTGGGAAAACTTTATTTGGTAATTTAAATGCCATAAAATTCCTACAGCTAAAAATAAAAGGAGCTCATTGCCCCTTCAGCTTTTATTTACTTTTCAAGCCTGAGTACCCAGAGTTGCTTCTTACTTTATTGATAAAACTGGCAATTTTTTCAGAACTCTGCAATAAACACAAATATTCAGAGGGTGGCTGTTCTGCTCACCTTTGAGAGCAATGCTACCTTTATTTAGAAATCTAATAACCAATTTTTCACCTGCTTAAGCACCTTGTATGTGCAACTGTTAAGCCAGAGCTTATGTTTGGACTTAACTTCAAGTATTCAAGAGCTCCAACTAACTTAACTGGACTTGAGGCCTAAAATGAGGCAAACATTTACTAAATGGAGAATACCCAAAGAAAATGATGCCATTTTCTTCCTCCTCTCCAGAAACATCTGTGCATGGGCTTTCTAACACAGGGAAATGAAACAGGCATCTGATATCCATCTCTGAATGTCACTGTAAGAGAATGCAAAGAAAAATCCCTCTCCAACTGCAGCACGAAGCCCTGGCAGATGCCTTGCTCCATACCAGAACCACCACTGGGAACCAGAGCTGTGCTTGCTGAACAAATGTGGATGTGGGATATTTCACTGCCTTCATGCAGCCCTTCCCAGCTGCAGATTTGAACAGTAGCTTTTATTAATGGAACACTATGTCTGAACTTCTCAAAGGAACAAAACAACCATAATAACCAAATCAGAATGTAATCACAGAATCACATTAAGACCTGCTGGTGAATTCTCATGGCAGAAAGTCATTTTCAGAAGCTTTTGAAGTTTTTATTTGTGGAGAAGGTAAATCAGAAAGTTAACAGCTAGTCTATTAAGATAATGTCAAAGACTGAAGTGTTTATTCATAAATTATATGTGCAAATCTGTATGTTCATTGTGCCATGTACGAATGCAAGCACAGAATATGAACACAGACATATACACACGTAATTGCTTGGATATTTTACTCGGTGAAACAAGGACAAACACTTCGGGACAGCTTTCCCTAATTAAAACCATACCTTTCCTATTTACCCAACTAAAAGCCAAGTATAAAAGACTTCATCATCCTTGCTGTGTTTCTTTCAAGCTTTCAATGCTTATGTTTAATTCATTTAGTCTCCTGAGACATGACAAACTGCAAATGTTAAAAAATAAATAAAACCACACTGAAGAACCTCTGAAAGTACTGAAAGTACTCAGAAACTGTCTTAAAGACAAGTAATACTTGGTGGGGAACAAACCTCAGTACCACAGATGAGAACAACCTGTGGACTAAAAGCTATTGTTTACTTGAAAAATAAGCCAAGAATTCTATTTAAAAAATAAACAATAAACTACAGTAATAAAGGAAATAGGGGTTCTGATAACTTCCAAAGCCATCAAGCACATAATTTAACTCCAATGTAGGAGGTAGATGTTTGATGAGAAAATTACTGTTATTTCCTCCTTTGAGCAGTAATTCAAAATTGGTCAGCAACAACACACTAATAGGAAAAAAATACATAGAAAAAGAAATAAAGTAAAATACTGAATGATTGGATTAATGCCCCCCAGAGCTAATTAACCAAGTGGAAAGCAGAATATATTGTTGAGAAAATAAAATGCTGAAATCCTCTAAGATCTTCCATTTTCCAGAAGAACACACTACTTTATTATGACAGACAACCTGCCAGCCTGGTTATACAGAGCACATAGGTACAAAGTTGTCTGAGATGGAAATCTAGTTTTTGAAAAAGCACAGAATTAAAATCTGCTTTTCCATTCAGAGAGAAGAACGTGGAGCAATTTGTTCATAAGAAACAATGATGCTTAATGTTCAAGCCCACCGTGGTTCAGCATTAAGGAAAGCTGAACTACTGTCATGGTCAGAAGAACATCGCTGTCTTTTTAATTCCTCCTTTGTGAACCATTGAGGCAGGAACAACATATGCTAAAGATTAAAAACAGGAGGTCAAGATAGCTGCAATGTGTACAGTGTTCTACTCTGTGGGGTATGAATTAGAATTTCATGCTCCTTTTGTTACTATTGTTGTTTGAAAATAAATCCTGGCACACTGGTCTGGAAAAGACAAATATGGACAATAGCACCAATTTATGCATAAAGACTTATAAAAGACCTTGAGATCAAAAGATCACAACATAAATTTGGCTTTTAGCTAAAATACAATTTTATTAAAATTGATTTATTATTTGCAAACAACTGAACCCAGGGAATTTTGTAGAGGGAGAGCAAAACATTTAAAAACTGGAAAGGCAAAAAAGCAACAATAACTATAACTATCCTCTCACGTGAGCTACCAAAAGCCTGTCAGGTGAATAGGACTTCATTCCATGGACAGGCAGCACTGACTAAGAATCTGAGACATCAAAACTGTTTGAGCAAGTCAGAGACAGATATGGCTTGTTTAGCATTTTGTTTAAAGCTCTTTAAAAAAGAAGATCAATGTACCTGCATTGTATGAATTGGACCAAAATTTTCATCATCATTTATTTCTGATTCAATTCCAGGAGCAACTAAAAGCTTTTAACAGGAAGGAGGAAGTTCAATGGGAAGAGAATCATGGCAATTTTAGACTTAATCTTCACTTCTCAGTAGGTTGTCTCTCATCCATGAGCTGCAGTGAATTGCCTTGCCTGCATGAAATCTGTGCATGGATAATCTTCTCCCTACGGACATCAAAGGAACTCTGCAGCCTCCACTGCTCTGTATCATTTCACACTCACAGAAGACAGAGCTTTTGTGTGTTCAGTGACTCCTACAATCTCCTTCCCCTGTCCTCACCAAAACCCCAAACAGTTCAAGACAGCAAAATAATTTCCTTGCACAGGCTCCCAGGCTCTGGATTTCACTGACAAAAACACTCTGCAGTTTCCCAGAAGTTACTGAGCTCAAAAGACTTTGATGCACTTTGATGAAGGAGTAAATGTACTGCAATTTTGGGGAGGCTTAATCTAACACAGTGTTAACAATCCAGCCAATTGAGATCACTGTAATGCTTGTTTTGGAGAAAATAGCCCTGAGAATTACAGGAGGAACTGCATCCCCAACACTTACACAATAGAAATTCAGGCTAGTCCCCGGATGTTACATTTTGCACAAGCTGCTTTTGATCACTAGAGAAGGGTTCTGGATAAATAATGAACTGACACTGAACTCAAATCTTGTGTCTGTGTTTCTCTTAGGATCAAGTTTTATCTTACTGTGACACTACAGACCTTGGAATATCTAAAGTACAACGCTCTACAGAAACCCGACTTTCTAATATAAAGGCCCAAATTTCTTATACTTGCTTCCTGGACTTCAAACATGACACAGGAGCAAACTATTTTCAGTACTTTATGGGTAGGTAAGATAACAAGGAACTAGGGAGGATTAACAAGAAGAGGAAGGAGCGAAGAGAAAGACAAAACCACACCATCACCTGAAAGCAGCAAATTATTATTGCATTGAAAGAAGGAAAAAAAGAATGTATATGTGGCAATAAAATAAATCTGTGCCTAAGCACATGGAGCTAACAAAGGCTCCACATCATGACTTATGACTAAGTGCCTAAGTAAAGCTCATGAAGCCTTAATGCTCTTGGTTGGGTTGATGATTGACACTGATCTCCTCAATCACAAAACAAAGTATTAATTCCTCAGCTAGAAACATTTTCTCAGAGACGCCTTTGGCATTATAATCCCTACTCTGTGGCTATGGAAGAAAAATAGTCCTACTGGTACCTCTTAATCCTTCCCTTTTTAGCAGCAAAATATGATCCTGTTACTCCTCACTTTGGTTTCAGGGTAAGATTGCAAACAGATGTTCTTAATGCAAGAGATACTAATTGAAATAATATCCTGATTATAACAATCTCTTTATTACCACAGGGTTTTGGATTCCTAAGGAGATCCTTTCGGGAATGTAATCATCTATTTCTATTTAGTGACAATACCTATTTACATCAGAATTATGCTAAACAGATTGACAGTGGCTGCTTTCTATCAGGAAGTCTGTTTATATCCACATCTCACTCTGCATCACTGCTAACAATTCTGTATCAGTCGTTACTCAATTCTTTGTTGCATGTTTGGTTTCAGTGTAACACAGAACTCTGCCATCAAAACAACCAGCTGTCAAAAAGTGAAGCACATGATTACAGAGATGCAGCAGCAGAAAGAGGCAGGTTAAACATATTCTTAGCTGCAGTACTCCAGTAACTAACCTTTAAACACTGAATCAGGCATTCTCAACACGTGACACTGAAGCAGAGGTGGAGAATCTGAGAGAAAGATGGGCAAGTCTCTAAGGAGGTCACAGGCAGGAAGATGAGTGGATTCAAAACAGTGCATGTAAAGATGTGCATAAAGGGATATATTCAATCACTGCCATGAGAAAGTAATTATTCAATTGATCTTCAAAGTTAAAGCTGCTTCCATTTAAGCTTTGAACAGTCAGAGGCATTGTTACTCACCAGCTGGATTTCAACTGCCGTCACAGGCCTGTGGTTCAGCAGTTGGAGCTTTTCTGCCCTGGTTAAAAGCAAAGGGTAAGACAATCCACATTACTATGTAATTTGAGGATTCCTTCAACTGACTGGTGTGATGCAGATACATTCCTGATAACTTAGGCATGAAATGCCACTGCTAGGAATAATTCTGACTCGGTTTGCAGTGTGGTTTAATAAACAAATATGGGTGCTTTAAACAGTATTTTCTCGTGTGTTTAGACATGCTGCTATTGCCCCCTCCAGTCCAAGGTGGCAAGCAGAGACCTATTGCTCATTACTGCACAAGCATTAATTAAGATTCACTCTAGCTTTGTTAAGGCTCTGCAAAAATGCTAAAGAGCTCATCAAAGATCAGAGACTCTTCTGTTATGAACACAAAACCACAAGAACAATTATCATACCTAAGAAGTTACAATCCATCAAGCCAAATGGCAGTAACTTGCTTATTTTTTAGCCCATCAGAAATACAAAGTTATATGAGTGAACTACAGCTTTGAAGAACTAAATCTCAGAATTTATTACTATTTAAAGGGCATCTTTAATGCATATTGAAACCAATTCTGAAGGCTTCCCCCCAGTTTGTTGGACCTGTGGGTTGCTTAGAAAGGAAGCCTTTCAGCTTTCAGCAGAACACAGACCACTCCACGCAGGCATTCCCAATCAACAGGTCAGTATCTACGTGTCTGGAGAAACCTCAGAGACACTGTCTCATTTCAAATGGCCTCTGACAGTGTCTACCCCTGACATCCAACACCAGCTCACAGCCTGGCCCATCACCAGGCCCTCCTGCCCCCCATCATTCATGGACAGGCAGTGGTGCATGTTCAAAGCTAAAGGGGCTCAGGAGAAGCCTGTGAAGAGCAATACCTTACTCTGGTTGTACATTCACACACGTGGGCGTGGCAAGAGATTGAATTCAGTACTTGAGCAGCACCCGGATGACACACTGAGAATAAAGCCCTTCATTTATTCACTGAACACACACAACAATCAGCAGTAGCACCAAATTTTTTGGCCTGATGTTTCTTGAAGGAAAAATCCTGCATTGCCACAGACTGGATGATCCAACAGACTCTTCAGCTAAAATGTCCATAACTGCAAGTGACTTAGTGATGAGAACAGGGGACTGGCTCAGCAAAGACAACTGCTCTGCTGACAGCAAACATCAGGCTTCATTATACCAAGAGGGTTTTGTGATGTGTAATCAAAATCTTTAAGAACACAAAAATGGCTCCAAAGAGATGACATGCTGATTGTTGAGTTTAGATCCAACCTGCTGGCAACAAAACCAAAATCCTTAAAAAAGAAGTTTTTAATTGATCCAATTAGTCTCTGAGCAACTCTAACATCATTTTTATAAATACTGGAAAGTCACTTCAATTATGACTTTCAGCTTCAAAGGAAAACCTCACAATTTTTAAATGAACAATTCACAACTGAAAGCTCAAAGAAATCCTCCTATTTATTTATTATTGGATTGCTTTGCTTTTGGAGAATCAAGGATGAAAGCCAAATATGTTTCCACTGGTGGGAAGCAATGAATACACCTCCTTTGTTTTCCCACGCTAATCACTTAGATCTATTTGGCAGTTTGATGTTTACAACATGAGACTATGAAGGGCATGGCTGGATTTAACTTTGAACTGAGAGCACCACTCTTGGCTGCTTTATTGTCAAAGAGATGAGGTATTTATAACTGCTGCCATCTACTACTGTCAGAACTAAGGAAAGGACAGAAACAAAACCTCAATAATGACAGAAGACAAACACTGAAATCCTTTAAAATTTGGAGCAGGTCATTTAAGGAATGGTTGAGAGAAAAACTCCTACTCATGTAAAACTGAACAGAGCTGGGTAAAGAATATTAAATAACATCTTCAGTGCAGAAAAATCTGGCCAATTCAGCTGAGCACATGAAAGATTTAGTGCTTTGTCCTCAAGAGCTGGGGAACTGCCTGGTTCAGTGCTTGGAACACTCCATGGAGGTGCAGAAGCTGGTGCTCCAGTCCTGGCTTTCAGTGCTATTCACCTTATGGTCCCTGGCCAGGCATGTGTTTGTGCCTCAGCTTCCAGACCTCTAAAAGAGAGACAAGTTTCTCTGAGGATACCTATTTGTAAAAGACTTCCCCTCCCTCCCAAAGCCCTGCTTACAAAGGCAGGCTGTGTAATGAGTTCATACTTTATACAAGTTTCTCACTGCACTGCACTCACATGCCACTTCTGAGATCAGAGCCTTTTCAAACAAGTCTTTCTTCTCTTCTGCAGCAAAACATACCCCAATCCAATCCTACAGCTCCACCACATCTCCAGACAAAGCATATCACTTGAATTTTATAAAAGAACATTTTAAATTAATTTTCTCATCTTGTCTTTCAAAGCAGCACCTTTGAAATTTCTTCAACAAAACTTCAGAGCCAAATAAACAAGCTCAAATAACCAAAGCCATTTCATGCCTGAGCTAAAGAATGCAAACCTGACTTATCCAGAACTATTTTAAAGCAGGTAGAGCTCCCTCATATTTATCACAGGAAGACCACTGGCAGGGCAGGAAAATAGAAATAAATTAAAACCAATTATACATCCTGACTAAAACAATTAGTGAAATTGTTCATTTTTCCTGAAGACAAGAAATATAGAACACAATAAAAAAGAAAAGGTCACCTCTCAAAGACCTTTTGCTTATAAGCCAGTAGCATTACTATAACTCATTATGAATTGATAGATGTTTTACAGGAGGGCAAAAGGGATCTCCAAAGCATCATTTCAGCAAAGCTGGCATCATTCAAGGTACATGCAGTTTTTAAAATGTGTACAGAAGAACGAGAGATAACTTGCAAGTCATTAAAATGCAACAGAAAGCTGGATTACTGAGCCCTCAACCCCAGCAGAGAGCAGTGCATATGGTATGAGCTGGAGCTCAACAACCACTGCACTCATCTTTTTAACACTGACACCAAAAATTCACTGCTAGGATCAGGGTCTCTGTGTACCTGGAATTTCTTGACAGCACATACACAAATTAGAACCTGAACACCCACAATTCCATCAAAAATAAGCTCCGAGGAAGGAAAACACTGCAAGCCTGAACATGCATCAGGATCAGTCCTGACTGCAGCACTTGGCATGGGCACAGACAGAAGCCTGAATTTAGTTTGTGCTCCACTAAATCTAAAATACAAAATAAACTTTTTCCAACTCCAGTTAATTCATCTTTACACTTTCTACAGCATGCATGCTACCTTGATGCTCATTAAATAAAAAGGGTGACTGTCCCATTCATCTGGACAGAAGGTAAAGAACATTTTCAGCTTAACTGCCCCCAAACATATGTATATGTCTTTTCTCTGCACTTCCTGGATTTTAGCAACAGTTTGGAGCATGAAACCTGCTCATTCAAGAGAAGAACACATACAAAACATGAGTGACAGATGAAAGTAATTTTCTCACATAAAAGCAAGATTCCACTAATCAGAGTTAATGGTCCATGTTCCAGACTTGTACAGGACCTGCCTGGTGAGAAATCTCAAAATGGCAATTACTGCTGCAGGGCTGAGCAGTGCCTCCTGCTTCCAGGCCCCATCCAGCAGCTCTGGGGCTCAGCTGGAGCCAAGAACAGCTCTTCCAGCTGAGGGCAAAATGATGTGCAGTGGGCTTGGGAGACATACAAAGCTCAGCCTGTAGGAGACAAAATTGTGCACAGTTACAGGGGAAGAAAATGGGACTGAGGTTTGGGTTTGAGGGGAGAGTGTTGTAGGAGCTGAGGCTGTCATGCTACAAAAGTGTAATCCTAAAAAACAGTTCTAAAAGACTTGTGTTCAGCATCACTCTGGGCAGACAGAACAGTCAGCACACTGTTACAGTACACCAATTCCAAAAAATAATAAAAATAGTTACATTCTGTAGTAGAAATTAAGAAAATTATGTCATATTCTGTCAGCAGTGAGCAAAATCTTGCAGCATGCATATTTTAATCAAAACCTCATATTATGTGTCTTGGTATTGCCCATTTTTCATCTCCTGAACTAGACTGTACATAAATATATAAGCAAGTATGTGCTGCTTTTCTAGTAAGAGATCTATAGGCCCGGGTGAGAAGAGAACAGTACCAGTGTCAAGACACAGCACACAGAGCTAAAACAAACCCCTTAAAACATCTGTGACTGTGCAGAGGCAAATTTATCCTCAGGAATTTATGTTTTATAGATGCTAGGAAACCCAGAAAGGAACAGCTGTACACATAACCACAGGCTTTATTACTGCTGAAAATACTTCAGAGTCAAACCCCATGGTCTTGAGTCAAACAAGTTGTGTCTAAAGTCTGAATCCAGACTGCTGAGTCCCAGAATGGGACATCACAGTGTCCCCTGCAATTCAAAGCCAGGATGTTTCCCCAGGATGAAATCTGAGGGCTCACAGTGGTATCTGAATGCCTCAAAAATTGACTCACACTCCTTCAGATCAAAGGGTTAATTTCCAATCAACCCAGAGGGAAATACAATAATCTTTTTAAAGTCTATTAAAGGATGCCATTGTTACACAAGCACCGTCCTGACTTGCTGTTGAATATTTATTTTGAAAGCTCTGGAGGAGACAAAAATCACAGAATAAATACTTCAGCCTTTAGCACTGTAAAGATTGTAGGTTTTGGCAGTAATGAGGGAAAATACTCCCTAAAAGTACTACAGATTTTCAGCTCAACACTTCCCTGTGTTGATTTAAAGACAAAAAGGGCAATGTTTCTGTCCAGTTTTTCAAAATTATAGTAATATGCAGTGATTGGAAATTTGGTTATTCCAAAATTAGATCCAAGATAGGCTATCAGTAACAGGAAGAAGCACAAGTAGAGTCAGTTTTCATTTAACCATAATTCCAGAGCACAAGCTTAATAAATGTTATTTTCATGCAACTCCATTCCACCTACCTTACAAAATATGAAGCCATTCCAGGGACTAAAGTTGAAAAATTAGCTGCTAGTGGCATAGTGTATTTCCAAGTACAACATGGCTTACTGTACTGCAGTGTTAGCCAAAGCTTGAGGCCTCAACAAGGTAATAATAAAATTCACTATGTCAGAGGTTTTAATTTTAAAAAAATCTCAGTTCTACAGTTTCAATTTTACCAAAATAACTCATGAAACAGATAAAAAACTTTGCAGAAAACTGGGCTTTATCAAACCTTACTGAATTTATCAGTGAAATATATCTTTAGATGTCTTTGAATTTGCTCCATTTAGCAAGGTAGCTCTCTGAAATGACTCTGAAAGATTTAAATTGTTTGCACACATTAGCATTTATATTTAAATGTTGTTTTTTCTGCCTGTAGCAGTAATGAGAAAAATCCATCACAAAATAGATGCTGGTGTGTTAAGCTGTTATTTTGAGTGGCAAATAAAAGCAACAACAGTAAGATTTAGGTGATGTTACAGGAGCTGCACTTGGCCAGCACCAGGCTATCAGCTCTGTGCTGTGCAGCCTGACAAGCCCTGCATCCTGCATGGTTAGTCCTGCAGGTTAGTGGAAGTAGGGCTGGAGAGATTAAGAATCCACTTGATTAAAAGCTCTGCTGTACCTCAGTTGCTGCTGCTTCTCTGGACGGGGTCTGGTCTCTCTTCCCTCCCCCGGAATTCTCCCATACACGAGCACAGCCTAGTGCTGAGAGCTGCAATCACAGGCTGAGCAGGGAAAGCCAGCACATCTCACTGCCTGCCCCCAGCAGGTTTTTAGCTACAGCTGCAAATCCCTCTTATCTTCAAAGTTCTTTTATTAGAAAAGAAGTTTCCGAGCCTAATTAAGAGCACAAAGACACGGCTTAATTGTTTCCCCTTTGATTAGAGGCGGAGTCATGACAAGGAATTCGAAGGACAGAGGAAGAAGCCTGAAATGATGGGCTGTTTCTGAGCAGTGGTGCCCTTTAACCAGATTGATTTGGCTGACACCAACTAACATCCAAATATATCTAAAATCAAACCAGGTAGCTTCAGTGAGCTGTTCCCAGCACAGACAGTGTTTGCCCAGCTAAGAGATTAAGGGAGAGAGCACAGCTCGGAGTGCCTTACCCAGAAAGGAAGCAGCAAAGCCAGACTCGAATTCATTACTCTTCGTGGGAGGAAAGGTCACTCCAGAGATCATGCAAGGAAGGTCCTGGAGAGCAAACACTACAGTTCTTTCCTCTCAGAGGAAAGAAAGCTCTCTACCAGATAGCTGGAATGAAATTTCTAATGAAGTCTTCTATACAAACACCAGCTCCATCCCACAGAATGGAAATGATTAAAGCCTTTAGTTTTTCATTTATTTAACAAGAGAGCAGTGTTGAAATGACCTTGGTTATGAACCAAAGGGTAGTTCAAAATTTCCTGGGAGGCATTACTATTTAAAGTGGTTTAACATAAAGTGCATTATACAATAATTGCACACCATATGCTTTCTGTGTTTCAGTGTGAAGAGGTTGCCAGATGGGCTCTGACACTTCTAAACTGAAGGGTCTGAATGGAAAAGATTAGAAGAAGGAAAAAGCGCCAGGATCACACTAAACAATTATGCTCCTTATTTTTTAAGTACAGGGCAAATGCAGTGTTGGCAAGTTCTTTACCAGATGAAAAACAGATTAACAAAGTAGAAGTTGTACAGGATGCTCACAAAACTAAGGTATCACCCTCCAGTCTGAGTTCTGATAAGCCCTAAATAGAGTAAATTTGTCACATAAACTAGTGGTTGGCTCTTCACTCTCACCCTTCTGCCATTATGCACAAGGAAATGACTTGGGAGTAATTCTCTTGCTTAGCTTACAGACTGAAGCAGAGAAGAAGGACAGAAAGGATGATACCTAAACCCAAAGGCACCTTCTAGTATCCACAAAAGAATCAAATAGTCAAAAAGCTCATTTGAAACTTGTAACTATTTCAACCTTTGCAGCAGTGCTTCATTCCAGCTCATTGATGAAGTTAATAGTGGGAAGGTGAATATTTGAGTAGATCTACAAAATATCTCAGCACTATGGGACACAGATTTTGTAGTCAAAAGTTTCTGTGCTATGACTCAAATTGTACTTCACTCTTGGAGATCCCATACAGGGTATTCATTCAAGGTGTTTAATGTTATAAAAGAGCTCTCCTGACTTACTCTAAGAATTAACCTTCTAGCTAACTGGTCAAATTCTACATGAAAGAGGTTCAAAAATGACCTTTAAAGAAAAATAAACCCACTGGCTTCTAGTGGGACTTTTATACCTCCATCATGCAGTTCCTTGTACTCTGAAAAATCCTACTCTGCCCTTCTGACTCCTGTTGCCCTTCTGAAACTGTGATAGATTGCTCTGCTGGTGTCTTCCTAGACTGCAGCCCTGTACAGACAGGACAAGCCTATTTCATTTGAAACAGGGCTGTTTCCCATTATCAGAAATGAAGGATAGTTTACTGCCAATTTTGAGACACTTTCACTGCCACACTAGCAGCTCCTTCCAGAAAGCAGTATTTTTATAACAGAGTATTTTTCCCATGGCTCAATACCTCCACATCAGAAACTAATTAGGACACCTTGCCCATCACATAAACTAGCACCCTGCTATATAAAATGGGCTACAGGAGGACTAAACACTGACATACTGACCTGGCAACTTTAGAAAGAAAGCATTACAAGCCCAGTTCCAATATCCATGACAAAGGTCCAAAGTACCAACACTCCTATGTCTGCAATTCCAGCAGCACCACAGCTGCTGATATCCTGGATGTGAGTGATTGTTTGTTGAGGGAGGACACTGAAAGTCAACAAAATAGCCGATAATCTGCTTTCTACGTAATTTCCTCTGCTTTGGACAGGCTAAAAACTTGCCTTGTAGCACTGCACCCTCCAGATGCTCTCACCGTGCATTTACTTTTGGGACAGAACCAAATTTATAAAAACCTCTTTCTCGGAGGATAAACTTCTTCGGAGTCCTTCCAGCAGGGAAGAAAAATGCAGTCAGTGCCTCCAAAGCATAAACTACTCCTTTGAAGTGAAGGAGGAGTCATTTAAAAGCAACCAAATATTAGCTCTTTCTGCCTTATAATTAATATATATTAATATAATATATAATTATACATTTTAAGTCAGGTGACTGATTAGAGCTCTCCAAGCAAGTGCTCAACTGATTCCATTGCTCTGGGTCTGACTATTTACAACAGGCTTCACTCACACCCTGCAGAGAGGTTTAAGAGGATTATGTGTTTCAAGCAATGTGAACAGCCATTGCCAAAGAGGAAAAATGCCCTTCGAGTCTTCTTGTAACTGTGGAGGAAAACATTCCATGCAGAAATTCCCAAAATAAGAATGAACTCTATGTTCAGCCTCAGTAGAAGCTGCAGAGGGAGAGTGGAAGGTTGATTGACACAATATTTAGGTAACTCAAAAGTGGATCTCAGAGTTCCTAGTGGGTATAAACACAGGTAGGCAAACAGCACATAAAGAAAACACAAACATTTTACTTTCCTAAACTCAAGCAGAGAGTGTAACCCCAAGGGATGATCTGCAGCAGTTGAGGTTCACAGATTCACAATAAAATTAAGAATAATACTCTTTCCCATACCTCTACACGAAGATTTTATTTACTTATTGCCTTTTTTGCCTTTTAGGAATTCATAAATTTTTTCCTTAGGGACATTCATCAAATTAAAACAAACAAGGTTGAATTGTTGGATTTTGTGTTTTGTTGTTTTTTCTTTCTTTCTTTCTTTTTTTTTTTTTTTTTTTTTTTTTTTTTTTTTTTTTTTTTTTTTTTTTGGTTTTTGTTTGTTTGTTTTTCAGTTCTCTTACTGTTTACAAACTTCTTCCACAGAAAACACTTTATGAACTCTGTGCTTGGACCATGTGAAACCATTCTGAAACCAACACACTGACAGGAATCTGTTTGGGAAATACACTGGTAAACACAAGCCCACTTTAGGAAATCCTCATCCATGTAGGTTTAACAGGCAAAGATGTTTGGCTGAGTACTGAAATAATGGCAGAAAACACATTAATCAAAACCAGACAGATTATCACACTGTACATGGGGATCAGTTTTTCAACACTGACATAAGTTTACATATCTATTCAAAGGCACATCTGTACTTACTTGGTCAGCTTATGGCCTTTCATTGCAATGAGGAAATCTCTCACAGTGTCTGGGCTCTGGTATCTACAGGGTGTTTTTGAAATGTACTTCAGTGTCTGCAAAGGACAGAAGGAAACAGTTTTTTATTTCACAGTTACTATTTACTTTACCAGTTGTGTATGAAACAAGCAGATTTTGAGAAGTCTCCTCAGTACTACTCAGAAAAATTGGAAAAGGTAGTTCAGATTCTGGGGTTTGGTTTCGTACTTTGTTTTAACAGTGGGAAGTGCTGCCGTAGATGAGGTAAGTCACTCAAATTGTTCTGTCTCCATTAAGGATATACTGAAATTTGCTGAGGGAGTAAGAAACAGACAATATCTAAGTACAACTTGATTTAATTGACACTACATTAATACTTATCCACAAAGCCCCAGTGAATTCCTTCCCTAAAGACATGGCCCAGCCAGCTCCCCACACACCCAGATGAGAAACACAGCCCTGACTACTCCCTGTGTGGCTCTGGACCAACATCTACCTGACCTGTCCAAAGCCTAAAGCTGCATATTGAAGGCTACAGGAAAGGAGTGAGGTTTAGCTCTGTGTACAAAAACCCCACAAGCTGTTTGTGAAAAAACAGTTGCTTTCTTGTTTTGAAATAATCTCAGGTGATAATAACACTGTCATCAAGACACACACATGTGCTGAACAGTATCACTTATTTACTCTTCCCTTGAAAACCAATAAAAACTTTCAGATTAACAGCTAGTTTAAAAACAAGCAAGATATGAGCCTTGGGGTTTTACTGTTTTGTTGTTTGTCTAGTTTTTAAAAGCACTTCAGAAAAGTTGAATACTATTCATCCTTAAACCCACATTGCCTTCTGCCAAGTTTTCATGTGTGCAATGCCAGGAATACTCTGCCAACCCATAAATCACTCTTTAAGCTCTCTAATCTATGGTTGCTTTCATCTTTTACCTGATATTTGGCAATGCTTTTTTAAAGTTCATAGAAGCAGATTAGGTGGATTGACATGAAATCTGAAAGGATACTGTACTATTTGAAATGTTTATCTGACTTGAGATAGTTTATCTTTGTTCCATTTTCTGGACATGTAACACTCACTAACCTCAGCTGACTTTTGCAGATGTTACATTACTCTGCTTTATTTAAAACAACATAATATCTAACATTTGGATAATACACAATGTATTTTGTCTGAGTAAAAAAAACCATTTATTGATAAAAAACACAACACATATTGCAGGTCACAGCTGATTTTTCTCTGGAAGTACCTTAGAATCTTTTAAAATATTTCTTGTTGCTTGAATCAGACACCAAAATGAAAAGCTGGAAATAATGAGCATCAATAGAAAAGTCAAGGAAATCCTTGCTTTGTCTGCACTGTGTGCATCAGTAACTGAAGGGTTTAAAAAAGAGCATTGTCAGTGCCTGTTTGGAATTCAGGAAGAAAATCTTCAACTGTTGATACTGCACAGCACATAAAGCTTAAAAGACTGGACACAACTGACTCATGATGCACTTAATGCACTGCAAATGCAGACTTGAGTGGCAGGATGCACGGATTATCAATAATAATAACCCCCATAATACTTGGGAGTTGCTTTCTCAGAAAATCTTTGAACTGAATATTTACATTTGAAAAATCAGAAGCCAAAAGAAGATGAATCAGTATTCACCGAGCAGAAAACAACAGATACTGGAGGAAATGAGCTACAAGATCAGGATGGCAAATAAGAAAATATGTGACTGCATTTTCAGTCTATTTCCATTAAAATCTGCTCTCATTTAAAAATGCTTGTAAAGGGAAAACAGGCTTCAACAGCACTTGATAACTCATCCTGCTTAACAGTGAGAGTTGATGAAACATGAATTTCAGGACCAGTTTCGCTGGACTACTGACAAATCTACTTAAGGTGTGGGATAAATCTCCTTTCTGTAAGCTCTTTTCAGATGAAATTAAGTTGTTATTCATCAGTAAGAACTGAAATGAAATCATCACATTGTCATGTAATAGAATTATTTACTAGGAGTAATTTCTTTTCCAGTTTAGCTGTTTCTTGGCAATTTCAAATCATGAACATGACAAATATATAGCAAAACAAAGTTCCCTTCACCTGGTTATTTCAGTACCAATAGTGCAAGTCTGCATAGAGCAGCAGAAACTCAGCAAGAACAAAGACAATCCTGCAAGATCAAATTCTGGTTTTCCTTCAGGCAAATATAAAGAAAATATACATAGAGTTCACTCCATGCACAAAAACAAGCATCCTATAGGTATCTGACATACGGAAATATAACAAGGCAATTAAAGCTTTAAGGTGCATTCTGATAAAATTTACTTACAGGATCTTTCTCAGATGTTTCAGAGAGCTACAGGGTGAGACTGTCAGTCTCCAGGAAGGTTTAATTTAGATTTTTTTGTAAGCCCCTATTTTGTTGAATATGAGGCTTAGGAATTACAACTCTATACCTTTTCAAACAAAGCCAGAACTAAAACAAAACCAGAGCCTATGCCAAATCTTATTCACATGAGTAGTTTCACTGCTCAAAGGAATTGCTCATGCAAGCAAGGCAAAGTGCTTTCAACTCACTGTCAGGCATGGTGCTGCTCATGCAATTCTCCAGCACAGGCACAAAGGGTCACACTGCAAGTCTGTACCAAGTTGCTAAATTGAGATATTTTAAATGGTAATCTTTGTAGTCTATGATTTTAGGAGTCCTTCCTAGCAAGAGATGGAACATTTGTTACCAATCTGGCTTCCAACTGATGTTATCTGTACACGGGGTTTTGCTTTTCTTTTCACCAAAAAACTCCAATTGATTTTAGTTGGAAATTACTAGTTTAATTCAGTTAATAAAAAATATAATGTGTGATCTCTCTGACCAGTTTTGAAACCATGATTGCATGGTATCATCAATTCCTTAGATGATCACAAGTTCTGGTCTGGGTATTAAAAAGACTGAATAACTGGAAATGAAAAAATCCCAAGAGTTATAAACCGGGCTGCTTTAAAATTGTTTTTGTGACAGATTTCAATAACAGCAGCCTGCCTCTCCCATGACAGTGTAGTTTAATTCCTTGCAACCTGAGTGAACTGACCACAGAAAAATGGCAAATCCTTTACTGTGTTTCTTAATTGGAGAAATTTGACATTGAATTATTAATATGACTAAGGATGTGAAGTACTCCAGCTTAGGCTAATTTGCAAAGGACTTTGACAGTGCTACTCACCTCATACATTATCGTGTTCAGGTTCTGCTGGCCAGAGCTCTGCTTGTTTTTGCCACTCTCTTTGCGCTGCTGCTTGAGATCAGTGAGTAACTGGAACACCTGAGGGGAAAAAATAAAGGATTCTAGACCATTTGAGAGTATTTTACCTGAAAATATTATGACAGGAAAACATATGTGAGCAAGAAATCCTATCAACCAAACAATAAAAAAAGTGTGGCTGTTTTGGTGGATGCACCAGCAATTGAAGTGAAAAATGTCTTGGCCCTAGAGTGATGAACAGGTATGAAAATTGGCCTTTAATAACTGTGACTATGTTAAACAGAGTTTTCAGCACTTGTGAAATGTTATCCAGGAGCCCCAAAGGAGAATCTGGCAGGATGAATCTGACTTGTTTATCTTCTGTCCTGCACAGAGCTGGGTCGTGCCCTGCTGTGCTGGCACTGAGCTCCAATTTACATGAGTGAAGCTTGAAGCAACATCTCACAGCAGTTCATGGTCCTACTGCATTTGTTATGACAAGTGTACCCACAACATCAAACGATACATAACCTGTCTCACAGAGATGCATTTTACATTCTCTGCAAAATAAAAGTAAACTCTACACCTGTCACACTGCCAGGAACCAATTAATTCAAGGTTTGACCTACAGATGCTGCAGAGATCAATGATCCCATCATCAATTCCAGGGGAGTTATTCATAAATGTTACAGTAAATGTTACAGTGATCAGGGTGGTGCTATGGTATGTTAAACCACAAGGATTAAGTTAGCTCCCTATTTCATCACAAGGTAATAATACAAGTGGACATTCTCGAAAACCATGTCATGAAGTTGTCTCCACATTTGTGATGCAGAACCTATCAATGTAAGAGTGAGACTCATCATACACAGACATGCAACAAAACATGCAGACAGCATCGCAATTACTCTTTTATTCCCATATTAGAATGAAACTTCTTCAGGTGCTTTGCTTCTGCTTTTAAAGTATATACAGAGTCAACACTCACAACAAAGTTAACACAGCACTTCTTACTGTTTATTCCCTCATTTTTAACCAGCTTCATTCAAGACATTCAAGATCCAAATCCAGTGGCATTATAAACTGACAAGGCCACAGAAAAAAGAAAATAAACTTTTCTAGATTGTGAGAATTATGAACATCCAGCAATTACTTCACACTGCACCTGCTATGAAAAAGGAACACCTATCAATCCTGACCTGAAATCCAAAACTCAAGTTCTGAACTTTCACCCAATAAATACTTGAAGAAAACTGAGCCAGTGGAAACGAAACACAAAATGACAACTCCAAACTCACAGAAGAACTGTAGGCATGGAACATACATGTCAGTCCTGAACACTCCTGTCAAACACCACTTTCTGTGCCAAGTACTACCTCAATTTAGAGAATGTTGGCTATGCCAGTCAAAATGTGACTGGAAAGAGCAGCAAATAGAAAGGTGTCAGTAGTTTTAGGGGAATCAGTACTTGGAAGAGCAGTGAAAAGCCGTACTTGGCATTTTTACTGCAATAATTCATGTTTTTAAGAGACAAGGACTTAATACTATTTTGGCTGACATAGTATCATCTATTTCCTAGGCACAAGAGTTCTTCACAAATACCTCATAAAAGCCCTTCTAACATTCACCAGATGGTTGCTCTGCTGCTCACAGACAGATGCAGCTCAGGATACAACACTTCAAGACTTATGTCAGAATAGAATGAAACAGCCGTGCAATAAAAAACAGCTTCAGCTACAAAATAATACAAACAAAGGCCTTGGATTATTAAAACTCTACCAAAAATTACACTAATGAAGCACTGAAGTCTTTGCATCACATGACTGAAGTTACACCAACAAGAAAACAGTATTTCTTTCTACCTCATTAAAAAAAGCTTTACTACGGGGAGAGGGAAATTATTTTCCACTGTAGGTAAGTTCTGAAAAATCTTAATTTTTATTTGTTATAGGAATGCCAATATCTATTGTTAGTTATGACAGGGCACTGCAGCCTCCTTCTGATTCCAGACTAAGGTACACCAGTGGCTTCTAGGAATGTTTACCCTGAGTAACATATCTCAAATCAACTTTAAAAAAATACTGTCAACCATTCATTGGTGTAAAGCTGCATTTCCAGTAGCTCCAGCTTTAATATAACCCTGCATTGATAAATTCCAGGTTCTTAGATGATATTGCACATGATAAGGTTGAAGTTAAACATGAAACACTGATTCCAGCAGCTGAAAAGTGTCTAAACTTCCCGCAAGGATTCTGGGACCAAACAATAACACAGTACCCATTACTAGCAAAAATGTTTCTAAATCTTCATTAAAAAGGTTTTTTTCTTAAAAACAGATCAAATGCAATCGGGTGTAAATCACCTCCAGGTCTTGCTGTTCGCCACTGCCAATTTTCAGCTTCTAAATATTATCCAAGGGACTGCTGACAGCATTAAATTGCTGGTTTCAAACCAGGATGCAGGCAAACTTACCTCAAAGTTACTCAGCAACGCAGCATTGGCATCTTTTCTAAAAGAAAAAATTAAAACAGCTCATTATGTTCCAAAAGACACTGTTTAAAGTTTTTCTCTGTTGAATCCTGAAGACTCTAAAAGAAAGGACACTACTTTCACCAAGTTTTTTAATGAAAAAAACTCCCCCAAGAAATCTGGTTTTTATGATTCTACATTACCAAGCTGTTGCCACCTCTGGAAAATACTTTTCCACGTTGTTAGCAGAATTATGACATAGAGTATATTTTGCCCAATTTGCCACCTGTACAACATACTCCTTTTATTCAGCCACTCCATTTTATTCACACTCTAAAACCAAATTGCTTTGCGTCTTCCTTACAAAAAAGGCCTCTAATTTTATTTGAATAAAGACTGATGGGCAAAATAATTCAGATTACACAATTTCTTTGTAAGTCAAGAGCACAGAGAAAGAAAATACATTGACTATTTTAGTATATTGTACATATGTGTGTATAGACATAGATATGCCACTAATTTGCATGGGTAAAATAAATTTACCTGTAGCAGTAAATTTTTTTACTGAGTGAAAAACTTATTACACTTCCTCTTTTTTTTTTTTTTTGCATTTTTCTGAGTCTGCTGCTTTAGCAGGAGGGCAAGACTGAGTTTCCCATTTTTGACCAACCAAACACTTCCCCACTAATTCAGTCCCAGTTAAGCAAGAATCCCTATCCACCACCGGCAGGGTGACTGCAGAGTCAAGCACATATTTAGTCTAATCCTGCCTCTATGACTACTGGATATTTTAATTTTTATACTTTTAAAAGAAAAAAGGGAGGAAAGACTGACACAGAACCCCCTACATTCCCTGAACAACACGTTCTGCTGAGCAGTCAGTCGCCACAACAACAGAAAGTTTCCATTCAAAAGGAAAAAAAGGCCTTTCTCAGGTCTGTGCAGCAGCTTATGGGGGAAAAAAAGAACAAAAAAAGGTACAATGTGTTGTTAAGCACCACCAACCGTTTGAATAGAACTGTCACGTTCATCACTTTCAAACGAGTTAAATGCATCCACAAACTTCCACAGGTTCTATCATTGTTTTTAAATGAAAAGGACCTTCTAAAATACGCTGAGATGAACTTCAACTTCCATTTGCTGACTGGAGTGAAACTTCAGCAACTGAGCTCACGCACGCATTAGTTTTCATTCATGTTTCACAAACCATATAGCTTTGGTTGTTAGGTAAATGCAATTCTTCAGAATGTTTGCATGCAGCCTATGGCTACAGAAATCCCTACGGATCAAAGACATTCTTTGTTAGAAATAATAATGCTATAGGAGAATTACATATGGAATTTTTCACTGAAGTAAGGGGAAGAGTCATATAGAATAAATATGCTGCTATGCAAATGAGCCTGTGGAATCAGTCCAAAGTTAAATTATTTAAGACAGCTGCTTCCTTTTTCATTCAAACCCACTTTGCCATTCAGAAAAACACTTGGGTTTTTTTCCTCTAACAATGGATACTCTCAGATCTTCAACAATTTCTGTTGTGCTGAAATACCAAAATTATAAATCGATAAAACTTCTGCAGAATTTAGAAAGTAGAAACAAATTTCCTTCAGTCCTGACTCTCATAAAACAACAATTAGTTTTAAATTCAGGAAACAAGAAATTCTAAAAAATGAACTCTAAATAATGAATTCTAATGTATATAGTTAAGCAGTAAGCTAAACAGTACACTTAATTTCAAGGAGATTAACACGTAAGCAGAAAGGAAAAGGATTTTCATGTTAATGCCAGAAATATAAACACTGTATAGAATCTCTAAGTAGGTAATATTTGTCTACATTTTAGTCCAAATCAAAATATTCTTGGATCCTTCTGAATATACCAAAAAATACCTCAGCATCACACCTCCAAAAATATCACTGACACCTCACACTTGTAAGTCTATGCCTCAGATATGCTGCGTATTTTAAAAGTAGTGTTTTTCTGTAAAGTTCTTATCTCTAGTAACAGTTTTGGCAGGGTAAAACTTGGGAGCAGTTTTCCTAGTTGCAAAATTTCCCTCTATGAAGGGCATCAAGCAGGAGGTACAAGATGAGGAAGGTTGAATTCCTACAGTAATTTAAGTGCAAAATGGACTGAATTTTTCCATTCCAATTCAAAGAACACTCACCAACAGCTCAGGACTTGAGGTCTTCTACCTCTGAGCCACCTCCCAAAAGAGGCAGCACCACTAAAATATAATGGGCCACTGGAGGCAATAAAACCAAGTGGATGTAGAAGAAGCATCACAGATTTACTATTAATGGTATCAAACCCATCTTTATCAGTGTGCACCAGCCAGATCAGCTCATTTCCCCACTTGTGGTAAGACTTATGTCATACAAACCCATATTTCAACAGACGTTTCTTACCTACTTTTGAATTTTATGTCTAGAAGACCTAGTAGTAATAGTACAGAAGATGCAATGACAGAAAAGCACCCATGGATTACATGAAGTGCAGCAGCTCAGCTGGTGGTGCTGACACATCCCATGGAATGTGCACCCTAAGTGCCCCCACTCGTTACACCAGCACCACGTACCACTATATAAACATGAAATGTAAGGGGCTTCACACAACTCATGAGTCTCTAAGCTCCAAAAGAGCTCAAATTCTATTGTTTCCTACCCAGGTGATGCCAAGGGCAGCACATGAAGGCAAAACACACTGCACAGACACAATGGCCAAAATTGTCTCCTGTTTGCAATTGCTGGCACAGTCTCCTCAGGTTTCCTCCTCCTCCAGCACATCCCACACGGAGCCATCCTTCCAATGCTGCCGGGAGTAACTCTCCCAAAGGATTCCCATCTCACCTCTCCCAGGCTAGAGGGAATGGGTAGGGCGATGGGGATGCCTTTGGGCCCAAGAGCTGCTTCGAGCAGGACTGGCAGGGTTGGCAGGACTGGCAGGGCAAAGACAAAGCCACTGCATTCCTCACCAGAACCCACGGCTGGGGGTGAGAGGGGTAAGAGCACAATGTACCCCTGGTACTGTACCCACACACCCCACAGTCCTATATGGATTTACCACACACACAGACACCCCACAGGCTCACACAGACACCCCACAGGCCTATATGGATTTACCACACACACAGACACCCCAGAGAGACACCCCCACAGGCCCATAAAAACACCCCACAGGCCCACACAGACACCCCACAGGCTCACACAGACACCCCACAGGCTCACACAGACACCCCACAGGCCTATATGGATTTACCACACACACAGACACCCCACAGGCTCACACAGACACCCCACAGGCCTATATGGATTTACCACACACACAGACACCCCACAGGTTCACACAGACACCCCACAGGCCCACACCGATGTGTCCCCACACCCCCTCCCCGACTCAGACGCTCCCTTCCCTCATACAGACGCGCCGTGCCCCTCTCCCCATACAGATGTGCCCACACAGATGTTGCCCCTCCTCCGACACACACGTGCCCACCCCGTCTCCCCCCATACACGAGCCCCGTGTCCTTCTTCCCCCCCTTCCTTACACCTCCATCTTGTCCGCCCAGCGCAGCCGCCCTGAGGCTCCCCCGGGACACGGCGGGATCGCCGGGACACCGCGGGGCAGGAACGGGATGTGATGCGGAGGGAGGATTCGGCGGTCGCGACGGAAGCGGAATAAGGAGAAACAACGAAGGCGGTAAAAGGAAAATGAAACAAAAAGCATATTTTGCATTGGCCGGGAATCGAACCCGGGCCTCCCGCGTGGCAGGCGAGAATTCTACCACTGAACCACCAATGCCGACAGTGGAGAGGTTTTCCGTCCCGGCCTTTGTACGTATTGCCCGCGAAAACTCGTACAAAACTCATCCTGAAGACCCGCCCAGCTCGACAGTCAGCCGTTGTTAAATATTGCCCAACCGAGACAGCATCGCAGGGTCCTCCCATCCCCAGTCCCTGCTGCGGGGCTGAGGAGGGTGTGGATCACTCCCGTTGTCTTTTCATGGCTAGACTTCTTGAATGAAGATTTGGGAGGGTTTTACCCACTCTTGCTGCAAGCGCGCTGATGGCTGATAAGGCAAATGCGAGAGAGGCAAGTCCGGTTGCAGAAGGCACAGCAGAAAGTCTCCGGAGGTGGTACTGTCAGGGTGCGGTTCTTTCTGTGATGTCTTTTCTCCTCCAGATTGATTCTGCGTGAGGTTTCAAAGGAGACAGCAGTGCTATAGATTGTGTGTCCCCATGTCTCCCGACTGGAGGCCAGACTGGACCATTGATGGTGGTCACTATGGCCAAGGCCGAGGTGTTGTTTCAGTGAGTCCCTGTATCTCTTCTTTGGGGCTCCTCTTTTGCAGCAGCCGGTGGCGAGTTCACCATAGAGCACAATCTTAGGGAGGGGTGATCCTCCATCCTGGAGACGTGCCCTGCCCAGCACAGCTGTGTTCTCAGCAGCACAACCTCGACACTGGTGACTTCTGCCTGTTCCAGAACAGACACATTAGTCAGATAATCAGACCAGTGGATGTTTAGGATTGTACGGACGCAGAGCTGCCTCCCTTGTCTTTTAAAGCACATGTAAATGCACCTGTCAAGCTCGCCTTTGAAACCTCACACAGAATCAGTCTGGAGGAGAAAAGACAACAAAGAAAGAACCGTGCCCTGACAGTACCACCTACAGAGACTTTCTGCTGTGCCTTTTGCAACTGGACTTGCCTCTCTCGCATTTGCCTTATCAGCCATCAGTGCGCTTGCAGCAAGAGTGGGTAAAACCCTCCCAAATCTTCGTTCGCAAAGTCTAGCCATGATGATGATGACGATGATGATGAAATGCACCTGTCGAGGTCGCCGCCACCACCCTGGGTGTTTCCCAGCCACCACTGTGATGCTTTCCCATTTAATCCATGTGCTATTACTTTTTTGCAAGACCCCTTTTATTTCTCAGTAAAGATGTAGTCGCCTCACTGAGTGCAAATAGATGAAAATCCCATTGGCAGCATCAAGGAAAATCGTCTGGCCAGGGAAACATTAATGCCTTAATTTTGACATTATCTCTCGGGTAGAAGTTTATGTGCAAATACACCACCACTAACTCCCTAAGGTGTCACTTACAGATGCATGTGCTTCTTTGCAGCAGGGATTTAAGAGCCATTTAGGGATCAGTTTTGAGCTCCCAACGTCTGCCCTGCAATGCCAGCACAAAACCCACCAGGAGCTTTTGTCCCTAGATTCAAACCAGTCAAAATTCCAACCCCACTTTTAGGACTTTTCTTCTCCATGGGGTGTTGCAAAGCCTAAATCAATTCTGATTAAAGTGAGCAAACTGCAGTGCCAGGGCAGTGGGCAACAAGCAGCTCTTCAGGAACCTTCATCACCAGATACAGGAGTGCTGGGTAAAGTTTAAAGGCCAAATGTAAAGGTTTTTCAATCCCTTTCAGTTGAAATCCCCCTCAAACAGTTTTAGCTAATGTATTGAACCCATCACACTCTGACTGTAGTACAGATAGAAATTCCTTTAGACTCCAGAATCATTTTTTTGTGGAGTCCTGTGGAAAAAGAGCAGGGAGGAAGGACTGAGAGCAGTTGGTCTGGCTCAGTGGACAGGATGCAATGGATGCTGCTCTTTGTCATGGCAGGATTAACTGCCCTTGTAAGTCGGCCAAGACTGGCACAGCAAATGCTCTGTGACTTCTCTGCCATGTTCCAACTCTGCTCATGAAACTGCATGTACACCAGCTCCCACCAGGCTAAAGGAAGGGAGAGAAAGGATGTCATCTTTCCTGTGAAATCATGGTGTTCCCAGTGAAATTTCAGAAGTTTTTTTTTTCCACTAATCTACTAATCTTTGGCTGCCTCTCATCACTCTCTGCAGATAAGGGTTCAGAATCTTTGGCACATTAATTTTATTTCTCCTTTGCATCTCTTTATATCTCTCCCCCAGCACCAAATTATCATCTTTAATTCTACTGTTTCTCCAAAGGTTTCCTTCCAGACCTTTGCTGATACACTTTTTCAATCAATGATGCTTTTACAATCCATGATAATGATGCAGCTGGGATGAATGAGCATAATGCAAATGCCTCTCTCAAGAGCACTCAATTTTTTTCTACCTGAGATATCATTCCTAAATATTTTCCAAAGGACATACATAGCCCCATTAGAGTGTAAATACATATATGGGTCAGCTACAGGTCCACTGACATCATGCAGTGGAGAAGGGGAATATCTGAGAGAGCTCATTACCCTTACAACTGTTCAGGAGGTGAGGGGATTAGGTCAGTTCACTGGTTTTAATTGCTGCTCTGTAGGTGTTAGACAGTTATGCTACACCATCCATAGGGAATGCAGACATAGGTTTTTCTAAATGTGCTTAGCATGTCAACATTTTAAGCATTGGCTTGTGATTGTTACCACTAAGGCTTGGGGAGAGAGGGGCCTCGGTATTAACTATTGAAAGCAGGGGGCCTAGGACTTGCTATTGAAAGCAGATCTGCAGGGTATTTGTATTCTTTGTCATGACAGATGTTTACTGTATTCAGCATTTCGCTGATCACCGTATAGTGTCTTTTTTTTTTTTCTTTTACATTCAAAATTCATTAAACAAAGTTGGGGTTTTTTTTAACAAAAAATGTCAGCACTGCTTCTCATCAGCAGAGCTGACAGTGCGTTTGACCAGCACTTTCAGCCCATGGGGCTATTTTCTTTTCCTAAACCAAAATGACAGTTTAAAAAGGATGTTTTTAAAGGAGGTGCACTGTAGCAATTTCTGCCATCCTTTTTCTTCACAGGACTCAGTTATGAAAATCAGTCCTATTGTGAAAATTGTATTTCTAAAACCACTAAAGCTCCTTTGGAGTTGCGCTCCCTGAGCATTGCAGTCATCCAATAAAACAAGCAAAAAAGAAATAGTAAGGCTGTGACTGATTACAAAAGTAAGGACAAATAAAGTTACAATCTTTGAGTACATTAAAATATATTTAATTAAACTTCTCCATGCTGTAAAATTGGCAATTTGCTTTCTGGTACTGCCGCATTGTCCATCACTTTGAAAAGGGTGTAGCTAGTAATATTAATGTAGGAATGATCTGCCATCCTTACTGTGCCAATAAGGAAAACAAGTGAGAGAGCTTTCCCTCAGGCCTTCCTTGGTAGTAATTGTGGTGTGAGGATTTGGGGATTAATCTTTCTATTTCACAAAAAAATACTGAAAGATGATGCAAAGTGGAGAGCCATCTAAACCAGAACAGAGACGACAGTAATGAGAATGCACTTCAGTGTGCATTAGAAAATCTATTTTGCAGTGCTATTTTACTGTTTTCCCCTCAAAAAAATTCCAAGTGTCTTTAAGAAATCATATTTTTTCAATGCTCACTTTTAAGTTAAGAACCTTTGCTTTTACAGTTTCACTTCCATTTTTATTATAAAAATATAAGTCTATATTCTACATTATTATACAGAAAGGATAGTTATTGACTATTTCATCTAAAAATAAGAAAAGAGAGAATTAATAATTTCCTAGATGGAACTGGGACAGGAGTTGAGCAGTGCACTACATGCCAGTTAATCCCTGTGAAGTTTGCTAAGCATACAGTGCCACTGCTGACAGATCCCATGTGGAAACACACATCCCTGCCACATGTAATATCAGGCACAGGTCAATAAGATCTTCCTGACATAGATTCACTCTGGTTATAAATTCCCTGCTTCCTGCTTTCCTAACATATCAGCAATCTCCTGTCAAAGCCCAGAGCAAGGAAAAGGACACTTCTAAAGGGTGAAGACAAGATAAGTGGTAAAAATGTGGTATTTTACAACTGGAAGGAACATGACTGCAAAAGGATCAAGCACTTTCCCAGTGTAAGTGTCCTTGTGGAAAAAGGAAAAGGAGATAAGTTGTAGAACTGAGAGAGCAGTAGAAAAGAACAAGAAGGTCAATTAAAGGGAAGAAAATAACCCACCAAAATGTGTACCAGAAAGCTGGCTGTGTTTCCCAAGCTCTGTGAAAGGTTTGGACCATGCAGATGGAAAAATATTACGCTGCAGGAGCTCACTTGGTAAGACAAAGCAGCAAATACTCAGCTTTCTGTGAAGTGACTGCAGAAAATTCTGTCTGAGGAATTATTGAGAAAGTAGTGCTGAACTGAAACTTAGCTGCTCCCAAATCTCTCTTGTGCCTTAAAGAAGTTCTTTACTTCCAAAACATTTGTGGTGTGATGAGTTTAAGGTACAGGCTACTGCCAAAAGCACAACCTCACACTCCACAGCCACAGTTCACAGCAGCCTCCTGGTAAGTGACCCCATGAAACTGGTGACAGCAGGGAAGCCCCAGAGCCGGGACTGCAAAATCCTTACGAGTGGGGAGAGAAGTCTCATCCATGCAGAAATCTGGCAGAGCAACTGGCTCTCATCTGGTTTATTCTGATGTGTTTGCTGGGGTGGCAATGGGGACACAGCCCCTTATCAATTGCATTTGTATCAAAGCCTGCTCATTAAGGGGTGTGACACAGAGTGATGTGACTCCTTCAGTACAGGGATATTCCCAGGAAAGGAGCTGCCCCGTCCACACACGACACCCTCAAGGCACTGCGGGAGCACCGCCTGAAGCTACTCCAGGAACTCCTTCAAGCAGCAACACGGGAGCATCTCTTCCCAACCCTCCTCCTTGCGGCAAACCTCCTTCCAAAGAAACTTCTCTCCAGGACCATGTGCCGGGCAAACCGGGGCCGAAGGGCAGCGGAGGGGTGGGAAGGGAGCAGGGGGCTGCGGGGGGGAGCGGAGCGGGGCCGGCCCCGGGGACACCCCGCCCCGACGGGGCGGGACGAGCCGGTAGCCCCGCACCGAGGCGTGTAAAAGCGGGGCTGCGGGGCCGGGGAGCAGCGAGCGAGCGGCAGGGGCTGCGGGACGAGCAGGTGAGAGGGGTCCGGAGCGGCCGGGAGGGCACCGGGAGCGGCACCGGGACCCCTGCGGGGAGCGGGGCACGGGGCACGGCCCCGGGCAGGGCTGAGCCTCACCCGCGCTGTCCCGCAGGTTGCACCACTTGCCAGGATCGCCGCACAAACGAGCAAAACGTCGTCCGAAATGGCAGCCGAGGTGAGCGGGGACTTCGCTTTGCCGGGGTGCTCCGGCAGTCGCCAGAGCTTGGGGTCTTGCTCTGCTTCGTTTGGAAAAGGACCCTGAGGGGTTGGTGGGAAGAGCATCCCTGGAAGGGTTCGGAAAACGTTTAGGTGTGGTCCTCGGGGACATGGGTTGGTGGTGGTCCTGCCAGTTCTGGGTTCATGGTTGGACTCGGTGATCTTGGAGATGTTTTAGAACCTTAATGATCCTATGGTTCATGTCCCCGGGTATTAAATGGAGAAAGGGACAGCAAATATCTGGCTGCAATGATTTTGCCGCCCCACCTCTGATCCTGGTGATAACCCACAGCAGCGAGGATGCACCTGGGCACCTCTTCCCCATCCCAGCCTTTCCCTCCCAGCTCCACCTTTCACTCCCGGTCCCCTCCTGGGGCACGGGATTCCCAGGGAGAAGCTGCAGAACTTTGGCTTTTTCAACTCCCATTTCCCTCCCCGCAGCTTCTGCTGGCAAACTTGCCTTAAGCCCAGGACTCCAGCACCCCGAGCCCGCACCCTGGCTCCGCAGGCTCCATCCTGCTTTTCCCTCCCACTGGAATTTGGGAAAGGGCTGCTCCGGTCCCTGGCCCCGCCGCCGCCCGCTGTCCATGGTAGCTGTGCCGCTTGCCCGGCACCGCGCACTTTCCGAGCCCTTCCGGGGGATACTTTGGGGGTTTCTCTCATTTTTTTTTTTTTTTTCCGTTTTACGCTAAGATTTGTGACACTGAAAGGCCCCCAGACCTCCCTTTTTGCATTCTGCACCTTTGCCGGTTTTGTCGTAATTTTACCCCAAAGCTTGCAAGAACGTCGAGGGTTCTGGAGATGTTTCAATCGGTAACTTCAAACGCCTGATAGTTACAGGAGTGTTTGACAGGATGTGGCTTGTGCTGGCCCACAGCTCTTTGTCAGATGGATGCTTTTGTACAGACTCCCTAAAAGAGTGAGGTTTTTTTATATTTCAGGTAACAGTAAATACCAGCTTTCAGTATATCTCCCTTACTTTTTTCCCCTGTCAGGAGACTACCACAGGGTCAGTGATCAGGAGCACCTTTAAAAGTGGTCTTGCACCACATGCCCTGATACTTATTTTCACAGACAGGACATAGTCCCTGCAGAGTCCTGCAGGAGTAAAATATCTTGAAGGATTCCTGAGCCAGACTTGTAAGCTTAAGGGCTAAATTCTAGTGACAGTGTCGTGCTCTTCAGCTTGCAAAAGGCATTAAAGTCCAGGGTTTTTCTGGTCTATGGTATATAATAAAAGCTAAACAAAACAAAACAAAAACAAACGCCATACCTGAGACTGTCCTCAGTTTTAGTTTGACAAGGAGTGGGATGGACATTAACTGATTATTAGAGGATATATCCACAAGTCTTTTGAACATACCTTTCAATTTCATTACTTGCAGGGGGACAAAATGATGGCAGGAAGGTTTGTTGGCAGCACAGATCCAATCATGGAGATGCTCAGCGCTTCCATTACTGTTGATCAGAGACTGTCTGAAGTTGATATCCAGGGGAGCATGGCTTATGCCAAGGCATTGGAGAAAGCTGGAATCCTATCTAAAACTGAGCTGGAGAAGATTCTGAGTGGCCTGGAAAAGGTAATTCTTTCCTTCACAGATTGTCATGTGCTGGAATGAATGGCTGCTTACCTGACAGCATCTGAGTTACTGGTCTAGAGTGTCTTTAAATGTTCTTATGTCCCATCCTCTTCAGAATGAACATTCTCTAGGAATCATTTCAGTATGAACTAAGAACATTCTTTTCCTGGGATCCTTTTGAATCTGGCTGCCCTCTGGTAGGAGGCAATGCATAGCATGTGTAGGGGGGAAGAGAAGTGAGCAGTGGATGCTGTTTTAAAATATCCATTGTCGTTGCTCACCCACAACAGACAATGGTGAATCTGTACAATGTTTTACAGGAAACCCTTTGTGGACAATGCTAAAGCAATCACTGACATTTTGGCTCAATTTTTCCTTGGAATGCTTAAATCCTCCTATAGCCATAACACTGCAGGATTTTCATGAATCCCAGTAGTATAGAACATCAGGATATAGCAAGCAGCAGGCCTTGGCCTGAATGCCAGAGCTGATGTGAGACATAACACCTTGGGGTTAAGTTTCCAGGGGGATGGCAGAAGTTGGTGTTTGCTGGGGACCCTTACAGCCCCAACACAGCAGGGTAACTGTTGTGTCTGACTAGTGTTTCTGCTGCTGTTTGCAGATCTCTGAGGAATGGTCCAAAGGAGTCTTTGGTGTGATCCAAACTGATGAGGATATCCACACTGCCAATGAACGCAGACTAAAGGTTTGGGTTCTCTAATCTCTTCTTCCTGTTCTTCTGTAGCTGGATCTGCCTGATGTCAAGGGCATGTGCCTTTATACCTTGTGGTACTGAAATCCCAGGTGTACAATAAGGTGTACAAACTCCCTTCTGTGGAAGTGGCACTGCACAAACACAGAACACATCCCATGGCTACTCATGGGATCCCTCCAGGCAGGGAGGAGATCTGCTCATGCAGAGTGTCCTGCTTATAATACAGAGACACTGATAGAAACCTTCCTCTTGTCCTCAGGAGCTGATTGGAGATGTAGCTGGAAAGCTGCACACTGGAAGAAGCAGGAATGATCAGGTATGTACAGAATCTTTTTTTTTCTCCTACTGTACTCCTCCCCATTCTCATTTCAGGAGATCTCAGACTTGCATGGCCTTTGGAACACTTCGTGGAGAGCACAAAATAGTGACATCACCACATAAATATGACCAAATGATGAGAAAAAGTTGCACCTTCTCATCACACAGGACAAGGAGGGGCTTACTTTGCAGTAAAAGTGGCCAGTCACCACATATGTCACATTCTGTGTTGTCTGACTGTGGCCAATCTCTCACAGGTTGTGACAGACTTGAAGCTGTTCATGAAGAACTCTCTCTCCATCATCTCCACACATCTCCTGCAACTCATTAAGACTCTGGTGGAACGCGCTGCCATGTGAGTCCTTTTCCAGATCCACAGCCTTGGCCTTGCTGGGGCAGGAGACTTGTAGGCTTGTTCTTTGACTGCCCCCAGTGGGGCAGCAGCAGCAGGGAGTGACAGACAGGCAGTGTAGGGTAGCATGGAGAGACACAACAGACCTTCTTTGTCCAGACATCACATCACAGAGACCTTCCTCATCCCCAAGAGAATCCTGGCAAAGTACTTGTGATGTGAGTGTCACACAAGACTTTAGAAGGCAACAAACTCATCTGAAGGAGTGGCAACAGGAACATGTTTCAGGTTGTTCTGTATGAGAAAAAGCTCAGCTCTGTTAACTCCCTGTTTACTCCTCCTCACATACCATGCTCCAAACCCTTTTTTGGTGGACTGGGGAATCTTTGCCTGCCATAGAGGGATTACTGCACCAGAGGATTTTCCAGGGAGGCCCAGGGAAGATCAGGATATCTAAACTCAGTGTAGTTAGGTTGAAAGATGACAGGGAGAGGAAGAGATAGCCCAGCTTCAGCAAACAGAGGCTAAAGATGTACACTTTGTGACCTTGCCAGGAGCCCTGTTGTGTACTCCTGCCCCTGCCCTCCATCCTGACAGCTGCTGCTCACCTCTTTCTCTCCTCTCCCATGCAGAGAAATTGATGTCATCTTGCCTGGCTACACCCACCTGCAGAAAGCTCAGCCCATCCGATGGAGCCAGTTCTTGCTCAGGTGAGCACCTTTCTGCCCTGGCTGGAGGAGCCTCCCCCACCCTCGAGGCCCTGCTCCAGTGGAGCCCAGGAGTGCAGCCCCCTCTGAGGGGGCAGCCAGGGCTGGTGACAAAGCAAAGGGAACACTGCTAACTGGCACAGGAGCTGCCCATGTGGCTGTGTGGCTGCAAGCAACCAGGAGTCTAAGCACAGAATGGGCAGTGGTGGCCAAGTCCCTGTTCTCCATCCTTTGGCCACAGTTAAGGGGGTACCATGTAGAATCTTGTGTGCCTGCTGGCTGTTCCACTTAAGGCCTTAGTGCCCAGGCTCCATTTCATTCTCTTGTTTGAGGGGGGATCCCACGCTCCAGGCATGACAGAACAGTGATTGGAAATGAAAGAGGCATTCTGTGACTTCATGAGCTTTATCTCCCTTGTCCTTCCCCAGCCATGCTGTTTCCCTGA
Source organism: Formicarius rufipectus (assembly GCA_013399695.1). Classification (NCBI taxonomy): domain Eukaryota; kingdom Metazoa; phylum Chordata; class Aves; order Passeriformes; family Formicariidae; genus Formicarius; species Formicarius rufipectus. Next base: position 498,641 of record VXAU01000436.1, on the reverse strand, counting down.
CCCGTGATTCCGAGCGTCTGGGAGAGATAAAAAAGAGGATCAATGTCTTGCCTTTGGGAAGGTAAGGTGTACTCTGTGTGTCATCAGTGGCCCTTGCTTTGCTCTGCAAACTCTTCATAGGTGCCTTCCCTTCTTACAGTTTTGGGTGGGATATGCAAAGTGTGTTGCATGACTTCTGTTTCTCTCTCCCCTGGCAGTGGTGCTCTGGCTGGCAACCCACTGGAAATTGATAGAGAGCTTCTGCGAAGTGGTAAATGTCTCCCTGTGACTGGGTGGCACAGGACTGCCTGTAATACCAAGGAGGGAGGGAAACATTGCTGGAGGGCTCCCAATGGCACTGTAATGACCTGTCCTGGAGCCAAAACCTTTCTTTCTTCAGGCTATTTGCTGCAATAAGACAGGCAATGCCTGTGAGGTGGGAGGAGGAAGAGCCACCCCTGCTGCACAATGGCTGTGTGGGCTCACAACAAAACCCCCAGTCAGTGCAACACGAATCGTGTTTGTGTTCCTGGGGCCACTCCAGGGCTCACAGCCACCTGCACACTGGGGAAGCCTGGTGCATTCAAGCTCCTGTCATGCCAAACCTGACCTCCTGTGTCCATCACCTTCTTTACAGAGCTGGACTTTGCTTCCATCAGCCTGAACAGCATGGATGCTGTTAGTGAGAGAGACTTTGTGGGTAAGCACAACTTGGTGACTTCTTCCCAACACTGTGAGAAGCAGGTTCTGAGAGCTTCCCAGTTACTGTCCCTTAATAAGGGGTCTGAAGTCCCTCACAAGGAAGTAAAGCTCCAGGCAGGATTCCCTGGGTGGTTCAGGCAAACAAACCCCTTTATCACCTCCTGGTTTCCTGCCTTCTCTGCAGTGGAATTCCTCTCTGTTGCCACCCTGCTGATGATCCACCTTAGCAAGATGGCTGAGGATCTCATCATCTACAGCACCAGCGAGTTTGGCTTTCTGACCCTCTCTGATACCTACTGGTAGGTTTCTGCTCTCTGTGGTGTACTGCTCCTCAGCTATCCCCTCCTGAGAGAGCGGGGCCGTGGTTGGGGTCTGTCTGTGCAAAAGGCTGATGCAGCACAAGGGCAGCCTCAGGGTGAATATTCCTCAGTGATGGCCACTTAGTTCTGGTAACTCATCCAAGTCTGAGTTGAGCCCAGCAAGTGCTGGCAGAGAGAACTTCCTCCTCATCTGGGAATGCTGCCAAAGCCCTTCCTTGACTAGCCAGCTTTGCAACTCCAACAGACTCCTTGTCTCTCGGGGTGGCACAACTACAGCCCTCCCTCCCTGAGATCACTTAGGTTGGTCTGCTGGAACCACCCTGGAGGGGCTTGGGGGGAGCCTTCTTTTCACTTCCTCTTTGAGAGGTGGGACAGTGTGGTAGCTCCAGACAAGTTGCAAAACCCAAGGCTTTGCTATGGAAAACATGAGATATTTGTCACACTCAGTACACTGCTTTCCTCCACCCTAAACAGGTGTACAAGGAAAGGGGGGCTACTTGTACCTTTTGGTGGACTGGGTCAGTAGGAATACATGACTTGTCTCAGGCAGTTTCTGTATGGGGGGGAGTCTGGCTCACCAGTGCACTCCAAACACCTTCCTTGCAGCTCTGGCAGCAGCCTGATGCCTCAGAAGAAGAATCCTGACAGTCTGGAGCTGATCCGCAGCAAAGCTGGACGAGTGTTTGGACGGGTGAGCCGACAAAGAAGGAAGGGGAAGGGGAAACTCCACATTGCAGGGCTGAAGCATCTTCCTTCTCCCTCTGCACAAAGAGCTGTGCCCAGTCTGGGCTCTGCCCCTGTGCTGGGTGATGTGCTTTGCCCTGTGAGTCACTGCTGCTTCTCTCTGCAGTTGGCTGCCATTCTCATGGTCCTCAAAGGACTCCCAAGCACCTACAACAAGGACCTGCAGGTAAAGCACCTGTTAGTTTTCACACCATCTCTCTGAGCAGACATGGTTGTCTATTACTCTACGTTTCCTTGCAGAGCCCCTGTCTCTGTGCAGGGTGCTGGAAAGGGGCTGAGGCACTGCAGTGCTGCAGTTGACACCCTGGCCATGGCAGTAGTCTCTGGGATGACACACTTGCTCTGCTGGCTGGGTTGATCAGCCTCTTGAGCTCCATCAGGTTGTCTTACAGCCAATTTCCATCCCTGTTCTAACACAGGAGGACAAGGAGGCTGTCTTCGATGTTGTAGACACCCTCAGTGCTGTGCTCCAGGTGGCCACAGGAGTGATTTCGACCCTCCAGGTAGGCTCAGTCTCTACCCCTGAATATGGTCATGGTGCACATTCTGTCAGGAACACGGATTGCAGAGCTCCAGACTGGTTCTAACATGAAGGCTCATCATTGCCTTGCCCATATTGCTCACTGTGGCCCCTGCTGTCAGCTGATGTGTCCCCAAGGAGGAGCTGGTGACAACATCTCCCTCTCACCTCCCTTATGCAGATCAACAAAGAGAACATGGAGAAGGCTCTGACCCCTGAGATCCTGTCATCTGACCTGGCGCTTTACTTGGTCCATAAAGGAGTAAGTATCAGAGGGAGGCATAGAGCTCTGATTTCTCTGGATGGAGAATGCTGCTTGTTGAAGGCCTGTTGTGTCCCCAGGTGATGAGCAGTCTGGGTCAACAAACACAAAAGATGTAAACTCATTCTTTGCCTGTCTCCCAAGCAGTGGAACTGCTGATGGCAGAGAATTGATAGATGGAGTGTTACCTCCTAAAACCTCCCCTCTTCCACCCCAGAATGCAGGAAAACCTGGAATTCAGATTGCCTTAGGGGAAAACAGGCCAACCAAAAAAGACAGCACATCCATTTTTATTAATTGAAAAGCAGCCAAATTACCTGGTCACTAAATGCAACCTCTGCTTCTCACTGCAGATGCCATTCAGACAAGCCCACGTTGCCGCTGGGAAGGCTGTCCACCTCGCCGAGACCAAAGGCATCACCATCAATAACCTCAGCCTGGAGGACCTGAAGAGCATCAGGTTTGTGTCATTGTTCCCTTGTCTTGACTTTCCCCCATGGGCAGGGATCAGCCTCTCTGGGAATCAGCCCTTCCCCAAAGTGCCTGTGCCAGGCAGCATCCCAAAATGCCAGGCAGCATCCCAAAATGCTCCTGGCATGAGTATCAAGGCTGCTCCTGCTGGGCCTGAAAACATGGAAGGGGAAGAAAATGACTTCCATTGTGCCCCAGCTGGACATGTGCTTCAGCTGTTGGGAGAAAGTCATACCCTGACCTGGAGGCACCAGTCCCCTCAGGAATTTGGCTCCAAAGTTCCTCAGTGCCCTCTTGGAGCTGGCTCTTTGGTCTGTCAGCAGCAGCTGCAGAAGTGCAGCAGAAGGGCTGCAGGAGGTTTCTCCCCCTTGGAGAAAATCTCCATCCCCCGTCCCTCGCCACCTCTGCAGACACTGAGCACGTGAAGGAGCCCACTCTCCCCCATGTCCTGCACTGACACCCATCCCCTTTTCCCCCCAGCCCCCTGTTTGGCAGCGACGTGTCCCAGGTGTTCAACGTGGTCACCAGCGTGGAGCAGTACACGGCCCTGGGCGGCACCGCCAAGAGCAGCGTGTCTGCCCAGATCGAGCAGCTCAGGGAGCTGCTCAAGAGGCTGAAGGAACAAGCTTAGAGTGTGGGGAGAGATCCCGTGGATGCAACATTGTGCCTATCCCACTGATCTGGAGTTAATAAACACTGGGGTGCCTGTAGTTCACTGAAATTCCTGTCCCGTGTCTTTCTTCTTTGTGGTAACATTGGGCTGAGGTTCCTCAGCCCTGCTGAGGGCTGGGAGAGTGTTCAGGGGTTTGAAAGAATGTGACTCTTGGAGGAGAGGCTGGCAGAAATGAAAAGGGGAATTGACTGTCCCTTTATACCCATCAAAATTTCTTTTCTGTCCCAGCATTGTAAAGTTTCTGTTTTGCTCAGCACCTTCTCCCTGTTCTGTTGACTCAGACTCTGTAACACACGCAGGTGATGGCAGTAACACAGGCATTGCCTCACCAAGTTTAGTGCAAGGGCTGCAGCACAGACTGTACAAAGTGCCATGAGCTAAATCTCCTGCCATTAACAAAGTACCCCAGGAGACACAGTGTTTTCATTCTATTTCGGACCATTTGTGCTTTAGACACGTGGTAGAAGGATCAGAAACAGCAAACTTCCCTTTTTTTCTGCACTTCCTACCTCTCTCTCTCCTTTTTCTGGCCCTAAGGCTGATCCATTCTCCTGACATTTAAAGAGCAGCACATTTCAATTTCCTCTCCATAAACCTTCTTTGTGTTTCCCCATTCCTGCTGTGTTTCTGTTTGGACTCCTGTCTCACTCTCCAGATCAATCATCTGTGGCAAGGAAATGACTTATGCACACTCAGCTGGCAAGCTAAAGGAACAAGACAGTGATAGGGAACACCAATACTCAACACACACAGAATCAGAAGCAGTTTGCCTCATCTCAATGCCACAGTTCTTTTTCCTCCCATAAACTTTCTTGATCTGTCCCACTTCCCTCATTCTCCCTACTTGTATCTTCCAGCTCCTGCTCGGTGCCTTCAGAGGCCTCAGCTGAATAAAATTCCTTTTGCTCCCAGCATTGTTCCTTGTGGCCAGTGCTGAGTGACACAGGGCTCTGCCAAACTGAAAGGATTATCACATCTCAGTCTCTTACTTAAATAAGAAGTTTATAGTCACTGAACTTCCCAACCATCCACCCTTTTCTTAAAATTTGGAAATAGTTTAGATTGAAGGGGCCTGCAGAGGTCCCTGAAGCTCCACAGACATTACAGGAGTGTGTGGCCCATGGCACCTTCAGACTTTCACCATTACCCTACCATGACTCATTGTGATTTGGGTTTTGGCCTCAAAACCCCTGCTCATTACAGACCACAGGAAGAAACTGAAGCCAAGAATTTATGTAGGCTGAGTATCAGCTGGTTTGTTCTGGAGGTAAATCTAGTGCTATTTGTCCAAATCGTCAGCAACCTCCTGTCAAAGCCCAGAGTATGGACATCCAAAACACATACACATGACAGGGGAAGCACTGCAAGTGAGAGACTTCAGAAGAGGAAGGAACCTAGAAACAAAACAGTTCAAAGAGATCTTCTTGGGGTAGGCATCATGATGTTCTGCAAGCCTGGAGGGCTGAAAGAGGAAAAGAAATAATCATAAGTTGAAATGTTTGAGAAGCAGTGAATTAATTGTTGTCTAGGTACAGAGTCTGAGCCTGGTTCCAGGCTGATACTGGAAATCCAGCTGCAAGAGGTCTTTGCTGGGCAGCCAGAAGCACCATCCAGAGAGCAGCATTCCCACGCACATCCTTGCAATCCCACCATGCTCTGAACTTCAACTCAGAGAAGGGATGCAGAAGTCGGACAGAGAATCACACAAGAAAGACATCTGGACTAGATGCCGTCCCACTTGAATCATCCCACAGTCCTGCGACGACAGGGGCTGGTTAAAGGGCAGAAAAACTCGAAAGGGGACAAGAAAACGAGGGATGCCATTCCTGAGTCTCCTCTGAGACATCCGACGGCGCACAGGGACAATCCGTGCCCTCGTCTCGCACTCCGTCCGGCACAGCAGGAGCAGCCCGGCCCCGAGAGGGAGGGTGCGAGCGGAGTGAGGACCGGACAGGGACACTGAGCAGAGAGGGGACACCGATGGGAAGGGGGACAGGAATGGGGACACCGAGAGGAGCGGGAACGGGAGCGGGGCCGCTTCGGAGACAGCGAGGGGAGCAGGGACAGGAGCGGGACCAAGAGCGGGGACACCGAGGGGAGCAGGGACAGGAATGGGAACACCGAGAGGAGAGGGGCCGGGAGCGGGGACAGGAATGGGGACACCGAGAGGAGAGGGACAGGAGCGGGGCCGGTCCGGAGACACCGAGAGGAGCAGAGACAGGAATGGGGCCGGCTCGGAGACACCGAGGGGAGCGGGGACAGGAGTGGGGACACCGAGAGGAGCGGGACAGAAATGGGACCAAGAGCGGCGACACCGAGGGGAGCGGGGCAGGAGCGGGGACGGTTCGGACACACCGAGAGGAGCGGGGCAGGAGCGGGGCCGGCGGACAGTCCCGCCCCGCCGGGGCGGAGAGTCCTCGGGCCAGCCCCGCAGCGAGGGGTGTGAGCGGGGGGAGCGACGGGCGGAGCGGGGCCGGGGGGACCCCATCGGGACCGGGGTCGGGATCGGGGTCGGGGTGACAGCCTGACCGCACCGCACCAGCCCGCAGGTCGCAGCAGCTGCGGGGCCGCCAAGGAACCGAACGCCGTCCGAAATGGCAGCCGAGGTGAGGGTGAACTTTGCTACTCCGGGGGTTGTCTCGGGGATGCTCGGCCGAGTTAAAATGGAAGTCCCAGAGCCTGCAGGTCCTTCCCTGTACCTGCGGAAGGTCAGCGAGCGATGCGGTGCGTGCCGGATCGCTTGTGTTTAGGCAGGACGCACTTCCCAGCCGCTTGTGAAACACCTCCCTGCACAAAAGCTGCATTTTCACTTTCCTTCCTTGGTGAGACGTGACCAGGAATCTTGGCGAGTCACACATTCTGCTTCCGAATGGCCGCTACAGCCCCGGCCTCCTGTGCTCCGGGTTGCAAGCAGTGCCCATCAGCTGCCAGGCTGCACAGCCACTGTTCCAACCTGAGTCCTGGAGCTGCTCCAAATTAATCTTTTAGTTTTTAATCTCCTAATTGCAAATACATATGTTGCAATGTTTGTGCTGACCCACTCCTTACTTTAATGGAAACTCATAATATTGAAGTTATACCTGAATATTCCTGTTCCTTGATCAAGCATTTACCCTCTGGAGTGGCCTTTAATTTAGCATCCCCTGTGCCGTGCTCCTGAGGCCACCAAATGAGGGTTGACATTTTCAATTCTGATTCCCTCCTCAGCCTGACAAATACACCCCATAAGATACCTTAAAGATACCCCAAAACACATGCCCACACTCCTGCCTCTGTAGGCTCTCTCCTGCTGTCCTCCCAGGCATGGTGGTGCAACAGGGATCAGCACAGACATGGAGACAATCACTAGGGAAAAAGTTTCTAAGCTTACTCAACAGCGTGTTGTGTGACTGGTAAAGCCCTGGCACAGATCAGTTTGCATCTGTCCTGCCAGCTCCTTGCTGTCCATGGTAGCTGGAGTGGAGAACAGGAAAAGACACATGATAGGGGTGTTTAAAAAAATAAAGTAGGCTGGTAATTATCCACTCTGCAATGCAATTGTATTTAGTCCCTTTCTTCAAATGTCTTCCAATGGGGAGTATGTTTTGTGCCTGATAGCACTGGAGAGTTGCTTTTGAGGTCTTTGGTAAGTTGTAAGGTCCCTGCCCAGGTAAAATTCTTATCCACTTCAGTGCAAGTCTGGCAGAGTTTGGGCTTTGGGGGTTGTCTTACCTGAGCAAGGAAAAAGCCTCTGAGCAAGTGACACATAAACTCAACCAGCAGGTCCATCCAGGTGCTGAGTAAGTGGTGGCAGAAGCTTCCACACACCCTGCTGTGATGCACAGCTGGAACTGTGCACCTGCCTTCGGTCACCCAGTGAAGTGGTGGTGGAGGTGACACATTCAAGTGTGTGATGTCACTGTATGAATCCTAGTTTGGGTGGAAAAAAGCTCTTTTGTTTATGTGTGGTTTAACATCCTTTTTTAAATTTATTTTTCTGGGCATTCCTGAACCCAGACACCCATTTCAGCCATGTGCATTTTAACCACTTTCATGCTGATTTGACACCAAAGCTCATAAGCACATCATGAAGTCTGGGGATGCTTCAATTGGTAACTTCAAACACTTCATCACGTGGCTTGTGCTGGCCCACAGCTCTTTGTCAATCGAAGAGCAATCTGCTAGTTAAACAGGGCAGAGAGGACTGAGAGGGTACAAACTTTCTCTCTAATCCTTACTGACTGCTTTACTTTCTCTCCCCTTTAAAAGGCTGTCAAAGGGTTGTTGATGTGCAGCTGCCTTAAGAAAGAAATCCGTGCTGGTCTTGCACCGGGTGCCTTGATATTAATTTCAAGGACTCCCTGCAGAGGTGAAGTATCCTGGAGTCTTCCTGGGCTAGACATCAGAGCTCAGGGGTAAATAATACTGGCTGTGATGTTTCTCCATTATCTTCAACTACTTCCAAAGGTCCTGAAGTCCAGGGGCCTTTCTGGTCAGCGCTGCCATACTGAAAGGATGCAGCTGAACACGCCCTCTCTATTGAATAAATTGATCACTAGACCTTATATATGGTATAGGACCTTATCTGAAGTGATTAGGCCTCTTTAATTTGCTTCTTTCTCTCTCAGGGGGATAAACTTTGGGGAGGAAGATTCAGTGGAAGTACAGATCCAGTCATGGAGATGCTCAATGCTTCCATTTCCTATGATCAGAGACTGTCTGAAGTTGATATCCAGGGGAGCATGGCTTATGCCAAAGCCTTGGAGAAGTCTGGGCTCCTATCTAAAACTGAGCTGGAGAAGATCCTGGGTGGCCTGGAAAAGGTATTTCTTTCCTTTGCAAACTGTGGGCTGGAATGACTGGCTGACAGCAGCCTCCCTGAATTCAATAACCGTTGCGGTGTTTCCGCTGCTGTTTGCAGATCTCTGAGGAATGGTCCAAAGGAGTGTTCGTGGTGAAACCAACTGATGAGGATATCCACACTGCCAATGAACGCAGACTAAAGGTTTGGGTTCTCTAACCTCTTCTTCCTGTTCCTCTGTAGCTGCATCTGCCCGATGTTAAGGGCATGTGTCTCTGTCTCTCTGTGAAATTCCTCTGGACCTCGGGTGTATTGTCCAATGTCTCAAAGCCCCTTTCGTGGAAGTGGCATTGTACAAACATAGAACCCAAACTTGGCCTTCCCCAGAACACATCCCATGGCTACTCACAGGATCCTACAGCTGAGTCCCCTCCAGGCAGGGAGGAGATCTGTTTATGCAGAATCTCCTGCTCAGAATACAGAGATACTGATAGAAATACTACCCTTGTCCTCAGGAGCTGATTGGAGATGTAGCTGGGAAGTTGCACACTGGAAGAAGCAGGAATGATCAGGTATGCACAAAACCATTTTTATTCCTTCTGTATTTCTCCCCCACTTCAGTTCCTTAACTGAATTATTTTATGTCACCTTTCACATGCCCTGACACTCTCCAGCATGCACTTGGGCTTTAAACTAGTTATGCTGCAATGACTCATCCACACAGAGGAATGAGATCTGCAAGAATTGCTTCCTGGTGGTAAAAGGCCACAGACTTCCACTGACATTGCTCTGAAAGCCTCAAGAAACCCTGACCCTGCTGTCTGGGTGCCACACATCTTTCAGGATCAGCCCTTCTGCTGACTTGTGTTGGTTGGGGATTATCTGATGCAAACTTGGCAGCACCTGGGAAGTTCACCGAGAGAAACACGCTTTGGTTCCATTCATGGAAAGCAACACACAACAGCTCTCAGAGATCAGTGGCCAGGGATAGATCAGATAAGAGGAAGATGCACCTTCCCATGCCATAGAACAAGGAAGGGATAATGATGCCAAGGCTTTCTGCTGAGCAGTGTTTGGTCACCACATCTGTCACATTGGCCACGGTCAGACCAAGCAAACTCTCCCACAGGTTGTGACAGACTTGAAGCTGTTCATGAAGAACTCTCTCTCCATCATATCAACACATCTCCTGCAGCTCATTAAGACTCTGGTGGAACGCGCTGCCATGTGAGTCCTTTTCCAGATCCACAGCCTTGGCCTTGCTGGGGCAGGAGACTTGTAGGCTTGTTCTTTGACTGCACTCAGTGGGGCAGCAGCAGCAGGGAATGAGAGACCTGCCCCTGCCCTCCATCCTGACAGCTGCTGCTCACCTCTTTCTCTCCTCTCCCATGCAGAGAAATTGATGTCATCTTGCCTGGCTACACCCACCTGCAGAAAGCTCAGCCCATCCGATGGAGCCAGTTCTTGCTCAGGTGAGCACCTTTCTGCCCTGGCTGGAGGAGCCTCCCCCACCCTCGAGGCCCTGCTCCAGTGGAGCCCAGGAGTGCAGCCCCCTCTGAGGGAGCAGCCAGGGCTGGTGACAAAGCAAAGGGAACACTGCTAACTGGCACAGGAACTGCCCATGTGGCTGTGTGGCTGCAAGCAACCAGGAGTCTAAGCACAGAATGGGCAGTGGTGGCCAAGTCCCTGTTCTCCATCCTTTGGCCATTCTTACCTTCTGGGTTGTGACATTTTCCAGCTTCAGGTGTTTCATCTCTCCTGTCCTTCCCCAGCCATGCTGTTGCTCTGACCCGTGATTCTGAACGCCTGGGGGAGGTGAAGAGGAGGATCAATGTCTTGCCTTTGGGAAGGTAAAGTTTACTTCTTGTGTAATCCTCAGCCCTCACTTTGCTCTGAGATGTGGCTAAGAGGCAGATCTGCACATCTCCTAAACCGCTGGGGTTTCTATACCATGGGCACTGCAGAGCTGTGAGGGGGCAAGCCCAGCTTCTCTCACCAAAGAGAAGACCCTCACCATAGAAATACTGTTCTTACCCCTGCTTGAAATCAAGAACTACAAGGCTTCCATCAAGTAAATCTTCCTTTTTGGAAGAAAACTTCTGGTTTACTCCAGAGGCTGATGAGGTTCAGACGAGTCCAAAATGAACTGGAGGAGTGAATTCTTCAGAGGGGTGTTATCACCAACTGCTCGAGCTCAGTTATGGTGGGAATGTGCAGGATACCATGCATAACTTCTGTTTCTTTCTCTTCTGGCAGTGGTGCTCTGGCTGGCAACCCACTGGAAATTGATAGAGAGCTTCTGCAAAGTGGTAAATACCTCCCTATGGTTGAGTGGCACAGAACTACTCATAATACCTGGGAGGTGGGAAGCATTGACGTGTTGTCCTGATGTTATTTTGCATGTGCTGGAGCACCTGAACATGGGGGTGGAGGGTAGTCAATAAATATGAAAGAGTATGACCAAAACTCAGCAACAGGAGGTGGAATCCCAAGTGACTTGGTAAGCCAGGAGGCTTTTCACTGCATTGAGACAGGAGGTGGATATAAGGTGTGAGCATAAACAGAACCACTTGTGCTGCATCACTAATCTGCCTGGGATAATAACAAAGGTCCCACTGAGCATATTTGTGTTCCTGGGACCACTCCAGGGCTCACAGCCACCTGCACACTGGGGCAGCCTGGTGCATTCAAGATCCTGTCATGCCAAACCTGACCTCCTGTGTCCATCACCTTCTTTACAGAGCTGGACTTTGCTTCCATCAGCCTGAACAGCATGGATGCTGTTAGTGAGAGAGACTTTGTGGGTAAGCACAACTTCTTCCCAACACTGTGAGAAGCAGGTTCTGAGAGCTTCCCAGTTACTGTCCCTTAATAAGGGGTCTGAAGTCCCTCACAAGGAAGTAAAGCTCCAGGCAGGATTCCCTGGGTGGTTCAGGCAAACAAACCCCTTTATCACCTCCTGGTTTCCTGCCTTCTCTGCAGTGGAATTCCTCTCTGTTGCCACCCTGCTGATGATCCACCTTAGCAAGATGGCTGAGGATCTCATCATCTACAGCACCAGCGAGTTTGGCTTTCTGACCCTCTCTGATGCCTATAGGTAGGTGTCTTGACTTGGGCTGAGATCCCTTCCCTCAGCATCTGCTCCTCAGCTATCCCCTCCTGAGAGAGCGGGGCCGTGGTTGGGCTCTGTCTGTGCAAAAGGCTGATGCAGCACAAGGGCAGCCTCAGGGTGAATATTCCTCAGTGATGGTCACTTAGTTCTGGTAACTCATCCAAGTCTGAGTTGAGCCCAGCAAGTGCTGGCAGAGAGAACTTCCTCCTCATCTGGGAATGCTGTCAAAGCCCTTCCTCGACTAGCCAGCTTTGCAACTCCAACAGACTCCTTGTCTCTCGGGGTGGCACAACCACAGCCCTCCCTCCCTGAGATCACTTAGGCTGGCCTGCTGGAACCACCCTGGAGGGGCTTGGGGGGAGCCTTCTTTTCATTTCCTCTTTGAGAGGTGGGACAGTGTGTGGTTAGTTCCAGTTACAAAATCAAAGATAAACTCGGGCAGTTCACTGCTTTCCTCCACCCTAAACAGATGGACAAGGAAGAGGGACCTACATGTTGTTTTGAAGGGCTGGGTCAGTAGTGCTGCATGATCTGTGTCTCTGTGAAGGGGCATCTGGCTCACCAGTGCACTCCAAACACCTTTTCAGCACTGGCAGCAGCCTGATGCCTCAGAAGAAGAATCCTGACAGTCTGGAGCTGATCCGCAGCAAAGCTGGACGAGTGTTTGGACGGGTGAGCCGACAAAGAAGGAAGGGGAAGGGGAAACTCCACGTTGCAGGGCTGAAGCATCTTCCTTCTCCCTCTGCACAAAGAGCTGTGCCCAGTCTGGGCTCTGCCCCTGTGCTGGGTGATGTGCTTTGCCCTGTGAGTCACTGCTGCTTCTCTCTGCAGTTGGCTGCCATTCTCATGGTCCTCAAAGGACTCCCAAGCACCTACAACAAGGACCTGCAGGTAAAGCACCTGTTAGTTTTCACACCATCTCTCTGAGCAGACACAACTGTCTTCTGCTCTCTTGAGGAGTTAGTTGAGCTGGGCTGCTCAGCCCGTTGGGTTTGTGGGTTGCATCAAGCTGTCTACAGCCAATTTCCATCCCTGTTCTAACACAGGAGGACAAGGAGGCTGTCTTCGATGTTGTAGACACCCTCAGTGCTGTGCTCCAGGTGGCCACAGGAGTGATTTCAACCCTCCAGGTAAGTCTTCAGCCTCTCACTGTTGAATACGGTTGTGGTGCACCTGCTGTGAGTAACAAGAAGAGCAGAGCTCTAGACCTGTCCCAGGATGAGAACTCATCAGTGCCTCCCCCATGCTGCTCATTTCAGTCCCCTCTCTCAGCTGCTTAAGTGGTCAGAGCATCCTTTTAGGGCCAGGACCCTTCCAGATGAATTGCCCTCACTTTGACCACTAATGCACCCCCAAGCTGAAGCTGGTGATAACATCTCCCTCTGACCCTTCTTCTGCAGATCAACAAGGAGAACATGGAGAGGGCACTGAGCCCAGAGATGCTGGCTACTGACCTGGCTCTCTACTTGGTTCGTAAAGGAGTGAGTATCAGAGGGAAAGCTGGAGCTGGGATTTCTGTGGATGCAGAGAACTGCTGAGTGAGATGATCCCCTCTGTTCTCCCCCCTTCTCACTGCAGATGCCATTCAGACAAGCCCACGTTGCCGCTGGGAAGGCTGTCCACCTCGCCGAGACCAAAGGCATCACCATCAATAACCTCAGCCTGGAGGACCTGAAGAGCATCAGGTTTGTGTCATTGTTCCCTTGTCTTGACTTTCCCCCATGGGCAGGGATCAGCCTCCCTGGGAATCAGCCCTTCCCCAAAGTGCCTGTGCCAGGCAGCATCCCAAAATGCTCCTGGCATGAGTATCAAGGCTGCTCCTGCTGGGCCTGAAAACATGGAAGGGGAAGAAAATGACTTCCATTGTGCCCCAGCTGGACATGTGCTTCAGCTGTTGGGAGAAAGTCATACCCTGACCTGGAGGCACCAGTCCCCTCAGGAATTTGGCTCCAAAGTTCCTCAGTGCCCCCTTGGAGCTGGCTCTTTGGTCTGTCAGCAGCAGCTGCAGAAGTGCAGCAGAAGGGCTGCAGGAGGTTTCTCCCCCTTGGAGAAAATCTCCATCCCCCGTCCCTCGCCACCTCTGCAGACACTGAGCACGTGAAGGAGCCCACTCTCCCCCATGTCCTGCACTGACACCCGTCCCCTTTTCCCCCCAGCCCCCTGTTTGGCAGCGACGTGTCCCAGGTGTTCAACGTGGTCACCAGCGTGGAGCAGTACACGGCCCTGGGCGGCACCGCCAAGAGCAGCGTGTCTGCCCAGATCGAGCAGCTCAGGGAGCTGCTCAAGAGGCTGAAGGAACAAGCTTAGAGTGTGGGGAGAGATCCCGTGGATGCAGCATTGTGCCTATCCCACTGATCTGGAGTTAATAAACACTGGGGTGCCTGTAGTTCACTGAAATGCCTGTCCCATGTTTTATTTCTTTGCAGCAACGTTGGGCTGAGGTTCCTCAGCCCTGCTGAGGGCTGGGGGAGTGTTCAGGGGTGTGTGAACCTGGAGAGGAACTTGTTGTGGTGTGTCCAAGCTCTTAGGGGATGGTGGGTGGAGAGCTTCGTGCCCTCCCACTTCGACAAGTGACTCTGAAAATAAATTGTTGTTGTTGGCTGGACTTCACGAACGAAGATTTTGGGATAAGCTGCGCAATGGATTTTTTAGGTGAGGCACAGTGTGCGGGGAACTGGCCCCACCCCCTTTACTCCTGAGGTTCATTTGCCACGGCCGAGCAGCTCGGACGGTGACAATGAGTTCCTCGGGATTGGAACCGGCGTCCTCAGAGGAGGAGCCGGCTCCAGAGGCGGCAACTTACACCACTCGGCCAACGCCCGCCGCCCACTTCAGATTAACATTAAAGAAAAAAAACAGCAAACAGAAAAGCAATAATGTCAGGTTGTTGAGCAATCCTGGGAGCCCACGTGGGTCAGAGCACCAGGGGAAGACCTCGCCTTTTCCTCTCTGCCACCGAATGACACAAACGTGGCACTGCAGCCATGCCTGCAACACGAGCTGGGGCAGGCTGAAAATAAATAAAAGCAAGTAAACTGGCAATAAGAAGAGGTTTAGGTCGGGCATCAGGAGAATGGCTACACAGAAAGGGCTGTCAGGCATTGGAAGGGGCTGTCCAGGGAGCTTTGGAGTCCCTACCCCTGGAGGTGTCCAAGGAATGACTGGACATGACACTCAGTGCCATTGTCTTATTGCCAAGGTGGAGGTGGGTCATAGGTTGGACCTGGTGAGCATGAAGGTCTTTCTAACCTAATTGATTCTGTGATAGATAAATAAGTAAAAAACCCCAATTAATTAGTCATTTACATAAATAAATGTAGGCAAGAAATAAATTCAAACCTTTAAGTTATTAAAAAGTAGGCAGTAACTTTAAACCCCTAAGTAAAGAAGCAACAAATAAATAAATAAATAGAAGTAGGTAATTGGTAACTTTAAATCCCTAAATAATGATACAATAAATAAAGGGATAAATAAAAGGAGGCAATTAATAACTGAAAAATCCTGAGTAATGAAACAATAGATTAATAAATAAATAAATGAAAGCAGGCAATAAATAAATTAAAACCCCTAAGTAACTAAACAATAAATAAATAAATTGATAAAACCTGCCTGCTGCCCGAAGAAAACACCCAATCCCAGAAGGTGACCCGTGGGACAGGACCCGGTCCTATCCTGTTGAGATTGGACGGGGATCGCTGATCGGGATCGGATCATTGGATGGGGATTGGGATGGGGATGGGATAATCGGACAGGGATGGGGATGAGGATCGGGATAGGATCATCGGATGGGGATGGGGATCGGGATGGGGATCGGATCATCGGACGGGGATGGGGATGAGGATCAGGATCAGATCATTGGACAGGGATGGGGATGAGATCATCAGATGGGGATCAGGATGAGGATTGCGATCGGATCATCGGACAGGGGATGGGGATCATCAGGCAGGGATCGGGATGGGGGTGGGATCACTGGACGGGGATGGGGCTGGGGATGGGATCATTGGACGGGGTTGGGGATGGGATCATCAGATGGGGATGGGGATTGGGATCAGATCCTGGG